>JAWZYT010000914.1:30000-122500 GCA_034508575.1 Petrolisthes manimaculis | reverse complement strand
ATTTCACTTCATTGGTTCTGGGTGGAGGGATGAGTGTAAATGATCTCGTTCGTTCTGGTCTCGTACAACCACAATAACAACCACCACCAAAAACACTGTTGTATATTTTTTCAGGGAGTCAGAGCAACTATTAAATTCCCTTGGCCTGCCCTACCCTATAGCTACAGCACAGCAGGGGTTTAAATGAGTGCCAGCCGGGCGTGCCAAATGCTTTAAAAATTGCAGGAATCTAGTATCGCACATGGCTGACACTTATTGGCACTAAATTCTGTAAGTGCCATCCATGCTGTGACTCGACTGTTTTAGGTGGTCCGGTGGTTTGTTCGTATAGTCATGCATGTACAGTCAAGAGCACTAATAAGTATACTGCTCTGATAGAAGCTTCGAAAAGTCCAATTCACCAACAATCTAATTCCAGTGGAGATCTTATTGTGCCTTTAGTTACTGTCTCTAGGTATTCAAAGCACACCTGGATATTTATTAGTGCTCGTGACTGTACATACAAGCCTTCATTCAATATAGGCCAATGAAATCTATACGTATTTAGTATAATGTTTACAGAGACCACCACGAAGCACTAAAAAAGGGTTGATAATAATTGTGGATTACTGTTAGTCTGTTCACATCATCACAAATAACTATCACTCGTATTAATCTTCTTTCATATACAGTACACCACCTCAATGTTTATATATAAATCAAATTTACGTCTGTTGAAGTAGGTAATATTTTCAGGCACAGGCCAAAAAAACTTGTCTGCATACACACATAAATACTGTACATGCATATAAAACACATATACATGCATTTATAAAGACATAAGATTTAATAAAATACAAAGGGCAAATTGCACGATGGAATAACTGGTAGAGTGAGTCACGCATTTGATGTCATTAACACATGAGAGGTCAGCTCTATTATTAGGTCGAGGTAATTCGTGAGAGGTCGAGGCAAATTGCTTTTTATCATGAAGAGAACAGGAGACAAAGGCAGAATGGTCAGGGAGAGGGAGAAACGGGAAAGGTGAGCGAGGAGAAGAGAGAACAGGAAGACTTTGTCGCTGAACATCCTTAGTCGCTTGTTAAAGGTGTGACAAAAAGGACATCATCGATAAAGAAATATCCAGAATTTTATGGAACTTTGTTGGGATGTGGTAGTTGGGGGGTGGGGAGAAAAGATTGAAAAAAAAAAACGTTAAATTTTTTGTTGTTTACGATTAGCGGTTTCAAAGTTTTACAATCTGAGATAAAAAGTGTCTGTGTCAATATCCCCAGTCCACTAAACAGTTCATTGCATTTCCAGTCTACTCATCCCCTTCCTTATGTGCTCCACGATCATTTCTTTACCCAATTATCAGACAATTTCATTAACGTTGAACAAAACCTTAATTATTCGGATCAGGAACTATCAATTCTTATGTAGAGTTGCCCACACATGAATCTGGTACGCCACGCCACTTGTGAAATACCTACAACAGAAAGGAATGTGAGGTAAAAGTTATAATTTGTTGACAAGCAGACAGTAATAATAATAATTTTTACTGTCTGCCTGTCAACAAACTACATCTTTTTTCACTTTTTTTTTTTTTGTAGCCACCTCACAAATAACGAGCCATACCAGCTTCATGTGTGGGCAACTGTACCTATTTTCACAGGGTCTCCTCCACTGGCCAGACCTTTGCACCTTCCACATTTCGAAACCATTCCACTCATTACACTGTTTTCTCTGTTCATTCCTCGGCTTATTCTGATTACCATATTCATTTGACTGACATTTGCATTTTGGTGGAAATCATCCACTGCATGCACGAAAACGTTTAAATTCTCCTGCTGTTTTCAGAAGGGGGTTATCCTGTGCAAACCCAACTAACTAACTTATGCAGCCAGTTAAATGTCCTCTCAGGCGCAAGAAAGAGCGACCCAATATATAAAATTTAGACAAGCAGCAACCGTATAAGCGCCTCAACAAACCTACTAAACTATATACTCGCTGTCCAGGGAATGTACAGTAAACAGGGAATATCACCATGTTAATAATTAAAGCTGGGTGTGTATGACTCAAACAAGGAAACATAGAGACGAGACGAGGGTTCGGTGTAGGATACTCGAGAGAAATTGGTGGAAGACGAATATGGGATTGGGACGAAGGGATGATTGATTGATTGATTGATTGGTTAGATGAGGGAGACAGAGAGGCAGAGAACTAGAAAGAGAAAGAGAGAGAGAATTAGAAAAGAGAGAGAGAGAGAGAGAGAGAGAGAGAGAGGCAGAGAACTAGAAAGAGAAAGAGAGACAGCATTAGAATGAAAATGAGAGAGACAGGGGAGGACGGGGGGCGAGGGAAAAGGGAAGGTAAAAAGAGAGAAATGGAGGAAGGGAAAGGTGAGATTAATGGTGTTGGGAGAGTGATGGGGTGAATAAAGATACATACTGTACTATATAGTGTAAACCCACCCTTCACGTCCCTACTCCTTTGGTACATTGGAGTGCCTTCATTCCTCCAAAGTATGCAAGGAAACAGGACCAGATGAACAAAAAATAATGGTGTTCTGTTGCTTGGAATAGTTTGGAGGATTAAGTTACTCCAGATTCACTAACACAAAACTTCTTCCTTAAACCAGATGAACAAAAATAATGATGTTCTGTTGCTTGGAATAGTTTGGAGGATTCGGTTACTCCAGATTCACTAACATAAAACTTCCACCTTATACCTGCTGATATCTCGTAGACCTTGACATTCTCTGACCTGGAGGGAGTATAAGGGGAGATGAAGAGTTAAACACACAGACAGACAGACAGACAGTGAGCCAGACTGATTAGTTGATAAGTAATGATGTCGATTGAAAAGGGGATAGATCAGTGGATAGACATAGAGATAGATAGTTTGACAGATAGACAGATAGATGGCTATTTTACAATATGGAATTGTGGAATGGAGTAGATTGATAAACAGATTGATAGATAGATAGATAGATATTGAATTACAAATATTTATGCATTTCAATAGATAGATGGATGGATGAAATAGGAAGATACAAACTGAGGAAATATATATAGGAATAGACAGAAAGATAAAGAAGAATAGATAAATATATAAATAAAAGATACATAAAAAAAAGTAGTCCTGACTTTCAAAACAAACAAACAAACTAAAGAGAAAGGAAATAGCCACACCATGATAAACAAGAGAAGAATGACACTCCATAGTAAGATAAAATTAATTAATTATTTCACTTCAGTACAAGGAATGGGAAGGAAGAGGCAGGAAATGACTTGGCCGAGTTTGCTTAGGGACGCTTTGTGTAGAGTAAAGAGTCCATGGTGGGTTGTGTGTGTGTGTGTGTGTGTGTGTGTGTGTGTGTGTGGGGAGTAAAGGGGTGGTTAAGCAATGATTGTTTGTGTAAGAGGATATATAAGGGTGTGTTTGTAGTGTGTGTGTGTAGTGTGTGTGTGTAGTGTGTGTGTGTGTGTAGTGTATGTGTATCTAGTGGGTGCCCGTGTGTGTGTATGTGTAGTGTATGTGTAACTAGTGGGTGCCCGTGTGTGTGTATGTGTAGTAGTAGTAGTGGGTTCCCTTACGTATATTTTCAAGTGTGTGTGGATGCGTGGACATTTACGTATAATTATTACCCAAACAGTGAGTATCCATTCTGTAATAAGGAAGGATCGATGAACGGCATCATCAAAATGAGGTCTGCGTGGCGAGGATTAGATAAACCAATAATGATAGATTTACGACCATAAAAACCTTGCAGACGCTGGTTGATGTAGGACTAATAGGATTGGTGAAGGAGTTGCAGGAGAAATATTGGAACAGGAGATATATGAGTAACGGTGGTGGGTAGGTAGAAGAGAAATGGAAATAAAAAAGAGAATAGGAGAGTCGAGGAGATACTAAAGAGATTATAGAAAGATGTGAATGAAAAAGGGGGTAAAAAAATATGCGAAATTGTGAGAGATTGTGAGAGATGAGAAAGAGTTAGTATAGAGATAGAGAGATTACTAGAAATAGCGGTAATAATAATAATAAGAGAGGTTTGGGGGAGAATAAGAGAGGAGAAAAAACACGAGAGGAGAAGTGGGGCAGCTGGAGAGAGAATGAGGAGGAGGAGGAGGAGGGGGGGAGGAGGGGGGCGTAACTTAAAGGGGGAGGGGTCGAGAGAACACGCGAGAGGAAGGAAGGAAGGAAAGAAGGGAGGAAGGGAGGAAGGGAGGGAGGTAGACGGGGACATGAGAGGTGAAGGAGCAGGAGTGAGGAGGCAAAAGGAGGGAGGGAGAGAGGAAGACAGGGAGGGAAGGAAGGAGAGAGAGGGAGGGAGGGAGGGAAGGAGTGGAGAAGGGAGGCTAGCTTAAAGAGTGAGGGGATGAGGGTGTATGAGTGGGAGGAGAGATAGGGAGAGAGTGAGTGTGGTCTGGAAAGAAGATGCAGTGAGTGGGAGGAAGGAGAGTAGGTATATGAAAGGGCAGATGTGTGAATGGGAGTGGTGAGAGAGGGAGGAGAGGTAGAAAGGTAGAGGTAGAGAGAGGAATATGAGGCTGAATAATTATAAGGTTTGAGAATGAATATAGAAGGAGAAAACATATGTGAAATAGTGATAGGGCAAATATGGGAGGAAGATGAATGAAGGATGAGAGCAAAGAAAAAAGTGTGTAGAGGAAAGATGAAAGAAACTACGAAAAGAAAGGGAACAGATAATATGGAATAAAGAGTGGATAGATATTGAGGTGAGGAAATAATAAGGGGGAGGGAGAGAGATAGAGAGATAGAGAGGAGGGTAGAAGGATGGGGGAGAGTGGGAGGGGAGAGGGAGAGAGGGGGAGGGTAAATGGAAGAGGGGGAGGGGGAGAGGGAGAGAGAAAGAAAGATAGAGAGATAGAGATAGATAGAGAGAGAGGGGGATGAGGAGGGAGTGAGTGTGGGCAAACAGGAGAGTAAAGCATAAAGCAGGATGGAACAGGTGGAGAGTAGAGGCTGCATGAGAGGAGTGGTGGGAGAGGAGAGGGATGCGTGGGAGGACAGAGAGAGAGAGAGAGAGAGAGAGAGAGAGAGAGAGAGAGAGAGTAGAAGACAGCGAGTGTATAGCCGACGGGAAAAATCAAAGGTTGTGTGTGTGTGTGTGTGTGGTTTGTGAGAGCGTAGGTAGGATAGGAGAAGATAAGAGTGTGTGAGCATTATTATGGGAGAGGAAAGAGAGTGCAGAAGAGGAATGGAAATAATAATAATATGTGGATGTAAATTGACATGGATAAAGGAGAGAGGATGATAATTATGATACGGATATGGAGAATGAAGATGAAAAGAATGAGAGAGAGAGAGGGATATGAGTAGGATGCTGAGGGTATATGAAAAGGATGACGAATGTGAGGAAGAATGAAGGAGGATGATATTACAGAAGGATGAAAACGAGAGAAAGAGAGAGAGGAAAGGGTAGATAGAATGTTGAAGAGTAAAATAGAGAAAGAGAGGATTGACAAGAGTAGAACGAGGATGAAGGGAAGGAGAATGAAGGAGAGGAGAAGAAGCTAGAAGACTTATGAAGTATAGAGAGAGTAAAGGAACATAATAAGAGGAGTAAAAGAGTGAGTGAGTGAGAGAATGAGAGAATGAAGATAATGGGAAGGATAATGATGAAAGAGAGTAGGAGAAGGTAGAAGAATTATGAAGTCTGGAGAGTAAAGGAGCATAGTAAGTAAGAGAGTGAGTGAGTGAGTGGTTGGGTGAGTGGGTGGGGTTGGGGGTTTACAAAGGACTTGGGGCAGAATGAAGGGGGGGTGGGGGGTGGGGACGGAGGGACAAAAACTATGATGATGGAGGTGTCTGGTGTCGCTGCCATGTGTGAGAGAGCCATGACACACACACATACATACATACATACATACTCACACACACACACACACACACACACACACACACACATACATACATACATACATACTCACACATACACACACATACATACATACTCACTCACACACACACACACACACACACACACACACACACACACACACACACACACACACACACACACACCATCATCTTGAATATTATCATTATGTTATGGACACAGGTCATGTTTTCCTCTCTTTTGTCTATCTTTGTACCTGTATATCTATCTCGTTTTATTTGTCTGTATGGCTGTTGGTATGTCTGTCTCGATAGATAGATAGATAGATAGACAGATAGATAGACAGATAGATATATTGATGGATTGATGGATGGATGTATAGATAGAAAAATAGATAGATAGATTGATAGATTGATAGTCAGATAGATAGACAGATACATAGATAGATAGATCTTCTCTCCTCCTGCTTCTCTCTGTCTTGTCTCTCTGTCATCTATCAAAAAATTATATATGTAAGCTTTTTTGTCTACCATTTAATCTCTATATTTATCTGCATTTATTGTGTTTATGTCTGTGTACTTTGCCGTACTTGTTGTGTCTGTCATAAGTCTGTCTCTCATCAGACTGTCTGTTTATTCAGCAAATTGAATAATGGAATAATTGTGTTTGTTTGTTTAAAGTTTTTTTTTATCCGTACGTCTGTCTACTCTACGTGTTCGTGTCTCTTTCTTTTCAACTATACATGATCTGCTATTTATCTGTCTGTTTGTGTGTGTCTTTCAATCTGTTTTTTGTGACATTCTTTTGCTGCGTGTTTGTGTTGTGTCTGTGTTTGTCTGTCCGTCTGTCTGTGTGTTTGTCTGTGTCCGTCTGTCTGTGTGTTTGTCTGTGTCCGTCTGTCTGTGTGTTTGTCTGTGTCCGTCTGTCTGTGTGTTTGTCTATGTCCCTCTGTCTATCTGTGTGTCTGTGTCCGTCTGTCTATCTGTCCGTCTGTCTATCTGTCTGTCTATCTGTCTGTCTGTCTGTCTGTCTGTCTGTCTGTCTGTCTGTCTGTCTGTCTGTCTGTCTGTCTGTCTGTCTGTCTGTCTGTCTGTCTGTCTGTCTGTCTGTCTGTCTGTCTGTCTGTCTGTCTGTCTGTCTGTCTGTCTGTCTGTCTGTCTGTCTGTCTGTCTGTCTGTCTGTCTGTCTGTCTGTCTGTCTGTCTATCCCCTTAAAACATGGTATGAGCTACTTAAACTCAGGGAGAGGGAAAACAAAAATCTTGTTAGGTAAGGGTACGTGTGGCTGGCTACCCTGTCTGTCTGCTAATGCTGCTCACACACACACACACACACACACACAACACCTCCAGGTAAGATTACACACACACCTTCAACTTGCTCATTTTAAAGTTGTTTGTCCACCATGCAGCTTTGATGATGAAGGTGGTGAGGGGGAAGGAGGAGGGTGGGATGACAGAAGGAGGTATCATATTATTGCAGTTACCAATACAGGTACTTTGTGATCTCTTCCTGTTCTGCATTAACTCGTATCATTGTTAATTACAGAACTAGGCCGTGTAGTAACCAATACAGGCTCTTTGTCACTCTTCCTGTTCTGCAGTAACGCGTATCATTGATAATTACAGGACTATATAGACCGTATGTGTGTGTGTACTTGTCTTGTCACTATATCAGGTGAATGAAAGTAAACCATTGCAGTGAATTTTTTAAACCACTAATACTTATATGGGCAATCTCTTTGGATATGGGAATGTATATGAGTGTGTGTGTGTGTACTTGTCTTGTCACTATATCAGGTGAATGAAAGTGAGTTATTGGAGTGAATCTTTTCAACCAATAATACTGATATGGGCAATCTCTCTCTCTCTGGGGTTTGGATATGGGAATGTATATGAGTGTGTGTGTATGTAATGTACAGTATATGTACCGTCCCTCCTCCCCTCCCAGTTTCACTTAGTCACCCACTTAACGTTGTATTATGTCTGGGTAGTAAAGTGAAGCCTCTTGTATATTTTGCCTCTCGTCCCCTTCCTTCACCCACCACCACCACCACTATTACCACCACCACTACTACTATTACGAGTACCACCACCACTATTACCACCACCATCACCACCACCACTATTACCACCACCATCACTACCACCACTATTACCACCACCACCACCACCACCATTACCACCACCACCACCACCACCACCATTACTACCACCACTACCACTATTACCACCACCACCACCACCACCACCACGAACAACACGTATACTCCCATAAAATTCACTTCCCTAACACATTACGATGATATTTCAGTCAGTTACCATATTTTTTGTATTACCATATCGAATCTCCAAACTAATAGTGTGATGTACGAGTGTTTATTTTTCTGCAGGATTGTAATTTTGGGTTATTGTTTTTATATTGTTTTCTTCCATATATTTTTACGTGAAGCTAATATTTTTCATGATGATACTCACAATTTTTTTTAGTAGTTTTCATATACGGTTTCCAGGATTTGTTTATCTGTATTAATTATGCTTGTACTTGTTATTGAAGAAAGGATCATGAGTGTGTATTGTAAATGTATGAAAAGAATATCACAATTATATGTGGAAAGATATAAATGTAAACGTATGAGAAAAAATGAAAGGAATATGTAAATATGTAATATGTAAATGTATGAAAAGAATATGATAGGAGTATGTGGGAATATGTAAAAGTATGAGAATGATAATATGAAAGGAGTATGTGTAGGAATATGTAAATGTAAATGTATGAAAAGAATATGAAAGGAGTATGTAGGAATATGTAAATGTATGAAAAGAATATGAAAGGAGTATGTGGGAATATGTAAATGTAAATGTATGAGAAGAATATGAAATGAGTATGTAGGAATATGTAAATGTATGAGAAGAATATGAAATGAGTATGTAGGAATATGTAAATGTATGAGAATAATGTGGAACGTAGAGTATTTGCTGAACATCATTAACTTTGAAGAAAATCCATTACCAAGGACGTACATACCACTACTACATTTCCAAGGCAAGAGGCAACGACTTTTCCTGACACAGCTAATAGATTGTTGACTTGGAGGGCCAGCCAGAGGGAGGTGGAGGAAGGTGGAAGAATGATGGTGGGGAGTTAACAGGGTTGGGAAGGAACAAGACGAAATGGAGTAAAATAAATTTGACCTAACCTAACCTAACTGGGTTGGGATGGAACAAGACGAGATGCAGTAAAATAGATTTGACCTAACCTAACCTAACCTAACCTAACTGGGTTGGGATGGAACAAGACGAGATGCAGTAAAATAGATTTGACCTAACCTAACCTAATAGGGTTGGGATAGAACAAGGAGGGATGGAGTAAAATAGATTTGACCTAACCTAACCTAACCTAACAGGGTTGGGATAGAACAAGGAGGGATGGAGTAAAATAGATTTGCCTTTGCCTGACTGACTAAATAGACCTGCTGGATATCTGCATGGGGTCAGAGAAGGAGGAAGCTCATTGTATGCATAAGTCAACACCGAGGTGAGGGTTGGAGTCTTGTTTTGGTGTGTTGTTGATTGGTGTTACATGATTGTCTTGGGGAAGTGTTGGTCTGTGGGTGTCATGACTCCAGCGTTGAATTCCTTGCATCATAATTATCTTTGTACGGCCAGTTTGTGAGAGGATATACAGGGTTAGTTACTCTTGCAATACCGTGTAGACAAAAGACACACACACACACACTCACACTGACAGACAGATAGCCAGACAGATAGACAGACAAATAACCAGACAGACAGACAAATAGCCAGACAGATAGACAGACAAAAGACAGACAGACAGACAGACAGACAAATAGACAGACAGACAAATAGACAGACAGACAGCCTTATAATTATATCCAAGTCCGTAGCACTCTACGACCCCCTATGATGTCTAACGAACCCTATAATGGGACTTGGGTACTGACGAGGAGTACTACACACACACACACACACAAGATCCTACCCACTCCTTCTCCTCCTCCTCCTCCTCCTCCTCCTCCTCCTCCTCCTCCTCCTCCTCCTCCTCCTCCTCCTCCTCCTCCTCCTCCTCCTCTTCCTCCTCATCCTCCTCCTCCTCCTCCTCCTCCTCCTCTTCCTCCTCTTCCTCCATCTTGCTTCACATAATTTACTTCTCTTTCATTATATGTTTTTTTTTTTTTAATCAAATATCAATAATCATCCCTACAAAGGTTTTTTTCCGCCAGTTTGTTTACGTATATAGAAATCACGTGTCTTTATTTCTCCTTCCAGACACTTTCTTTTTTTTCTTTAAATTTGTCTCTTTCTTTCTCTTCTCTTCCCTTTGTATGTTTTCTTTTCCTTGTGTTTCTCGTATTCCTCTCCTGCGTTTTTTTTTTTTTTTTTTTTTTTTTTTTTTTCATATTTATTTCATTTTTCTTTTTCTTCACGCATCCATTCTTTCCACATTCTCTCTCCTTTTTTTTTCTCTCTACCAACACATTCCTGGTTTTCTGCAGCTCTTGTCCCTCTGTCTTTTTTTTTCTTTCTTTTGTTATTGTGCTTCACTTGATTAATCCCATTTACAAATTCTTTCATATTGTATCATTTTCACCGCTGTAAAATTTTCATATACAGTATATATAATTTTATATTTCACAATTTTTTTTTTTTTTTTTTTGGAAATGTGATATTTTTTTCTTTTATTTCTTTATCTTTCATACCTCTTTGTTTCGTTACGCTCTGCATCCACTTTATTTAATTTGATTTTCTTCCCATTTTTTTACTTAGAATGTGTTCACTGTTTTAATTTAGTTTTTCTTTCGCTTCATATCTACATTTAGTTTTCTTCGATACCGTATATCTGTATTTACTCACATCTCAAGGCAGTTTCTGTTTTCCTTTCATTTTGGCTCTGTTTGCTTGGCGTCCATCAGTGTTGCAAGCTCCATGCATAGTGTTGAGAACCCTTACATAGTTTTGCAAGCCCATGTAGTGTTGCAAACTCCCTGCATAGAGTTGTGAACCTTGTGAACTGCCTGCATAGTGTTGCAAGCCCCTTTCATATAATGTTGCAAGCCTATGTAGTGTTGCAAGCTCCCTGCATAGTGTTGCAAGCGCCCTGCATAGTGTTGCAAGCGCCCTGCATAGTGTTGCAAGCGCCCTGCATAGTGTTACAAATCCCCTGCATAGTGTTGCAATCCCCCTGCATAGTGTTGTGTTGTGAGTGTTGCTGTGGTGGTTGTGACTGGCCTGGGTAATGTTACTAGGCACCATGGACGGACCGGCTTTAGGCACACACACGCTATGTAAATTTTGGTCCCAAGATAATTACCAGGAGGAAAGGAAAGGAAAGGAAAGGCAAGGGACAAGAGGGAAGAGATTGATAGGAGAAGGAAAGGAAAGGAATGGGACACGATGGAAGAGATTGATAGGAGAAGGAAAGGAAAGGAATGGGACAAGAGGGAAGAGAGTGGTAGAAGAAGGAAAGGAAAGGCAAGAAACAAGAGGGAAGAGAGTGGTAGGAGAAGGAAAGGAAGGAAGTATAGTAGAGAGAGAGAACGAGAGAGGGGGAGAAAGAGAGGGAGATCAGGGGAGAGAGAGAAGACAAGGGGGGGGGGGAAGGGTGCCATGAGTGCCAGGGATAGAGGTGCTACAATGAGACCGTCCGGCTAGACCAGGTCAGGTAGCCACTAGACAACCAACCACTGCAACATGACTATAGGTGTGGATGTGGCTTGGTGTGTTTGTATAAGGTGTGTGTATACAGATGAGTGTGCTTGTGTATCGGTATAGATAATTTGTATGCCTTCCTGTTGTGTATGTGTATTGTAGTGTGCTGTGCAGTTGTGTGTCAGCATTTGAGAGTATATGTTTTCGTAAGCTTTCGTGCATTCTGTTTCTGATAAATATAGTCTCTCTTTAAGGAAAATATAATAATGTGAGAAAATGGGATTGAGTTATTTTATTTGATTGGTGTATTTGTTGTGTGTGTGTGTTGCTGCATGCGTGCGTGAGTGAAAGAGGGACAGACATACAGAGACAGAGAGATTAGGGAAGGGGGAGACAGAGACAGAGACAGAGACAGAGACAGAGACAGAGACAGAGATAGAGAGGGAGAGATAGAGAGAGGGAGAGGGAGAGGGAGAGGGAGAGGGAGTCGAATGCTTGTATGAGTTCGTTAGGAGATGGAATGTCCTTGTATGTGTCTGTTTGTGTGTGTGTGTGTGTGTGTGTGTGTGTGTGTGTGTGTGTGTGTGTGTGTGTGTGTACCATTGTGCCGAGGGAGACAGAATGGGTACACAAGTGAACAAATGTGTGCGTGTGTAGACCAACCTTGACTGCCATGAAATAGTACCATTTATGCCCTCAAAGTACTTATAAAAGATGATGTAAGATGGTGAACTTCTGTCTGGTATTGCAGGGTTGATATTTGAGTGGATGTATAAACTGAATAAAGTGGGTAAAGACTGTGTTCTCTACTGTAATGTCAGGAATATGTAAGAGGTAAAAACGATCTTGGTGTTTATGAATCTTTTCCCACTTTCGGCCGCGGTGCTCTGGATACCAAAAACTGAGACGAGATTCCCTCCTCTGAGCCGACCGAAAACCATACGAACCCTTCTTCTTCTTCTTCTTTTTCTTCTTCTTCTTTTTCTTCTTCTTCTTTTTCTTCTTCTTCTTTTTCTTCTTCTTCTTCTTCTTCACGCAGTTTGTGCTGGTATGAAAATGAACACCATCAAATTATAAGAATGTTAAAGAATGATGTTTACTTTAATGGTACCCAAAGAGTGTCTAGCAAGTACTGTATTATGTGTCTGAATGTTCTTTCTTGGACTTGGAATAATCATCTTCAGTTCCCCATTTTTCCTGATCATCTTTTTTTTTATGGAAGGGAGAAATAGTGTGTGAGAGAATATGAAAAAACCAGACAAATTAAAATAAGAAAGACATGTACAGTATATGACGTGTATATCAATGTATGTAACAAGAGTGTATATGAGTCTCTCTCTCTCTCTCTCTCTCTCTCTCTCTCTCTCTCTCTCTCTCTCTCTCTCTCTCTCTCTCTCTCTCTCTCTCTCTCTCTCTCTCTCTCTCTCTCTCAGGCAGGCAGGGTAGGGTTGTGTTGATTGTGTGAGCAGCATTAGGAGCCCCACGTCTGGTGAGTGGAGGGGTAATTGCAACTTATGTGTGTGTGTTGTGTGTGTGAGCGTTTGTTGTTGTGTGTGTGTTGGTTGTAGCGTGTGTGTGTGTGTGTGTGTGTGTGTGAGAACGGGAACACTAGGAAAAGTAGGGAGTAAAACAAGTGCATGGAATAAAAGAAAGAAAATGGGACTGAATGTTGTTTTGAGATCTGCCGACACCACCACCCCTACCACCCCACCCCCACCACTACTCCCACCCCTACCCCTACTCCCACCCCCACCTCGCCTGCCATTTGATCTCCCCCACCCACTCCCTCATCTCTCTTATTAATCCACTCACTCCCTTCTCTCTCTCCCTCCCTCTGCCTCACTATCTCGCGATTACTCTCACATATCTGTATCTCCCTCCGCTCTCTCTAGTAATACTCTCATCCATCCATCTGCTACCACTCAAACAGCCTCTCCCCTCTCTAATCAGTCCCTCCTCTCCCCTCTCTGTCTATCCTTCCTCTCCCATCTCTGTCAGTATCTCCTCTTCCCTCTCTATATATCCTTCCTCCTTTCCCCTCTCTCTGTCACTCCTCTCCCCTCTCTATCTATCCTTCTTCTCCCCTCTCTATCTATCCTTCTTCTCCCCTCTCTATCTATCCTTCTTCTCCCCTCTCTGTTCTCCTCCTCTTCCCTCTCTGTCTATCCTTCCTCTCCCCTCTCTAACTACCCTTCCTCTCCCCACTTTATTTACCCTTCCTTTCCCGTCTCTGTTAGTCCCTCCTCTCCTCTCTCTGTCTATCCTTCCTCGTCCCTCTCTATCTACCCCTCCATTCCCCTCTCTATCTATCTATCCTTCCTCTCCCCTCCAACTCTTCCTCTTTCTCCTTCTTCTTCTGACTCTCACCGAAGATAAAAACCTTACATGAAGCATTTTGAGAGAGTGTATGAGTGTATAAGAGGAGAAGATGTGAGTGCATCTGAGAGAGGCTTAGTGAATAAAATAATATACTATTGATAACATGGTGTGCTAACATAATAGTATAACAAATGAATGAATGAATGAATTAATTAATTAATTAATTAATTAATTAATTATTTAATAGGTAAATGGAATGGAAAGATGTGGAATGAATAAATGAAACGTGTGCTGACATAATCGTATAAATGAATGAATGTTTGTATGAATGAATGAATGAATGAGTAAATGGAACGGTAAGATATGGAATGAATAAATGAAACGCCAATGAATAAGTTTATGACTGAATAACTGGACAAGAATACAGATGAGTGAAGGATTAATTAACTTTGTACTGTAGATATTCTGTTTTTATCTACGTAGCCCATTATTACATTGCCTAATTATATCGGTGACCCCTCCCCCCCCCATCCTCCCATCAATATTCCTGTCCATTCTAACCTTTTCTTTAACTTACTTACTGTTTAGTTATTAATAAAATTATATATATATATATATGTACAGTCGGGCTCAGGAATTCGTATACACCACTGTGACATCAAGGCTTCGTAGCAACTAGAAAACTTTGTACATTATAATCCTAACACCAAATTTATCTAGTAATGTTATTTGGCTCATACTTAAATCAGTCAACAGAACAATGCCTACAGTATGTGCAGAATAAATACCACGTTTATCCGATGCCCTGTGTACGAATTTATGAGGCCGACTGTACAGGTTGGGAATTCAGGGTAGGGTCTCCTCACGCATCCCCTTCTCCTCCCCCTCTCCTCCCCTCCCCCCCCCTCCACCTCGGTAGTTATATTTCTGTTGAAGGATACCTGTGCTTCTCTGAACTGTGACTCCAAGTGCGACCATTTCCAAAGTGTAACCTCGTCATCCCCAACGTCTGCCACACGTGTTTATCTTCTGTCCATATCATCTCTGGTCCTTCCTCAGTCCACAGATTTTTTTTTACTCTGTCAGTGGCGCTATTAAGATTTTTTTTAATTATAACATTGACAAGGAACTCTCAGAGATATGAGGACCTTTGACGGTTCCTGACTCGTATTTGTGAGGACCTGGATGTCATCAAACGCATAAAACATAATGATAAAACACAAACTTTCTGCGTCAAAAAGTGGAAAAGAGTGAATGTTTGGTGGTGAGAGATGAGGCCGGGATGGGCAAGAACTCCACTTGCTCAAGCCAACTCCTGAGGATTTGCCGAACCTGTTGACAAATCTGACACTGTGTCTCCTTCCTCCTGACACCTGGCTACACCGCCGGGTCCGGGAAGTGTGTAGTGCAGGGGATGGAGTGCTCACCAACCACACACCACCACCTCATATCTATCTATCCCAACTCACTTTCCATTTATTCATTTATATTATACAATAGTACAATTAGGACACGTAAACGAAGGTCAACTTAGTTATAAAATAAAGTAGAGGAATAAGGAAGAAGAATATGAGCAAATAACGAAAGTAAAAGTAGGTGGAAGTCGAGAATGATAAAGGAGGAGGAAGATTGCTGCAGTATGTTAACGGTCACGACTTTTTCGTTTGGGCGGTTGTCAACTAAAAAATGCTACTTCACTTTACTTATGGTAAACTGTAATGTGGGTTTGAAAGACGGTGGCTTTTGAATTTAATGGTCATGCATAAGAACAAGTGAAATTATTTTAGCCAAAGGAAGACGTATAAAAAATGACTTGACTCGGTTCATTATAATTCAATCAGAGTGGGGGACGTCATATATAAAGACCACTGGCAGGCGTGGGGATTAAAAGAAAGAGTTCATGCTTGGCAGAATAGTTGGCAGGACGAGGCAGCGTGTACGAATGTGGGCAGAGAGTGTGAGAAGTGGAAGGGAAAGGAGGGAGTGAGGAGAAGGGAAAAGTAGTATAGGGGTAAGTTAGGATGTGGGGAGAGGAGGGGAATGGAGTCATGGGAGATAGTGGGAGGGACGAAGGGTATGAGATAGGGTGAAGAGACGGTTACGAAGAAGGGAATGAGTGAGGGTGAGGGTAAAGGTTGGGAAGAAGGGAGTGTGTGTGTGTGAGAGAGTGAGGGTAAGGGGAGAGCGTCACGCAGACAGTCTTGTCCTGAGGGTCAGTGTGAGGGGACGTGGGTGTGAGGGGAGGCAGGCAGGCAGGAAGGAAGAGAGGGAGAGAGAGGGGGAGCAAGGAAGGAAGGAAGGAAAGATGGAAGAGTTATAAGAAGTGTTTGTGTACTGTGGCGAGGAAGAGATAATGTGCTGGAAAGAAATAGAAAATAAGGGAAAACAAATGAAAGCAGAAAAGATAAAACTGAAGATGATAATATGTAAACAAAAGCTATAATAATAGATGGACGACCTTGACGAAATAATAATGAGAGTGGTGGGGTCAAGGAAGGTGACGTGATGAATGACAGTGAGTGACGATTGACCTACTCGTCTATATATAATTATGAACACTGTCACATCAAACTTCAACAACAACAACAACAACAACTCAACGAACGAAGAAAAATATGATAAGTGCAATGGAGTACATTAGTAAACACGTGTGAAATTAGAAAAATATATAATTACTATTTGGAATGTTAATGTATATAAATGTGGAGGAAAATGCAGTTATATATATAAATGGACATATGAAAAGTTAGAAATGTGTCAATTTCTATTTGATGGTAAAACTAGAAAATATAGAAGTGACAGTACGATTCTTTTTCAATGATATCACAGTGTGGATGTGAAAGTAAGCGTATTGATAAAACAGAGTGATTTGAAACTAGAAGTATTGCAAAGAAACACGAAAAAAATAAAATAAATGGATGAGTAAATATTTATAGGAATCGATGCATTGATAAAAATAGATAAAAAAAAATTGGTGCATAAGTAAGTGTATAGATAACTTAACCAATTAACAGCATCAATCAATCCTAAGAAGAGGATAAAAGTAATCATAACATAATAATAACACAGCCGTAATATAAAAGTAAACAATACCTAGACAATTACAGACAGTCCTGGGAAAGGGATCCACGTTTACTCAGGAATAAATTTGTAGCGACTAGAGTTCTTTCTGAGCAGCATTACACTGTATATTGAAGGCAACGTTTGGTACTGTTTAGTGTGTGTTTTCTGGTGAGCGAAGAAGAGTTTTTTTTTTAATTACACACACACACACACACCACAACACACACACACACACACACAAACACACACAAACAAACAAACACACACACTGGGGAGAAGGAGAAGGAAAAGGAGGAGGAAAAGGAACATACAATCAGACAAACAGAATGAATGAGAGGAGTAGAAGAAAGGAGGGAGAGTGAGTAAGATAGTGAGACAGCAGGGAACCATAGCCCTCCGCCCACTAATTTGATGACAATGGAAGCAGCAAGTGGTGAGGTCCCGCCCACCCAGCCGGCGCGGGCGGTAAGAGCAGGGAACAGGGCAGGTCAGGGGGTAAGGGAAGGAGAGTAGACTAGAGTACTAGGGGACTAGGGGACTAGAGTACTAGGGTACTAGGGGACTATATAGGGCAGTAGAGGAGTAGAAGAGTAGAGGAGGGTATAGTTGAGAAGGATGGAGAGAGCAAGGTGGATGATATGCATTGAGGAAGGGAAGGAGAGGAGAATATAGTCAGGAGGAAGGAGAAACAGGAGGAGGTGAGGATGACTAGGGAGGGACGGAAAAATAGGAAAGTATAGTTAGGAAGGAACAAGGTCCAGATAGATAGAAGGAAGGAGAGACAGAGCTATAGAGGGCTGAGAGGAGAACTGGAAGGAGGTAACAAGGAAGAGGAGAGATATATAGTAGGTAGGAAAGGAAGCAGGGAAGGACGTAGTGGCAAAAAGAGGGAATGAATAGTTGAGATTAGTTGGAAGAGAGGAAGGAAGTAAGGAAGAGTAAATGGAGGGAGAGAGAGAGAGGAAAAGACAGATGTTTGTTTGTCAGGTGACTTTTTGCCTTCGTGTGAAAATATGAGATAAAGTTTTTAATAATGTGATGAAAATAGGTATAATGGCCTTTTAGTAGTATTAATTTTATCATTTCAAATTTGTTACAAAGAGGAAAAGTATTGACTAATTGACTAAGCGTAACCTAATGATATTTGGATGAATTTAGGTGAATGATATAAATCGGTATAATAATAACTTCAGAATTACAATACAGTGATAATTGCAGAAAACACATATTAAATAAGAAACAGAGGAGAGACGCACCGGGTAAAAAGGAAAGAAAAATAAATAAGAAAACGATGATATAAGACAGGAAAACGAATAGAAAAAAAATAGGAGGAAAAGAAATGTGAAAGACTCGAAAATAACATATAAAGAGAAGGTTCAATAAAGAAAGATAAAACAAGAAAAAAGGTAAAAATAGTGGAAAGAAAAGAAGTGCGAAGGATTAAAAAAGAAGAGCAAATTTAAGGCAGAACTGAACTAACATCTTCCTGCCAACCCATTCTTACTTCCTGAATCGAGTCCTCCTTTGGCCTCTCCCTACCTACCTACCAATGTTCTCCCTCCCTCCTCTATGTCTCTAACCTCTTGTCTCTCTCTATGCATATGTGAAGGGAGAGGAGGAGGAGTCTACTATACGATGGAGGTGGAGATGGAGAACAGACTGCAGGAGGAGGACGAGGAGGACGAGGAGAAATGGAGGAGAGAAGAAGGAAGGGAAGGGTCGTTAGGAGTGAAAAGGAGGCACACCAGTGGAGGAGAAAGGAGCCAAGTTGCCACAACGAGGAAGAGAAGCGGGGGAGTGTGGGAGGAAAGTTTTGAGAAGGTGGAGAGGATGGAGGTGGTGGAGGGGGTGGAGAGAACACAGCAGCAGCAGCAGCAGAAGGTGGAAGTGAAGGAAGACGATGACAACGGGTGGCAGGTACAAACAAAAAGGAAAAAACGAAAGAAAAACAAGGAGAACCATGAAGGGAAGCAAGATAACAAAGACGACAAGAAGAAAGACATTAATTTCGGCAGACTACGAGCCAGACTCCGAGGGAAACGGAAGGAGGAGAAGAATGAGGAGAAGAGAATAACCCTGATGATGGTGGAGGAGGAACGGCGACTGGCGGACCACGTGGGGTTGGAGGAGGGGTCAAGGGAAGTGGTAGTGGAGGAGGTCATGCCACCCATACACGAGGTCATCAATCAGGGATCAACTCAGAGTCAACAGGACGGTGATGGTCAAGTTGTCTCGGTAAAGACCAACTGGATGCTACAATCGACCCGGGTCAGTCTCAGTCAAGAGGTCACCAAGGCTCAAGGCTCCAGGAAGGGTCAAGGAGGTCATGGGTTCTTGGATACGGACTCCCTTGACTATGCCGACGCTGTTGAGGTGAGAATTATCTGATACTCACCTTTTTATTCTTTTTAATTAACTTAGCTAGCAGCGTAGAAACTCAAACACTCCTCAGTACAGTGGGTGGAGCTGAGACGACCAGACACGTGTTGTGATTGACTGGTTATGAATACAGTGTTCAGCCAGTATATAATTTGTAACAATACGAACGAGAACTGTCACAGAAAAACAAGAAATGTTATGAAGTGTGTGTCCGTGTTTTTTTTGTTTTTTTTTCTTACTTTCGTTTTGAGAAGTATAACCAAACATGTGTCGTGGTGATGTTCTCTGGGTTGTATCCCATTGGTGTGTGTGTGTGTGTGTGTGTGTGTGTGTGTGTGTGTGTGTGTGTGAGTGATGGGGTTTTTAGTCCGGGTGAATGATCTGGACCTTAGAGGAGTGCAAGGAGGCAAGGTTGGGAGTAAAAGATGCAGGAAGAGGCGGACCGAATCAAGACCAGCCAGAAGAAAGATAAATACGAGTCGAGATAAAATGATACTGTGATCCAAATGGTGTATATAGGATGAGTTGAGGATGAGGATTTGGTGGGGTAAGGTGAGGGAGGATGGAATTTGAAGTGGGTTGCTATGAAGTGAAGTGAAGTCGGGTTGGGGTTGATGAAGTGGGGCGGGGCGGGGCGGGGTGGAGCGGGGCAGGGAAAGGCTACGTGTGTGTGTGTGTGTGTGTGTGTGTGTACCCTGGCCATCGTAACCCCTAATTTGATCCCCAGGAGTGACAACCACACTTCCTTATTAGTGTAGTGAGAGCAGGAGTGTTGATGGTGGTGGGACACAGGTTATATATTAAGGTGGCAAGGCAGAGCACCTATAGGTAACAAGGGGAGTTTGCAATTTGATTATTTTTGTTTCCATGATATTTTGTCGCTGCTGTATACGATGAGAATAATCTTACAACTAAAAGGTCAAAATAATACCTGTACGTAGAACAACATAATCAAAGCAAAGTCTGATATTATGATAGATATTGGGTTGATAACAGAAATGGATTAATATGGATTGGGCATGAAATTATAATAATGAAAAACAGCTCAACTGGTTATAAAAAAAAACATGCAGCTCGCCCCCCTAGATGTTACTAAGAATAACAAGAGAACCGAGACCGTCTGATGGAGTGATTGGTATATAGAAGACGCCACTGTGTATGTGTATAGACAAGACCTGAAAACACAACACACGAGTGAATGAATGAGTGGACGAGTGAATGAGTGAGTGAATGAGTGAGTGAATGAGTGAATGAATGAGTGGACGAATGAATGAATGAGTGAATGAGTGAGTGAATGAATGAGTGAATGAATGAGTGGACGAATGAATGAATGAATGAATGAATGAGTGAATGAGTGAGTGAATGAATGAGTGAATGAACGAGTGAATGAACGAGTGAATGAACGAGTGAATGAACGAGTGAATGAACGAGTGAATGAACGAGTGAATGAACGAGTGAATGAACGAGTGAATGAACGAGTGAATGAACGAGTGAATGAACGAGTGAATGAACGAGTGAATGAGTGAGTGAATGAGTGAGTGAATGAGTGAGTGAATGAGTGAGTGAATGAGTGAGTGAATGAGTGAGTGAATGAGTGAGTGAATGAGTGAGTGAATGAGTGAGTGAATGAGTGAGTGAATGAGTGAGTGAATGAGTGAGTGAATGAGTGAGTGAGTGAATGAGTGAGTGAGTGAATGAGTGAGTGAATGAGTGAGTGAATGAGTGAGTGAGTGAATGAGTGAGTGAGTGAATGAGTGAGTGAATGAGTGAGTGAATGAGTGAGTGAATGAGTGAGTGAATGAGTGAGTGAATGAGTGAGTGAATGAGTGAGTGAATGAGTGAGTGAATGAGTGAGTGAATGAGTGAGTGAATGAGTGAGTGAATGAGTGAGTGAATGAGTGAGTGAATGAACGAGTGAATGAGTGAGTGAATGAACGAGTGAATGAACGAGTGAATGAACGAGTGAATGAACGAGTGAATGAACGAGTGAATGAACGAGTGAATGAACGAGTGAATGAACGAGTGAATGAACGAGTGAATGAACGAGTGAATGAACGAGTGAATGAACGAGTGAATGAACGAGTGAATGAACGAGTGAATGAACGAGTGAATGAACGAGTGAATGAACGAGTGAATGAACGAGTGAATGAACGAGTGAATGAACGAGTGAATGAACGAGTGAATGAACGAGTGAGTGAATGAACGAGTGAGTGAACGAGTGAGTGAATGAACGAGTGAGTGAGTGAGTGAGTGAATGAATGAGTGAGTGAGTGAGTGAATGAGTGAGTGAGTGAATGAATGAATGAGTGAATGAGTGAATGAATGAATGAGTGAATGAGTGAATGAATGAATGAGTGAATGAGTGAATGAATGAATGAGTGAATGAGTGAATGAATGAACGAGTGAATGAGTGAATGAGTGAATGAATGAACGAGTGAATGAACGAGTGAATGAACGAGTGAATGAACGAGTGAATGAACGAGTGAATGAACGAGTGAATGAACGAGTGAGTGGGGAGAGTAGAAGTTTGTACTGTATAATAAATATGCTTCTGTTTGAGATCATGCACCGTATAATCATAATGTATAATCATATTCATACGTGCTGTAGTCACTATCTTATATAATTATCTCCTCGGCTCATTATCATATTGTAACATCTTTAATTAATAATTGATACACCATCTTCATTATTATTGGTAACGTTATCTCTTCGTCATTGTCACAATCATTTATCATCGTATCATTTCCTCGTCATTTCCTCGTCATCATATCGTCATTTCCTCGTCATCGTATCGTCCTTTTATCGTCATTTCCTCGTCATCGTATCGTCATTTCCTCGTCATGGTATCGTCATTTCCTCGTCATCGGTATCGTCATTTCCTCGTCATCATCTCATCATCATCGTATCATTTCCTCGTCATCGTATCGTCATTTCCTCGTCATCGTATCGTCATTTCCTCGTCATCGTATCGTCATTTCCTCGTCATCGTATCGTCATTTCCTCGTCATCGTATCGTCATTTCCTCGTCATCATATCGTCATTTCCTCGTCATCATATCGTCATTTCCTCGTCATCATATCGTCATCGTCATGGTATCGTCATTTCCTCGTCATGGTATCGTCATTTCCTCGTCATGGTATCGTCATTTCCTCGTCATGGTATCGTCATGGTATCGTCATTTCCTCGTCATCGTATCGTCATTTCCTCGTCATGGTATCGTCATTTCCTCGTCATCGTATCGTCATTTCCTCGTCATGGTATTGTCATTTCCTCGTCATCGTATCGTCATTTCCTCGTCATGGTATCGTCATTTCCTCGTCATCGTATCGTCATTTCCTCGTCATGGTTCCCTTGATAATTTTCTCTGCTAATTTCATGGTAATATAATACGACCATTCATACCCACATGTAGCCCCAGCTGTCATCACCATAACCCACACACACACACACACACACACTCTCTCTCTCTCTCTCTCTCTCTCTCTCTCTCTCTCTCTCTCTCTCTCTCTCTCTTTTTTTTTACTCTCTCTCTCATACACACTTAGTTCATGGTGTACTCTTACCCCCAAATGAAGCATGGAGACGATAAGCCAGGGGTGGGGAGAGAGAGAGAGAGAGAGAGAGAGAGAGAGAGAGAGAGAGAGAGAGAGAGAGAGAGAGAGATGAAATAATATAAAGACACACACACACACACAGAGAGAGAGAGAGAGAGAGAGAGAGAGAGAGAGAGAGAGGTAAAGAATGTCCAGAGAGAGAGACTTGTGCACTTGATGTCATAACCAAGTGTTTTGGCAGCTGGACTTAACAGACTTACTACCCCCCCTACCCCCCCCCCCTTGCCCTACCAGTCCTTCCTTCTGTTTTTCCCTTAGTTTGTTCTCTCTCTCTCTCTCTCTCTCTCTCTCTCTCTCTCTCTCTCTCTCTCTCTCTCTATTTTGCTTGTCCTTCTCTCCCTCCTGTTTTCTTTTCCTTCTTTCCCTTTTCAAATTTTTCCTTTCCTTTCTTCCTTCACTTATTTTTCCTTTCCTTTCTTCCTTCCCTTTTTAAATTTTCTCTTTTCCTTCATTCCCTCTGTCCCCATTTGTCTTCCACCCTTTCTTCCTTCACTTCCTTTCACCCTTCCCTCTTCCCTCCTTCGATCATTGCCTTTCATCCACTTACCCTTTCCTCCCATCTTAACTCAGGCATTCCCTCCTTTCATCTTTGACATCTTCTTCCTTCACACACATTGTCACGCCAATAAGGATATCCCATACATAATTACCGCTACCATTAAGTATATACTGTATTATTATTATATGTCTTTTTATTTTTAAGATCTTTATTTACCTTTAGTACAAACCCCAACACTCTGGGAAGTTATTTAATACATGATTGGAATTTTGTTAGAGTAGTGATATGTAAACAATTCCATTATAATCATGAATGAGACCAAAGACAACATTGATAATTATATGAAATAATAATAATAATAGACACATTGTTTACAACTTGTAAGTACTTTAGAGTTACACCAAAGATAAAGACATTTTCTTTCAACGTTTGTGTAGCAGAATACGAGGATACTTGAGTTAAAGGCTAACTAAACTATTTGTTATTTATTACTGCTTTATAATGCAATATTATTTTCTTCAAATTTGTTTGTTACAGTCATTGCTGAAACTAAAAAAAAAATTATATATAAACTCAGAAGATCGTGTTTTTCGGTAGTTACGGAAGGAGTCCTTTCTCTATATGATTTACAATATATAATTTACAATGATAAGAGTGGGCTATTGTTATTGATAAGGATCGACCAAAATATTATATTTACTCAACATAAGGGAGAGGGTTCCTATCCCAGACATCTTATAATTATTAGGAGAGTGAATTTTTCAGTTGAGAATGTTTACTCACGTCCTATATTATTTTGACACTAGTTTTAGGTGTACGGTCCTTAACTCACACTTGGCGATAATAATAGTCTTCGAGGTTCTCCAGGTCAACGAGTTCTGAGAATGATAGAGGAGGGAGTCTTATAGCAATGTGCGTCTCCACCATCACCTTCCTGAAGGGGTTGTTGTTAGCCATCATTACATCTTGGTCACTGGCATGGTACAGGTCAGCCTCGTTGGTCGTCAGGCTGTTGGGAGGGACGGCAAGAATTATGAGAACACACACACCCACCATTCCAAACAAGATTAAGGGAGTCAACCTTTTGTGTGTCAAGTTGGAGTCAATGTAGGCCTCCAAACTCTGCTATAAAACACATCCCCTGCATGTACAGTTGCCAAAAAAGGTATTACGACAACTATTGATACAACATTAAATATATCAATGTCCATAGTTGTTTGTAGGGATTATAAGTATGTATTGCAGAAGGATATGTATATTTACTTCTGTTATACATGCTTATAGTCCCTACAAATAGATGTGGATATTACTATGGTTAAAGTTCTATTAAGATTTGTCGCAATACCTTTTTTGGCAACTGTACAATTCCATATGGAGGGGTTCTATTTCTTGGCAATAGTTTGGAGGAATCAGTAGCCTTCCGATTTCCCATTATAGATTTCTCCCCTTAATTAAGGAACCATAGTTGACGTGTTGTTCTTGTTGACTTAAAGGGGAAATACACTCTTGGCATATTGGAGCGCCTTGATTCCTCCAAAGTACTCCATGAAACAGGACCAGAGGAACAAATATAATGGTGGTATGTTGCCTGAAATACCTTGGAGGAATCATGAGTATATAATTATAGTCTTAGCGGTTACTGTGTGTGTGTGTGTGTGTGTGTGTGTGTGTGTGTGTGCTCACCAGAAGCTGGAGGTTGGGCATCCAATGAGGTAGACTTGGTTACCATAGAAGGATGAGGTGTACATCATCCTCAGGTGTTCATGGGAGTTTCGATCGTTCATCCCCAAACACTGTGTGAACAACAACATACTGAACACACCTTGCTATAGGTTAATTAAAGCGATGAGGTGCTTCGGTATTACAATTAAAATGGTTTCAGTTACTGGAAATTATATATTAATGTGTAAAAAGGGTAAAGTGATTAATATACGATTTAATGATGAAGCCGTGACACTTGCCTTAGTAACGACGTAATAGGACTTGGAGGAGTTCATGGTCTCGTTGGGTTGGTAGAGATACAGTACAAGGCTTTGGTTCACCTGGAGACAGTTACTGTAGGTTAGTAATCTGATGAGTGGAATAAGACTTACAATTGCTGTGTATTATGATTATTTGTAAAATTCAATTTTTTTTGTGGAGTAAACATTATGTTGAAGGTGCATTGGAAGTTAGTGGCCAGTGCTTATATAATTAAGACAATTTGATATTCTGCCTCCGTTCGCAATTTCATCTTTAACTAACGAAGCTTGACGATTGCTTCTCCTTAAAGGTTGTGGGGAGATTTATAGACATACGATGGCAAAAATTGATATATAAAGTATGGAGAAGATGCATGAGAAAAGCCCCAACACTGACTGACCTTGGTGGTTGGGAGAGGAAGGTCCTGGCAGGGGTGAGTAGTAAGACGCACCACACGCCCAGACCGAATGTTATTCCAATGAGTCTTGAGATATCGGTCCCTCTCAGCTCTACTCAACACCACCACCACCAAAAGAAAAACACTGATAGTCATGTGTAGACAGTTACACTTATTGGCTCCCTTGCTTGACGAGGCTATAAAATTATTAATAAACTTCTTGCACCCCATTTCATGACTTAATGGCTAATTGCAGGGAAGAGTTGGTTATAGAATACTGTAGACCGTGTGTTAACCATGCATACAACCGGATTATATGTGTATAGTTATGTGTTGTGACCCAATAACTCCCCTCTAGCTTCATATACAAAGGTGATTGGTAAAGGACACATGTATAAAACTGCATATTGATATTGATGTACTCACCCTTGCAAGTCGAGGGTGACGTTTGGGCGTGTGTTGAGTGTCCTTTGTCCGTGATAGAGTGCCTGCTCCAGACCAGTCACGTGCACTCCACCACTACCGACGTGTTTGGTTCGTGGCACCTCTGGCACTATTATCTCACGACCTTGTAGTACCCTGGCCCTCACCCACAGGTCCCAGTCCAAGTTCTGGCACCAGAAGGAGAAAAATTAGGAGTGAACGCCATCGACTAAAAAAAAGTTATAATAAATCATTGTTACAATATTTATACGATCTGGCATTTCATATGAATTACACCTCATAATTTATGGCCCTCTATTATTATTATTATTATTATACACAGTAGAGTCAGTGTCTAAGGCGTCTAATGTAAAGATTTCTTTTGTTTATCTTTACCAATTCAACAGGTGGCCAGTCGTTGACCATCTCTTGGGCCACTGTCCTCCTCACCATCCATCCATACGCTGGTAGTCCACCAATACGATAGAGACGTGAAGGGTCCAGAGCCGTGTGAGGAAAAGCATTGTAGTTGTAGGCATTGACACAGAACAGGCTTGGATCTGATGACAGTAGCCGGGCCGTCTGCTGGAAGTACCTTGAGAGGGACAGGATTTCGCGCCAGTGCCGGTGTTGGTAGAAGTGTAAAATAGTAACATATTTCATAATTTTACAGAAATGTCGCCTTGTTTTGTTGATATAATTACAGAAATTAGGGAATGCAGTACACGTTGCCATTTAACAATTCTTACGAAATAAAATCAGGAGACAGTTCAAGGTCGTCCTCTAAAACGATGATTTTGTCAACCTCAGGGAACATCTTGAAGACGGTGATGAGAGTAAACCTTATGTGGATATTGATTCGACTGTTTGTTCCTGCAGGGAGATTAATAGAGACATCAGAAAAGATTAATAAAATATGTTGGTGGAAGGAATTACTAAAATTATGACAATATTGTGTTTACCTGTCCCTTAATACCTGATGTTTTATACCTCGTGAGGCGGTGTTGTTTGTGTTGAAGGTGACAGCAACTTGGAGGAGATTGGCAAGGCTCATAGCTTCCATATTGGCCCCGTCAACTACAATGACAATGGGCGTGGTGTCTCCCCCTGGACTCGCCCTTAGCTGGTCCACCTGACGCAGCACCTGCGGTAGACGACCGCCTGTCACTATGGCCACTGGAATCACTTCATCCTTCTGGGGTGAATGACGTAGTGGGCGGGGTGACCAGGGCAGCCCGTCACACCTACAGAAACTGCCGTACCCTTCATAACTACGACAGAAAGTAGCTCGTTGTGTGAGTTGTGGAAGGTTGTGCCAGGAACACTGGGGTTCTGTTAAATAGAATCAACTATTATTATCACATATAGAACTGTTAACATTTATACACACATGCAATGCCGTTCTGTTAAATAAAATCAACTATTATTATCACATATAGAACTTTTAACATTTATATAATTACTGTAACAATATTTATATAGTTCTTACTTAACATTTTAGTAATATGTTACATTAATGTTACTGAAACGTCACCTTGTGTTGGTAATACTGCCAGTTGAAGAGTGAAAGGAGATGAATCCAGATCAAATGAACGAGGATCATCTTCCACAAAGTATGTAGTAACTGCCTCAGCCACAACACCACCTCCTTTATACAACACCAGGCACCAAACATCCTTGTACGCCATATTACTTATATAGTTTGAACCAAACCACTCCAATTCCTCCATTACCTCCTTACCCAGGAAAGTGGTAAAGTCCGGCTGAAAATAAACATATTTAAAAACTTTATGGAAAGTGACAAAGTCCGGCTGAAAATAAACATTATATTTATAAACTTTATGAAAAGTGACAAAGTCCGGCTGAAAATAAACATTATCTTTATAAACTTAATGGAAAGTCGTAAAGTCTGGCTGAAAAAAAACATTATATTTATATACTTTATTGAAAAGTTTGGTTGATATTAATTGTTGAACAGAAAGAGTTGTCTTTATTGTTATATCAGTCAATGTTAGTAATAATTCAGTTATCTCATAGTGTTCACTTTGATATTATATTAGTCAATGTTAATAATAATAAATTGTTAAGAAAATGAAACAGTGTTGTTAAGTCAGGTGAATGTAAAAGTGTTACCGCTCCAAGGATCAGGATGAGGCGGCCATCCTGAATGTTATGGAAGGCAGAGAGGAAGGCTGTGTCACTGGTCATCTGCCAAGTAGTGAAGGAGTCCGCTGCCATCAGTCGTCCCGTGTACTGGTGTAACACAACCAAGTGTAAACCAGCGTGGTATCTTCTGGCTTTGCTTCCCCACTGGACAGTTTTGTTTACACACTGGTACATCTGTAAATATTTACCATTATTATTGGTGTTTGGGGGAACTTTCTAATCTCTAATGTAGGATTTAAATATTATATCTCTCTTTTTTTTTTAATATCTCTGCGGGCAAAGATTATTATTTTTGTGAGAATGCTACAGTTTATGTTAATACACCACTTTGTTTTGATTTAGATTGAAAAGCCGCTAAAATCTGACAAATAATCTGACCTATATATTGTATAGGTCAGATTAAGGTCGGATAATATAAAAAGAAGCAGTGATATTGTGTAGTTTTTTGGAGAAATGCCAGAAGAGAGAAACATTTGTAATACTCCGCGTGTCGTATCTGTGTGTTGGTGTGTAACTCAAATGGTGGGTACGAGTTGGACATCCTGAGCACGTTCAACTAGTCGGTAGTTTTCTTCCTCCATGGTGTTGGCAAAATTTTGTGAACGGAAAAGAGAAAAAAGTTTGTGGAGTGAAATGTGTACAGATTAAAAGTGAGTAATGTGAAATGTGTACAGATTAAAGTGAATAATGTGAAATGTGTACAGATTTAAGTGGGGAATGTAGAGCGAGGTACATACATAGCTGTTATAACACTATACAATAAAATGAGTACTGTCCTTTGTATTTTCCTTTATACTGCTATATTTTCCTTCGTCAAGCAGCTTACGAGTTGACACAAATAATTGGCCATCGAAAGAGGAACCAATATCCTTACATAGACAATCCATCAAGCCTTACCTGGATACCGTTCACGAGGACCGCAGCCCCTGAAGTGTTGATGGAAACGTCGAGGAGGAGGTGACTTATGGAGGAGGAGGAGGAGGAGGAGGAAGAAGAAGAAGAAGAAGAAGAAGCCGCCGCCCTCTCGACCTCTCCTGGTGAAGCTTTACTGTCCTCTGCTGAAGGCTCTTGGGTGTTTGGTTCTTGCTTGTGTTTATGTCTTGTTTCTTGTGTCTTTTCTGTTTCTTGGTCTGATGATTCTCGCTGGTGCTGATGTTGTATAAATTGTTCGAGTTTTGTTAGAGGATTATCTTTATCACTAGGCACTATTTCTTGTTCTGGTTCTGTTTCGAGTTCTGCGGTGTGTTCAGGTTCTGTTTTCTGTGTTCGTTCTGGACTGAATTCTGTCTTTTCTCGTCTAGATCTGATGGCTTTCACCGTGGGCAGGAGGTGTGCGTTCTGGGCGTTCATTTCCAATTCTAAATCATCCTTCTTGTATTTTTCTTCTGGTTGGATTTGAAGGGCCATCGATTTTAGTTTCATTGCTCCATCACCGCCTACAATTCCTTCATCATCGCTGCTGGAGATAAAATTACTGTGTCCCTTCCAAATGTCACTCACGTTTGACGATGCCTTCACAGTGTTTCCATCTGCTGTGTTTGGTGTTCGAATCTGTACTCCACTTTCTCTGCTCATTTCTCCTTTGCTTGTGTCACCACCGTTCATGGACACTGGTGCATCACTGGCTGGCGATGCTGTTACTTCTCGTGGTGAAACTGTTACTGTTGCTTCCTGAGGCGATGTTGGTACTGTTGCTTTCACTGATGGTTCTTCTGTTGGTACCGTTGCTTCCGTTGTTGATGATGATGATGTTGTTGTTGTTGTTGTTGTTGTTGTTGCTGTTGTTGTTGTTATTACTTCCTCAGGTGACGCAATTGCTTCCTTTAGTGACGTTGTTACTTTTTCATCAATATTGGACGGTGTTTCCTCCTCTGCCGACGCTGTTATTGTCACGGTTTTCCTTTCTGGTAACATTGTCACTGTTACTTTCACATTTAGAGACGATGTTGTTGTTGATGTTGTTGTTGTTGTTGTTGTTGTTGTTGTTGTTGCTTCTGCTGCTGCTAACACAATACTTGGTTCTGATGATGCTTTGTTTCCTGTGTCTCTAAGCCTTAACAACAACGCCTGGTTTCCTGCTGCTGTGTTTGTATTGGTTGTGTTAATGATGGCTGCTGATGACGCCGTTGGTAGGTGTAGAAGGATGGCCATCATTATCACAGTCAGTAGCAGCGGGGGTAACTTTATCCCCAGGCAATCACTGAGGTTCGAACGACAGAAGGACAAACCACTCATCCTTCTTATGTTAGAATACAATCACAGGTGTTTTCTGATAATGGTTCGGTGTGCACATAAATTATAATTCTATATACATAAAAAAAAGAGTTCATATGAAATCTATTGCACTCATCTTACGACAGCAATACGTGGACTAAACCACAAGAACGAAAAGGGTTGTCATGACGCCGTTAGGGAAGCTTGAGGAAAACTGGCAACTAAATCCACCGTAATTATATCCACACACACACACACACACACACACACACACACACACACAGGTGTGATATTATTTCATCTGCTTACCTTTTATTCTCACTTTCCTACTCTTGACTGCCACGTATGTTATTCTCCACCTGCAATTCCTCACTGCTGACTTCCTTATCAACATTTCACTGTGTGTCTGTGTACCCTCCATTTTAACCACTCGTTTTTATTTCCCTGCGTTTCTACTCTCTTAACCAACAACAACAACAACAACAACACCAACAACAACACCAACAACACCAACAACAACAACACCAACCCCAACACCAACAACACCACCACCACCAACAACAACACCAACAACCAAAACAACAACAACAACACCAACAATAACTCTGAAAATCAAATAAATAAAGGAGGGCTTCCCGAATAGGTCCAAACGCCACGAGGTCAGAGGATCAACTGGCAAGGAAAGATGTTGCCTAAATTAGCGTTGGTGCCATTCTTACCCATAACCAAATAATACATGACACTATTATAGCACTTGTTGGTACGACTGAACAATGTCGTAAAAAAAAAACTACCTTATTATATAATTCCTTAATGCCGCAGTTAGTGTTCTTATATTTCAGTTATATAATTATAAGGCAAGTTACCACGACATGTACAGGGCTGAAATTAAGGAAGAACGGGATATTTTGGAGTCAATCTCTTCCATATTCCTACAGTTATATTATATTTATTTAGTCTGTGTCTTTTGGTTCTTAGTGGTGGTGTGTTGTTTTGTTGTTAGTTTTGTGTTGGATAGACCTAATTTGATCTTGTAGAAAAAACTAATTTCATGTCTCCTTTGGCACTGTATATTAAAAGTTTTGTTTCCATAATGTCTTTCAGAGAGTTATATTTTTTTTTTATATATAGTTTAGAACATTCTAGTACAAACCATCTCTAGGGTATAGTCACATGTATTATTGATTGATAATATATTTCACTCTCCAAAATTCCGCCATAATTTGTCACTTACTTAAACTATAATTCTGAAAGTAGCAGGTAATTAATTCGTATTATAATTTCTTTTAAACATTTATTTTTCTCTTTTCAGGTAAGTGTCGCTCAGACCTGATGTTGGAGGCAGGAATGATCAGGTAAAGCCAGTTCATTATCTTCATTATCAAGTGTGCATCAACAATATAATTATAACATAAGATACGTACAATATATATACTTTTGGTTTAATTTCTATTAAGTGATACTGGGAGTGTTATTATTATTATTATTTTTTATTTTGATGGGAGGGTAAACCAAACATTATCATCGTTTTAAAGCCCGTGAATCAGTGGATGTAATGTGTTTATGATAGATGTGTTTTGGTTGGTTGGCTCGTCCCGTCTAGTCTAGAGAAGGTGGGACTCAAGGCAGGGAAGGACCTATACCCAACCAGGTGACGTCACAAGGGTAAACAAAACCTAGCGCGCGAGCCTTGTTGATGGTGGGGGGCTGATGATGGGCTTGCCAGGCTTCCTTCACATTCCTCCTTCACTCTTGTATATGTTCAGTTTGCTCTTAAGCTTGGTGTCCTTCCTTCGTCGTGTTTCCCTTCTTTACTCGCTGTCTGGCTTCCATTCTCTCACTCTTTATTAATATCATTATTATTAAGACCTTCATTATATGGCGTACTAAATCACCGATAGCCTATGTGTATATAACAGAAGCTAAGCCATTCGTTCTTCATATAGACTTTTCCCAGGTGCTTTTATAATTATTTATGTTGCCAAATCTTGTCTCCGTTTCCTTTTGCTTCATACTCCACTTCTTGTTGCTCACTTCGTCCCTGTGTGTCAGTCATACTCAAACTCGGCGATATTTGTAAGGGCCAGCTGGTCGTGAAGTGAGGTAGGCGGTACTCTCATAGCCAGGTGAGAGGTGTAGGGAGGCTTCCTGAAGGGGTGGAGGTTGGCGTAGGTCACGTCCTTACTCTCCACTCTATACCAATCGTCAGGGTCCTTCGTAAAGCTGGTAGGGCGAGAAAGGTTAAAGTAATGGTTGGGGCGAAGATGTGAATGAAATGAGACTATAATGAAATACAGGAAAACTTGTATTTTTTATTTGCTTCTCCTTCCTATTTGATACTATAACGCAGCGTGCACTCAGAGATTGTTTACAAACTGTATATATTTTGAAGACACGATGTTCCTGAATGTGTTTGATATATTATTTGCAATCACTTGTCATTAGAAACGTGATCATTTATCAATAATAACTTGATAGTCGAAGACATTTTTTTTATGGAGTTTGAAATTTTATTTTGGTTGAGTGTCTTAATGACCGTCTTCCACCATAAGGAACCACAAACCTATTTCTTTACAGTATCATACGTATGCCATACAATGCTACTTACCAGAAGGGCGAGGTTGGGCAACAGATGATGTAGAGTTGGTTACCGTAGAAGGAAATAGTGTACATCATCCTCAGATTCTCGTTTCGTACGTGGTCGTTAAGTCCCAGGCACTGTATGGGACACAAGTGGTGGTGAGAGTATGAGGTGAACAGAAGAGGCAAATGGTGACATGATGGGCAAAGTAGTGAGTTGATGGTGAGTGGGTGTGATGGGCAAGGGAGGGAGAAGCTGATGAGTGGGTGTGATGGGCAAACGTGGGAGAAGGTGGTGAGTGTTTATGATGGGCAGAAAGAGGAAGTTGTGAGAGGAAAAAAGTAGACTGTGAGGGGATATCGAGGGACATGGGTAAGGGACATTCTAGAGAAACATTTAATTATGCTTAGATATTCTGCATGATGCTAAAGTAATACAGACCTACCAATTCTGGTTTACTAATTCTACATGTACATTCAGTTTTGTTAGCCAGTGAATAACCTAGACCCTACACTATTGATTTTTCTCAAGACACTAAAATCTACTCGGCAGTTGATACCTTCTGGCCTCATAATCTGACTTATTTAGTCCACTTATTTGCCCCGTTAAATTTTATCCAAATACAATGATTAACTAAGATGAGTTGTTTTGGTCACGACTTGGCCACACATGAAGCAGGACCCACCTTGGCGACGACATAGTAGGACCAAGACGAGTTGTTGGTTTCGTCAGGTTGATAGATGTACAACACCAGACTTTGGTTCACCTTATGTTGTGAGAAGAAAAATGTATAAATGTTGGATAAATTGATATAAACATAATTGAGAAAAACATCTTGCTGGTGGAGTAACAAATAAATGTGAAAGAACCTGAAGATTGTACAGAGTTGTAATATGTTTCAAATAAACTACCACCTTCCTCGAACACGTTGCCTGTGGCCGTACATCAGCTCTTGAGAATGGATGATTACAATACTGTTTTTATCTAACCTGGCTCAAGTACATGAACATTTATTACAAAACAAGAAGAGTTAGAAAAAAAATAGAAAACACATATGTGAGCGTCTTAATACTCTTGAATCACCATCATAGCAACACGTAACATGAATAATACCCCATCAGGAAAAAAAAAAAAAAAAAAAAAAAAAAAAAACAGGAGTGGTGGTCTCTTCGTGCTGACCTTTGTGGTGAGGAAGGGTAAGGAGAGGCAGAGGTGTTTAGTGACTGGCACCATCCGGCCGGAGAGGATTGCCCTGCGATGGGTGTCCAGGTACCGTTCACCCTCAACACTACACAAAAGGAATACCAGTCACCTATTTTAGTCTCTCAACTCGTGTGTGTGTGTGTGTGTGTGTGTGCATGCGTGCAACATATAGGATATCTCATCTGAGCGTTTTCAGGATATAGGTTGTTCCTGAAAAAGTTGTAGTAAAACTGGATTCTGTACTCTGTATATAACCTTTTTCTAACCATAACTCATGTCTTGTTGTTTTAATAAAGACGAAATTTAGAGTTCAATTAGCTGTGATTTGTGCAAGATTCCCCTATCTCCAAACGATATCTCCACAACTGTACATTATTATTTCTGTTGTAAACCCAATATCTAGGTCTCAGTAACTTAAAAAACAATATTATGTACTTGTATATTACCCTAATGTCCCTGTTTGTGATTTGTGTATCCCACCTGTGTAAATCCAGAGTGACGTGTGACAGAGTGTTAAGTGGTCGTTGGTCGTGGAGTAGTGCTTGTTCCAGCCCCGTCACGTGTACTCCGCCGCCTTGGCCTATATGTTTGGTTCGTGGCACCTCAGGCACTATGATGCTCCTGTGACCCAGCACTCGTTGACGCACCCACAGGTCCCAGTCCAGGCTCTGGTCATAAGGAAGCAACATGTTAAGATGTAGTTAATATAATTTTATGGTAAAATTTGTTGACTGCAGGGAAGTATTGCATCCCAGATTGAACCGTCATCAGGTACAGTTGCCTCACAAATTTCGAGACACTACCAAGCTACAGTCTAACAGGTAGTGTCTTGAAATTTTGGGAGGCAATTGTACGACATTGTTTATCTGCACCTAAACAAATTAGGTTCCTCCTCACGATAGTTTCTCCGTCGTTCGTACACAGTTTAACAGAAAGAAACATTTCATTCGGCTTCATCAAAGATAATTATAGATAATGATAAATGTGTGTTTCTGCTTTCACTCCAACTCACCCAGTCATCAGGAACCCAGTTGTTGACCATCTCGTATGCCACCAAGCGGGTCACCATCCATCCACAGGCAGGGACACCATGCACCCGGTAGAGGCGTGAAGGGTTGTAGGAGGTGTGAGGGAAAGCATTGTTGTTGAAGGCATTGACACACAACAGTCCAGGGTCCGATGTGAGTAACTTGTTCGTCTGACTGAAGTACCTATATGATGGGGTTAAGGACAAAACAGAAGCGACATTGAATTTGCCACAAGCCCACAATAAATATCATCACAATGTAGAACCAAGGTGTAGATACAGCAAAGATACGCACACCTACTGTATAATATCAGGAGCAAGGTCTAGGTCATCCTCGAGAATGATGACTGTCTTTGCTTTCGGTTGAATCATAAATACATGACTGAGTACAAACTTAAAGTGGGCGTTGATGCGTCTTGTGGTGCCTGAAGAAATGAATGGGAATATTTTGTATTTAGACACAAAATAAAGTACCGGTATATTGAAACAAATGGAAAATCTCTTAGCAAGGATTAATAAGAAACTTGTATTTTACATGACAACTATTAATGGATTTGGTGTTTAATATTTGACACAAGACTGAGGACATCATTATTACAACTTTACTCACCAATTGGTATTTGGCTGGAGTGATGAGTAACTGTGACCTGAAGGAGGTTGGCAAGGGCGTCTGCCTCGGGACTGGCTCCATCAACAAATATCATAATGGGCGTGGTGTCGCCCCCTGGACTCGCCCTTATCTGGTCCACCTGACGCAGCACCTGCGGTAGACGGCCACCTGTCACTATGGCCACTGGAATCACTTCATCCGTCTGGGGTGAATGACGTAGTGGGCGGGGTGACCAGGGCAGCCGGTCACACCTACAGAAATGGCCGTACCCTTCATAACTACGACAGAAAGTAGCTCGTTGTGTGAGTTGTGGAAGGTTGTACCAGGAACACTGGGGTTCTGTTAAATACAATCAACTATTATTATAATATATAGAACTGTTAACATTTATACACACATGCAATGCCGTTCTGTTAAACAGAGTCCACTATTATTATTACATATAGAACTTTTAACATTTATACATGTACTGTGACATTATTTGTATAGTTTTTACTTAGCCTTTTAGTAAAATATTACATTAATGTTATTGAAACTTCACCTTGTGTTGGTAATACTGCCAGTTGAAGATTGAGAGGAGATGAATCCAGATCAAATGAACGAGGATCATCTTCCACAAAGTATGTAGTAACTGCCTCAGCCACAACACCACCTCCTTTATACAACACCAGGCACCAAACATCCTTGTACGCCATATTACTTATATAGTTTGAACCAAACCACTCCAATTCCTCCATTGCCTCCTTACCCAGGAAAGTCGTAAAGTCTGGCTGAAAATAAACATTATCTTTATAAACTTCATGGAAAGTGGTAAAGTCTGGCTGAAGATAAACATTATATTTATAAACTTTATGGAAAGTGGTAAAGTCTGGCTGAAAATAAACATTATATTTATAAACTTCATGGAAAGTGACAAAGTCTGGCTGAAGATAAACATTATATTTATAAACTTTATGGAAAGTGGTAAAGTCTGGCTGAAAATAAACATTATATTTATATACTTTATTATGGACAAGTTTGGTTTATATCAATTCATGAACAGAAAGAGTTGTCTTTATTGTTATATCAATGTTACCAATAATTCAGTTAGTTAACTTTGATATAATACTTGTTATTGCTAGTAACAATACATTGTTATAAACATTTAACAGTGTTGTTTAGTAAGGTGATGGGAAAAGTGTTACCGCTCCAAGGATCAGGATGAGGCGGCCATCCTGAATGTTATGGAAGGCAGAGAGGAAGGCTGTGTCACTGGTCATCTGCCAAGTAGTAAAGGAGTCCGCTGCCATCAGTCGTCCCGTGTACTGGTGTAACACAACCAAGTGTAAACCAGCGTGAAGTCTGGCCATCCCAGATCCCCATTTAGTCGTTTTGTTCACCAGTTGATATTCCTGGTGTCAATATTGGTGATGATTACTGTTTGTTTGTTGCTGAGTATTTGAGAATAACCCTCGTAATAATTAGTATATATTGACCGTTCTTATTCATTCATTTTGTTGTTTGTTTTTACATAGCAAGGCAATACATTCATAGTTATAGATTTTCATAAGGGAATACGATTACTTAATAGTAGCAAGGCATAATTCTTCATTAATACATGGATTTTAAATCAATGGAATGAATCACTTAGCCGTGTAAGGAATGATGTTTGCTCGTTTACTTCTAGAAGAAGAAAAAGTAACATGTTTAACAGAGAGCCTCACCTGACGGTCATCCACCTTCAGAGTGACGCCGCCGCTGCTTAACGTCATGTCCAGGGTCAAATAATGTGACTGCTGGGGTGAGGGACCTCCTGCTGTGGCCACGTCAGATATATTTTCCTCGTCCCTAGAATGCTTACTCATCCTGTTCTTCTTTGTATGGGAGTTGGTTGCTTCAGGATTGACAGACAGTAGCTTCCTCGAGGCTAATTTGGGGGTTCGTCGCGTGGTTGGATTGTCCAGTTGTGTACTAGTGTTGGCAGGTGTGGTGGTGTTGGTAGGTGTGGTTGTGTTGATAGGTGTAGTAGTGTTGGTAAGTGTAATGGTATTTTCAGGTGTAATGTTGTTGGCAGGTGTAATGGTGTTGGCAGGTGTGGTGGTGTTGTCAGGTGTAATGGTGTTGTCAGATGTAGTGGTATTGGTTGAGGGAATAGATGGTAATGGGAGTGTGGTCCCAATTTTACTCATGCTCTTCCATCCCTTGTCACTGTCCTGTCCACTGCCACTCTTATGTCCCCTATTACTGACCTGTCTCTTGTCACTGCCCTGTCCTGTGTAACTGTCCTCTTTCCTGTCCCTATCCCTGTCCTGTCCACTATCACTGACCTGTCTCCTGTCACTGCTCTGGTCCCTATCACTGCCCTGTCTCCTATCACTGACCTGTCGCTTGTCACTACCCTCTCTCCTACCGTTGTATCTTCCCCTGTCACCTGCCTGATCCAACGACAGCTCCCCACGACTACCATAGCTTTCCGTCGGGTGGTAAGGGCTTGGGTGAGGGTCTGCCAGCAATACCAGAAGAACAAGATACACAGCATTTAGAAGGATGACAGCCACCACACGTTGTCTCGCCGTCAGTAGCATTGTGGTTTGTTTTGAAGTGTTGGTGACTGAGATAGTGGTAGTGGTGGGAGATATTGTTATTTTTACTTTGAAGTGTTAGTGAGTGAAATAGTGGTGGTAGTGGTGGAAGGTGTTGGCAGGACTGTTGGTGACTGAGATGGTGGTAGTGGTGGGATATGTTGTTTGTTTTGAAGTGATGGTGACTTGAGATGGTGGTAGTGGTGGAAGGTGTTGGTAGGACTGTTGGTAATTGCGATGTTGATAGAGGTGTTAATAGAAATTAGTGAGGCCACCATGGATTATAGGCCACCATTTATAGTTTTTCGGCTGTCTTTCATTAATCAAGCCTGAATTTCAGTGTCACTTTCCATCACCTTTAATTAATGTATGGTACTCGTTAGTATAATAATTTTTCACCGGTGTATCGGATCATCTCTCCAAAACTGAGAATAAAATTAGTAATAATAAAATCAACCCTTCACGGGGCTGCTCGGCCAGACACCTGGAGGAACTTCAACAACAACTAACCATTCAGCTATTACTGGACTGAACACAAGACAAGTATAGTATCTACAGTCGAGTTAGTATCTGCTCCCTTTTCCTGGTAACGTGGCAGGAGAGGATGTGAAGGCTGTGTGTGTGTGTGTGTGTGTGTGTGTGTGTGTTTGGGATGCCAGTTTGGTTCTTCAAGGTGTGGAATAATGCCACTACACTATAATAAGACATTACAAGGTGGGACTGACTGAATGTTATATAGGAGGGTTGTATACTTAAACGAATGAAGGAAGAATTGTTGTTGAATTGGGAATGGTATAGAGAAGAGATGAAGAGAGTATATAGAGAAGAGAGAAAGAGAGAGAGAGAGAGATAGAGTTGGGGGGAGGGGGACAAGAGGAAGAAGAACTAAAATAAGTATTCATGGTTCCAGGTTAAAAAAATATAAAGGTTAGGAATGATATAATTTATTGGCAAGAATAAAATATAGTTTATTTAATGGGATGCTGTCACACCTTCCATTTCCTCGATATGTTGGTTGTTAACTAGAAACTGGATATGACTGCCTTCACACACAGACACACACACACACAGACACACACACACAGACACACACGCACACACACACACACACACACACACACACACACACACACACACACACACACACACACACACACACACACACACACACACACACACACACACACTGCCTACACGCGTCAAAATATCTCTTTATTGCTTCATTCGTTTAGCCCTTTTGTTTTTTACATCCAAACCGCGAAAACTCTATATTTATATCATATCTTAAATTAATTGTGGCAGTCGTCTCAACAACAGTAATCTTCCAATGGTCCTGATTCCCAGTGACAGGCCTTAGAGTGACAAAATTGTATTTAGAGAAACACCTTTATTCATCTATATTGGTTGATACTCATATTCTAATACATTCCTGAATTTGTTCCTGCCGTCATGCCAGGCTATTCGTAGCAGGACTGGATACAATATTTTAAGTTTAATTAATTGTATAATACACAAATCCAAATTATAATTGTGTTGATTACAGCATATATATTACTTTTACGTTGGACTCTCTTTCTCTTGATCTTCCTCATTGACCCACACTGCTGGTTCCATCCCCCCCACTGTGTAGTCCACCACGAACCGGTTTTCCAGGGAGAACTCGAGGCTCGGGTCTTGGTGAGGAGGTGTGACCCGGATGGCATACTTGGTCCTGAGGGCGGGTCGCAGTGAAGGGTTTTGTTTGGCGATGATCAGGTCCTCCTCGCTACCCTTGTAAATAATACGTCTACCAACCTCTGGCTTGCTGGAGGGTGGGAACAGAAGACAGAGAGGTGAAGTGGGAAATAGAAAAAAAATTAAGGAAAAAAAAAAATGATAGATTGACTTCCACTTGAGTTAGACCTTGTTTGTTATGGCACCTACCACTTGAGTTAGACCTTGTTTGTTATGGCACCTACCACTTGAGTTAGACCTTGTTTTATTATGGCACCTACCACTTGAGTTAGACCTTGTTTTATTATGGCACCTACCACTTGAGTTAGACCTTGTTTTATTATGGCACCTACCTACCACTTGAGTTAGACCTTATTTATTCCTACCTACCACTTGAGTTAGACCTTGTTTTATTATGGCACCTACCACTTGAGTTAGACCCTAGTTTGTTATGGCACCTACCTACCACTTGAGTTAGAGCTTAATTTTTTATGGCACCTACCAGTAAGGTGAGTTTGGACAGGCGACGACATACACCTGGTTACCGAAGAAGGGAAACGTGACCATCATCCTCAGGTTTTCGTGGATGTCCCGATCGTTGATGCCCAAACACTACATGGGTCCGGAAAGAAAAAAAAAAAGGTATTGTATGTATGGTACTGTTTATATTACCACATAACTCATTTTTTTTTCTTTTTAATTGGTCTTTCATTACCACCTAACTCATGGTTTTTCTTATTATCTTGCTCTTTCATTACCACATAACTCACTTCTTTTTCTTATTATCTTGATCTCTCATTACCACCTAACTCATTGTTTTTGTTTCTCATATTTTTGTCTCTCATTGCCACCTATAACTCTTATCTATACTGCTTTTAATTGGTCTACTCACCAGAGCGACCACCTCGTAGGAGAAGTGGTGATGGTTCTCAGTTGGCTGGTAGATGTAGATGAGATACGTCTTGTTGGTCTGAGAGAGAGAAAGCTGTTAGATGAAAAATTACAGTGATTATTACACGATGGTCGTCTATATCTGTTTCTACAATGTTGTGTTTGTTGATTGCATTGTTGACCGGAAAGTTGCATGGCATTTGTTTCAACCTGTATGTTTATGGTTGAAGATTCCAGGGTGTGTGTGTTCGTTGTTGATTTTTTTAATTAAATATAATATTATTGTGTGTTTGTGTTGGTTATTGTGAAAGAATATATTGATAAGGTAACAAATGACATTGATTTAGTGAAGGAAAAATAAAGTTAGATGGTTAGTAAGGTGTGGTGTGTGAAAGTAATTTAATCCGATGTGTGGGTATAAAGTAAGAATTTAAAATGAAGGGAGATAATTCGTTCGGCTGGCATGTGGGAAGAAAGTTGACATGGTGAGTGGAGAGGAAGAGTGATTTGGAATATAGAGAGAGGAGGAGTGATTTGATGTGGGAAGGGGATTGACCTGCCTGGTGTGTGTGAGAGGATGGGTACTGACCTGATGTGTGTAAGGGTTTGGGTACTGACCTGGTGTGTGTGAGAGGGTGGGTACTGACCTGATGTGTGTGAGGGTTTGGGTACTGACCTGATGTGTGTGAGGGTTTGGGTACTGACCTGGTGTGTGTGAGGGTTTGGGTACTGACCTGGTGTGTGTGAGAGGGTGGGTACTGACCTGATGTGTGTAAGGGTTTGGGTACTGACCTGGTGTGTGGGGAGAGGGGTGACCTGGCAGGGGTGTTGTACGAGGGTGACCACCTCGGCGGAACTCAGGTCATCCAACAACCGAGCTTCATAATTGCCCTCCTCTGCACTGACGGTGGTAAAGATGGACACACGAAAAATAAATTGCAAAAAAATAACCATTATCACTTTCAGCTTCATGACTTTTCCAACTCCTCACTGAGTGAGACAACGTTAAAAAATAGATTTTCATGGTGGATCAAGCAAGTTGGGGTCTATTTTTTTGTTTACATAAATTAATTCAGTTTGGTTAAGCTTCGCCATATTAAGTCATGATGGCTAAGAAAACAGTTAACGTCATATTTACAGGAAAGTATTCGTAACTAGCAGGTACTAATTCCGGTTTTAGACTCATAGAAAAACTGGATTCCTGTTCTCAGACGTACACGTTCGAGTCCTGATGGGCTTTCTGTGATAACACCTTTTACTTTGGAAGCTTCAGCTGTTACTTAGGAAGTTACCAACACAACCATAACACCTTGTAGCAGCAACAACAATGAAAGTCACTCACCTGTCTACATCCAGTCTGGCCTTGACAGCCTGGTTAAGTGGTTGACTGGAGAAGAGGACCTGATCGAATCCCGAGATGTGAGTGCCCCCGCCACCCATATGTCTGGTCCGGGGCACCTCGGGTATTAGCATGTCCCGGGACCCCATCACCCGCGCCCTCAACCACCAGTCCCACGATACCCCCGTCTGAGGAAGGTGATCGGTGGCAGGGAATTAAGGGCAGAAGGGAGACGTTTTGTCACCAGTAATAGAAAGACAATTATAGAGAGGTTAGCTAATAATGCACTTAGAATTATTTTGTTGTTGAATATACGTGTGAGCCTTGTATAATAAAAGTATAGTACAGTATTTTACAATATCTGTAGATATATTCTATCATAGAAGACCAGACTGTTTTGGGAATTTCTGTAAATAAAGTATCGACCCTTGTCTGTTAATTATTTGTGATAAACCACATGAAGGCATTGGGACTGAGTCATCGTACGTCTGTCATCACTGTATGTATCTATGAGAGACGGTAATTCAGGCATGACCTAACACAGTGAGTGGATGTAACCTGATGTGATGTGAGGTGACCTGGTGTGCTACGGTGGTGTCACCTCTGACCTGATTTAGTGGAGCCCAGCCTGCAAGCATCTCTTGGGCGGCACTTCGGGAGGTCATCCAGCCGTAACCCGGAATACCATGGGCACGGTAGAGGCGGCTGGGGTCGTGGGCGGTGTGAGTGTAGGAGTTGTAGTTAAATGCATTGACGAAGAAGAGGAAGGGGTCCTTTCTCAGCAGAGGAGCCGTCTGGTGGAAGTACCTAAGAGGTCAGTAGGATTAGAAGGGACACTGACCTGGATGGAAGGAAGTGACCTAATGAATACAATATGGTCACATGAAAAGCAAATTATATCATATATTATATATAGCTTTAGTATTTTATAACTTAGTAATTTGTCTTGACATTAATATTACACTAAGACGCTAAGAGAGCTTTTAGAACCTGGCAACAGAAACTACCTGGTATCTACAGTCAAGGTTTTAGTTAATATTATTGCTGGCATGGAATTAATACTTACGATATGAAATCGGGTGCTAAGTGTAAGTCGTCCTCTAATATTATGGAAAAGTTTGTCTCGGGGTAGAACTCGAACACCTTCTTCAAAGTATATCTGATGTGTTGGTTGACCCTGTGAGTAGTTCCTGAAGAGTGGAGGGATAAGATAGACCACATATCAAGAACGAGAAGAGATAATGTGACTAAATTAGAAGAACAAATGGTCACGAGGCCAGTGTTGTGGACAATGTTTATACCTCGAGGTGCAGGATTCTTGGTGTTGAAGCTGACTGTGATCTGCAGGAGGTCGGCGAGGGCGGCGGCCTCAGGACAGGCTCCGTCCACAAAGATAGTGATGGGCGTAGTATCTCCCCTTGGCCCCGCCCTCAACTGATCCACCTGACGAAGCACCAGCGGTAGTCGGCAGGCTGTTGCTATCGCCACTGGTATAACTTCGCCTTCCATGAGGGAATGTCTTGGTGGCCGGGGTGACCAGGGTAGTTGATGGCAACTACAGAAGTCTCCATAGCCATCATAAGTTTGACAGAAACTGACGCGTTGTTTGAGGTCCTCCAGCCTGTACCAGTCACACTGCGGCTCTGACACGGAAGTTAGAAACTATTGTAACTGTCAGTGATGTTTATATTTCTGTACTAGTTAGCTGACTATTTATTAAAGCTTGTGAAGTAAGGACACTTTATTTATTTACAGAAACACACACAAAAATCATCAGGAGAATGATGGTATGGTAGGCATAGTATGTAATTATAATCAGATGCTGCTAATGCACCTCTCTTTCTTGGAATGACAAAATGGAGAGAAGTAGGTGGTGCGTCGCCACTCGCTAAGTAGTGATGTGCTGTGGTGAGCGTCTCGTGCACTAACCCTTCACCCTGCCACGCCACCACACACCACGCCTCATCCCTCGCCAGAACCCGGGCAAAGTGAGATCCTAGAGTACTGAGATGCTGCACCACTTCATCACTCAGGTACATAGTGAACTCAGGCTGGGTGGATGGATGGAAAGGACAGTCAGTCACACAACACAGCACACACACGGGATGAACAAGAGAGTAGGAGTAATGAGTAACAATATAGAACGTCCATGAAATTCCGTATGGAAGGGGAAAAGTGTCATAAACAAGATAACACAATTAATACTAAGTAAATAAGAAAGCGAGGTGAGTGGAATACTCCTGCGATAGTTTGATGAATAATTACCCTCGACTAGCAGATGACCATAATAAATCAGTATCATATTACAATCCAATACAACTATAGAGAACATATAGTGCAAACCGAGGCTAGGAGTAACAGCAGCCTTCCATGGCCGGCGTCCCTTAGCGCTGCTGCAAGTTGACGTGAAGTTTCCGGCTGCCAGGTGAGGAAATTGGCGGTCCTTAGCACCCGACCTGTCCACTGATGTAGAGTCAGTAGGTGAACCCCGGCGTGTAGTCTCAACTTACCATCCAGCCACACCATGGTTCGGTTCACTGATTCATACACCTGCATCAACAATAATACATTCGGTAAACATGTGTAATATTTAACCACAACACTTGATATTTCTCCTCCCATGAAAAATGACTGAAGTGATAAAAAGATGTCCTATTCAATGAGATCTTATACCCTGAGGCTGTCAGGAGTATTACGGTATATTTTGTTTTATATCAAAATGCCTGCCCGTGGTTTTCCTTTTATGATTTTGTTACACACATACATGGTTATCAAAGTGTGCATTGTATCTAATTCTATTTGGTATTATGTCATATATTCGTACAGTACATGCATATATATTAATCGAATCTCCCACCTGCTTCCCGTCTACCCACACTGTCACCCCGGAGGCTGCCAGTGTCGCCTCCACCTCCAGGGTTGGAGGTAGTATGGGTGCCAGTAGCTCTCTAGGGGTCATCTTCTTCTCTACGTCCTCCTCCTCCTTCCCTACGTCCTCCTCCTCCTTCCCTTCGTCATCCTCCTCCTTCCCTTCGTCCTCCTCCTCCTTCCCTACGTCGTCCTCCTCCCCTACGTCGTCGTCCTCCTTCCCTACGTCCTCCTCCTCCTCCTCTCTGCTCCCCCTCGACTTTTTCATCCTCTTTGGGAGTCCTTTTGCTACTTCTTGTGTTGTCATTAAGTGTACCGATGCAGGTTTCCTTCCCACTTTCGTGTAATAGATTTTATTTTGCCTTCCCTTTTCCATTTCTGCTACGTCTGGCTTCCTCTTTGTCTCGGTTGTTTTATTCAGAAGTTCTCCACCCATTATCATTTCAATTTTTCTTTCATTCATATCTTCCTTACTGGCTGTAATGGTGTATTGTCCTTCAGCATTGGCAACTCTCTCGGTATTACCAATTCCTAAATAAAGTGACAAGAAAGAGGATATGGAACTGTAGTCTGATGCGGCTGAATGAGGACGACTTGGGTGATGAGTGGATGAGTGAAGATCACCACCACCACCAGCATCCAGGAACACCTTGAGGAAGGAAAGGTACGAGAGGATGGCGATCAAAGTCAACACAACACTCTTGATTCGTTTCCTCACCATCATCCTCACTCACTCACTCACTGCTTCCTCACTTGCACTATAGGGTATCAATAGTGGATTCGTTTGGTTTTCGTGTAAAAGGTTTGGTCATAGGGATTATTATTATCTTGGTCTTTTCTTCCGTCATTGTGGATCGTCTGGTGTTGATTCCCTTCCACATCAACATTAACTCAAAATACAGCACTGGTTTTTTAGTTGTGAGGTGCATACATACATGTTGTGGTGCTACTTTGGTATGTTTTCAAATTATGTTTCGAATGGGAATGTGAGAGCTTCAGTGATGAGTAAATCCGACTGGCCCTAATCAAACAGAAATGTACAAAGTTCCAAAGGCCGGGTTACTTGATTATGCATGGCAGAAATTGAATGGTTGCACGTTTAGACTCACGTGGTCTGATATGGAAGTGTGGATTGTAATTGACTGCACATGTTAGTACAATGTTGATGTACTCAATGTTGATGTACTCGTATAGTCCTCAACAGTACTTTCAATTAGAATTATAACGATGCAACTTATCTGAAACATTGCTTATCAGACTTATACATACAGCATTTGAACTTGGTGGTGTCTAGAGTCTGTTATAACTGTCATTTAATTATTCGGACTAATCGGTGTTCCCTTGTGTCAGTTGATCATTGTTTACGAAACCGTCGTGATCACCAACCACCACACTACAATATTTTCAGCACTCATCCAACAAACATTTATAATACAGACGTAAACAACGATATACACTCGTGTTTGTTTTGTTTATTCTCCTGCAGATGATGATAACGTATTGCAGATTTCAATGGACGACAATTAATCTATCTTTATTGATGTATAGTCAGACTACAGGATAGAGACAGGACTGTGTGTGTGAACTGACTGGTGGTAGTGGGTGAGGTCTAGGCTACATTACCACCTACCCAGTCACTGTTGCAATCACTACCACCACCACTACCACCAACACCAGGAAAACTAAGCTCTTTATTATTGAGGCAAGCCACGTAGAGCAAAATTAATGTTATCACTGTATTGTAGAAGGATATACGAATATTTTCACACACGCACGCACGCACGCACGCACGCACGCACGCACGCACGCACGCACGCACGCACGCACACATGCATGCATGCATGCATGCATGCATGCACACAGAAAACTGAAATGCCACGTCATCAACAATCTGGCCAGAAAGACGCAAGAAGATATGAATGAATAATATACAACTGTACGTTCACATTATAATATTGTGTGAACGTGAAAATATTAGACAGCAATTTGATTTAGATACCCATGAGTGGATGATTATTATTGACCACAACTGTACCTTTACGATATATTCCAATTTAATTAACCTGGGAACAGTAAGGTGTTATTTTTAATAGATTGATTAAATATATTTGGATAATTGAATAAAAATTGTACACAAGTTTTAATACATTACTTTATTTCCGTAGAGCATCATGTATGGAATTTCCTTTAGCATCCCCCCCCCCACAGCACCCTCTGGTCCTTATGCTTCCTAATTCCCTTTTTTCAACCCACTGCTACTCATCATTCACCCTTGGATTGTCTCCCTTCGCCACCCTTCCCTTCCTCTGTCATCCCCTTCACAGAGCATAACCATCTTTTGAGCCACAACTTGGGCCCTGTTTAATCTGTCCCTGTTCTTCCTCCTCCTCCTCCCTTCCTAAATAACATTTTTGTAGATAAACTCTCCAGTCTCCTTCCGTACACTCGTAATCCAAACAAGCCCTGGATACAAATTTTGGATTGCGAGTGTACTGTACCTTCCCAACCTCTTCCTCTTTTTCTGTTCAGTTTCTTTTATTTCTAGTCAGTTTCATCATCAACAACATAAGTATTTTCTGTTCCCTTCCTTCCTTTCCTCGCTTCCCAGTCAGCCCGTGACGCGGTATGTTTATTCATTAATGAGGATTTCGTAACCTTTAATGTTGTTCAGGCTGACTTCTTCCCCCACAGACTCTGGGGGTATACGCCACACCACGAAGGCTGACTCGTTACTGTGCCGCCAGGGGTGTTTATTGGCGTAAATCAGGTCCTCCTTGGTGGGAGTGTACACAAGGCTCTGAGACACTCGACGACTGTCACTGGGGGACAAGGACTGAGTTAGTAAGGCGGAAGTGGAGGAGAAAGAGGTGGAAGTGTAGGAGGTGTAGGAAGGATTAACTTAAGAGACACAGACACACAGACAGAGATGGGACTCACCAGTAGACGGAGGAGTAGCAGGAGACGAGGATGAAGGGAGTAGTGAAGTATTTAAGGGAGTAAGTTCCCCGGTAGTGTTCATACAGCCCCTGATGGTAGAAGCCAAGGCACTGTGGAATTAAATAGAGGCAGGGGGTGAGGAGGGCTGGGGCTGAGATGGAGACATGGTTCGATTCCTGGCCACGATGGCACGTTACCGGTAGGCTATATACATTTTTCGATCTAGAATTAATTTCAGACTGGGAGTTAACCTCATATGAATTATTCCTATAAGGGTTCTCAATCATTCTTAGCTCACAGTCCCATACTGGTTCATTCATAGTGTTATTATAGACGGTAGTGTTATACAAATACATTATTTTTGTTTTTACTGTACATAGAATGCATGATTTGGGATCACTTAATACTATATAATTATGTTACAAAGGTAAGGCATATTTTACAGACTTGGGGAAGAATAATAACTAACAAATTACAAGTTTAAAGAAAAAGAAAGATTGAGAGAAAGTGAGAGGGGAGAGATGGTAGTGTTTGTGTGTACAGAAGGTACAGAAGGTACAGTACCTTGCCGAGCACCGCGTAGGAATTGGCCTCGTCATACTCCCCACTCACGTTCATGTAAATCACGTGGGTCCTGTTGGGCTGAGATCCGAGAAGAAGACGGGAAGGAAGAGAGAGTTGTTGGTTACCTATACATCCTTATTGTATTTTTTTGTTTATGTCAACAGAATATGGATGAATTAATTTTGCAGGAGAGCATTAATTAAATAACAACATGTCGTTATTGACTTTAATTTATAACTACCGGAGGAATTTGCTAACTTTTATTTGTTCATATACATTTCCTCCAGAATACTTTCAAGCTTTGTTGACATATTTGTGGAGTCTGTAATATGTTGTTCTTCAGGTCAGTGGGTAAGTCTCCCGCTGCATCAAATTTACATTAACGCACCTATGAATATACTGTGTGTTCTCACGTGCAAATCTGGTGGCAACATTTCTTACACGCTTATCTGTCAAGGATGGTATGATGAGTCCTTAGATTTATTTTCCATCTCGAATATTCAAGAGAGTACATTGTATTACTGTGGCTAGACTGCCGCCACTAGAGCAAAATGTTGTTTCCATAATGCTAACAAACAGCTACACGGACTCCTATTAGCTCTGTCACTCACCTTGTACTTGGGTATTGGTGAATGAATGCAGGGATGTTGATTCACAGTGACTACCTTTGCTCCCAAGAGGGCCCACATCATATCCACGGCGTAGGCCAGGTCCCACATTCGTCTCATGTCCAGAATTACGTGTTGTTTTGTGTTGAGGGGCCGCTGATTGTAAGATGTTTCCTGCTCCAGTCCCGTCACGTGCACACCAGCCCCTCCCTCGTGTTTGGTCCTCGGCACCTCGGGAATTATTACTTCGTTATTCTCGTCCACGTGCATCCTCCTCAAGTACAAGTCCCAGTCGGCATGCTGATGGTGGTGTGGGCAGAGATGGGTCAATAATTATATCGTAGCTGTGAGGGAATCATGGAAACATTTTCTTCTCACCCACCTATCCAAGGGTTTCTGTTAGTAAATCATTAGTAATTTTGTGTCGGGTTGACCCCATAGTATCCTTCCATGGTAGTTCTGAGGGGTGATCCCACGACGTAGATGCCGCCACTCCAGGACCAGATACATAATTATAGTTATTACTTTTGAAGTGAGAGATTACTTAACTAGCCAAATAAAATTCATCCGATGGTGCAATACTGTATCAGGTCAGGTTGAACCAAGTTGAATAATATAATGATAGATGAAATACGAGTAGCTTACGTCGTTAATTCCTGTTGTTATTTATTTCAGAATAATGTAATTTGCGTTCATCTTTGTGTGGGTCCCGCATTTACCACTCCTAATGATTTATTCCTACTTTTACTCAAATTTGTGGATGGTGTAATCACCCGTCAGTCTGGGACACTATCCAATTTGACTGGTTTCGCCCCTCACCTCCTCCTCCTCTTTCTCCTCCTCCTCCTCCTCCTCCTCCTATATCCCCTGTCCTTATTTTCACCGGAAGTGGCTTGGTTATATACAGGGTTCGCTCACAACTTTACTAGCAGGGGGTACTGATGGTGTAATGGTGATGGGAGTTCAGATTATGTTAGACAAGGATAAATAAAATAAGTTATGAATAAGACTAACCAGGTCAATGGGTGCCCAGTCCGAGAGGAAGCGAGTGGCGTGGGCACGGGAGGTCATCCAGCCGTAGTAAGGGTAGGACTGGACACGGTAGATGCGAGAAGGGTCGGAGGCGGTGTGAGGGAAGGAGTTGTAGTTGTAGGCGTTGACACACACAATGGTCTGGTCTGCGTTCATGAGGATGGACGTCTGCTGGAAGTAACTGCCACGGAGGAACATTGGCAAGTCACAAACATTATAGAGAAGCCTTGTCGCACCAGGCCATCATGTAAATAAGGACCACATAGTCACGTTTAACCCATTGTTACTGTATACAGGAATTACAGAGAAAATTTAGTCTTGTTTTCCCTAACAAGACGATAAGAAGCTGTTATAAATATGATATAATATACGTCGTCTGCAATTGTTATGCATGATGAGTAATAATTTAAAGGTGATCTATTCCTTTTTTTAATGCCTATATATTATTACTATAGATCGTGTTTCTTTTTCATTTTTAATTTCCTAAAGTTAAAAGTAGTTGAGTATTCTTTTGTAAATCGAGGTTTGTTTGTTCTAGTAATCCTTTGCATGGAGGAGACAGGAGGAAATCGTAAGGAGAATTAAGGGTTCAGGTCGTAAAGTTGAGAGGGATGGGGTGCGATGTGAGGAAGCCGAGGAAGGGACGTGTGAGTTATTGGTGTGCTATAAAGAGATGGGAAAGGTGAGGATTGTAAAGATAGAAATGAGGATTGGAGTGCAGTAAAGAGATGGGAAAGGTGAGGATTGTAAAGATAGAAATGAGAATTGGAGAGCAGTAAAGAGATGGGAAAGGTGAGGATTATAAAGATAGAAATGAGGATTGGAGTGTAATGAAGAGATGGGAAAGGTGAGGATTATAAAGATAGAAATGAGTATTGGAGTGTAATAAAGAGATGGGAAAGGTGAGGATTATAAAGATAGAAATGAGGATTGGAGTGTAATAAAGAGATGGGAAAGGTGAGGATTATAAAGATAGAAATGAGGAAAAACAAAATTAAGAAAAGGAAAGAATATTTTTTTTCGAGTGATATTGATGAATGAGGAGTGAAAGGAGAGAGAGAGAGAGAGTGGAGAATTCGCCTCACAATACAGTACAAAATATTATGGGTAAACAACTGTGTCTTACTAATGTGAGATGAGAGAGAGCGAGAGACTGAAAGACTGACTGAGAGAAAGTTAGTGGCAAGAGTTAGTGTCGGTGAGTATACACATCAAGAATGTTTTGAGTTACACGAGGAAAAGAGACGAACACTAAGTAAAGTGAGGGAGGTGAGGTGAGGTGAGGTGAGGTGAGAGAGGTAGAGGAGGAAGATGTATTGTAAGGTATGTACAGTACCACAAGAATAAACGAGACGAAAGTCAATATAATAATATAATATAATATAATATAATAATATAAATGAATGGTTCACAGTGTATAATATATATTTGTTGTAACCGACTATTACCAATAACTCTATATAATTATGGTATAGGAATGCGTTATTCATTCCTCCATGTGCATATCTCTATAATAACTTGAAAATGCTGATTCTTAATTTAAAATCACATAATTTCGTGATTCTCGAAATCTGGTTAGAAAAATGGAATAATGAGTTACCTTATAAAGTCTGGTGAGAGGTTGAGGTCATCCTCGAGAATAATGGCCTTGTTCACGTCAGGGTAGAGGTTGAAGATGGTGCCGAGGGAAAACTTGATATGTTGGTTCACCCGATGTCTTAAAACTGTGAGGGGAAGGGGGAGGGGTTCAAGGTTGATTAGGTCTGTTGTCAGGAGTGGGGAAGATATTATAGCGTTGGTTTTGAGTTAGAGAGAGCACATAATTATCACAAGTTAGGTTTCACTTCCAATTTTCAAGTTCGTACGGTATTGTACTTTATTCTGATCCTGGCTAGGTTACTACTGTGTCAATATTATGCAATTACATACATCCACTTTAGATACACCCACTGCCTCAACTCCTCCACACAGGCACTCCTTCACTGCTATTAGATGATGAAGGATATGAGTCTCGAGCCTTTACATGTTCACAAGGTGGAAAGAATTCCTATATAACAGGTTTCCAGACACTCATTTCTTGTGTGCAGGAGCTGAGAGGTTATACTTCAGTGGGAACTATACCTTACGAGTACTGACCCAAAGGAGCAGAGTTGTTGTGGAACCTGACGGTGATGTTAAGGATAGAGGCCAGACTAAGTGCCTCTGGGTTGGCACCGTCCACCATCATAACAAGAGGTGTGTCAGCTCCACCAGGGTTCTCCCAAATTTGTCGTATTTGTCTCAGTACCAGGTGAAGTCTCCTTGCCGTCACCAGGGCCACAGGGATTACCTCATACAGCTTCAGGGGCGGCTGTGTACATAAGAAATAAAGGACATGGGTTAGTACGTAGTGGACCACATCTAGTAGTGCCAAATATAGAGTGTCACCAAGAAGGAAAGCAGCAATGGGTGGTATAGGACTCACGGCCTGGTGTGGGTTGAGATAGAGCGGATTATCACAGTCACAAAACTGCCCGTATCTCTCATATTTCTCACAGAACACGGCCCTTGAAGCCATTCCGGGGTCATCGTGCCAAGGACACCGCCGCTCTGTATGGATGATATGGAAACACTTTATTGCATGTAGGACAATCTTGTATAGAATGTTATTTTTTTCTCAGATGAAAATAATTGTGTGGTGTTTTCCAGTATGAATTATTCAGTGATCAGAATAGTGAATGGTAACAGTAAATAGGTGGGATGAACACAAATATAATTGTTTGAAAGATGAAGGATAAATAATTTACATTTGTAATCTGTTGCATAATGAATGACACATAAAGGGAGGCCAAGTGACCGTCCCTCCCTCAGACTGACACAAGACAGACGCAGCAAAAGATAAACAAATGTAGAGAGTGGGGGAGGGGGTAAGGTGGAGGGAGAGTATGGTGTGGGAGAGGGGAAGGTGGGGAGAGGAGAATGGAGAGGGGGGAGTGAAGATTGGTGAGATTGTGTTGAGGTGTGGGAGAGTGTGTGTTGGTGAAAAGTGCAAGGGGTTGGCAAGGTACAGAGGTTCACTTTACAAGGCCTTGTGTTGTAACTACCCTGGCCCTGAGGGTGACCTGCAGGTGACTTAGTGAGTGGGTGGTCTTGTGGGAAACTTGGGCTCTCCAGTCTTTTACTCTCACAAAGTTTCTATATAAGTATTTATATTCCTTAATAATACCACACAAATAGTGAATGAGGACAATGGGTTTGGATGGAGACAGTGTGTAATAAGGGTTAAGGGCAGTCTGTGTGTGACCTTGGCGACGAGGAAGGCTGATGGAGAAGGCGAGGGGCGAGGAATCTAATGCTGTGGAATTCTTGATGGAGATGAGAGACTCGTAGAGGGGTGTACCAGGCGTGTAGGCAGCCAGCACCCACGCCTCCCCACGCACACCTTTCATAGACAAGCGTGCTCCCAGAAGGTATAGTGCCCTCAATCCCTCATTCAGTAGCCAGATGGACGAGTCCGGCTGAGAAGGAAGGGAATGATGGGGTATAATTATGGGACATGAATTGGTGTGATTGCTTTTGTCTTTCAAGCATCATTACTCTTCTGATCACTAAAGGCATATTTATATATATTATAACTACATAGTTTAATTACAACAACATGTGACAGACAGACAGATAGAGTAAAGTAGATTAGAGAAAATACAGCCGAATGAAAGTGTAATGATGAGTTGCTCTCTGTGTAAACTGATATTGCCTCTTCATCATCAATGCAATTTCCCTAATTTCCCTCTTCTTTTTCTTTAGCTGTATTTATCCCATCCTTTAGTTGCATTTATCACATCCTTTGCCTGCTGTTCATGACAGGTTGTCCTTCCCCTTCATGACGTGTGTGTGTGAGCAACAGTTGACGTGGGCCAAGGTAACGGGCATGATTAAATCTATATGTCCAGTGTGGGAACATGAAAAAAAAAAAAAACTCACTGCACCAATGCAGATGACGAGCCTTCCCTTCTGCAGTGTGGACAACATTGCTGCCAACATCTTGTGTGCTGCCGGTTGCCACGTGAGGAAGAGTTCTGAGGCCATCACGTGCCCCTTTGCTTCATGCAGTACCAACACGTGCACTCCAGCGTGGAACCTCCTTGGCTCACCCGCCCAAGTCTCCAGTTTGTTATGCAGTGAATACACCTGTGGCAGAGAGCAACGTCACATTGCTATAATTTCTTGGGATGTTAATGCAGATATATATTTAGCAATAGATATTTTTTTGGCTTCGTTTATACACACTCAGCAGAATTAAGGGTGTGAAAAGAGAAAGCCAAGATTAACTAAATATTTTCTTTGGTGCTGTCCCCTACATATAGTGTAAATTTGGAAAGAAAGATATATATATGTGTATTTTTTTTTCGCGTAACACCTGACGACCCGTGACACTTACCTGGCGTCCCTGGATCCACACAGTCACCCCCGTGTTGTCTATCAAACCAGTGATCTCCAGTGTATCTCCGTGTGTATATTCCTGTCCTGTAGGTGGGGCTTTCTGTACCGTCTGTAGGTACTTGTCGTCGGTGTATTGATGAGCCTCTGTCTGGTTGGTGGTTTGTTGCCATGGTGATTCACTTAATACTTGTTTATCATTGCCAGCCTCTTGGTGGTGGTGTTGATATGGGTGTTTATGATGGGCGTGTTCATAGAGTATCTGATGTAGTCTACTCTCAGTGGGCACGGGTTTTTGTCTACCGTTTACTTGTTGTTCTTGCGTGTGTGTGTGTTTGATTACTGCTGGTGTATCTGTGTGTCTGGGATGTGCTACGAGGCTCTCCCCAGACATTAGGCACAACAAACACCAAGTGAGCCACTGTAGAGGAGCCATGGTCCAATATTCTTTCTTTTAATTTGTTGTTAACAGCCAAAGATTTTAAGACAAAAGAGCTTCATTCATAGTTACTTTATTTATCAGTTCATCACCATCCCAAATTGTCCTAAATTCCAAGCTCTCTTCTTCTTCCTTCTCCTCCTCCTTCACTGTACTCGTCGTCACTTCACAACTCTACTCTGCTACATATTCATATTCTGGATATAACTCTCCACAGTTATGTAAATGTTGTCAACTCTCTCTTCTTCATTGTGTTCCTTTAATCATTCGTGATCTCTGTAACTCCTCTATAATATTTTCAAGTTTTATTCACTTCACTAGGGGTTCATACCTTTAACAACCACTTAGTTATTTTCTCCTCCTCCTCCTTCACTATTATATTTCCTTTTTCAACCTCATTTTACAAAAAAATTCACTCGCATTTGTTCTCGTACACCTCCTACACTCAACCTCCGTCTCTTACACTCAACCTCCGTCTCCTACACCCAACCTCCGTCTCCTTCACTCAACCTCCGACTCCTTCACTCAACCTCCGTCTCCTTCACTCAACTTCCTTCTCCCTCACTCCGCTTCCTTCTTGTTCATTCTGCCTGCCATTCCTAGACTACGCGGGTTATTGTAAAGGCACCAACTAACAAACAGGTACCGGTATATAAGATGAACTTTCCTGGTCGCCACCTCAGCTGACGGAGCCGAAGGGCATTGTCTGGGAGGGAGGCGGGACTGGAAGCTGGTGCAGGGAATAACAACAGGAAAAGCAAGTGTGAAAATAGAAACACTCACCCATTAAGAAGGAGGGATTGAAGGGTGTCTAGGATCAGAACAAGGAAGTGAGACACATTCAGGGAGGGAAGGGAAGGTCTCACGTGTTGGTTTGTTTGTTTGTTTGAGTGGATATGTGTGTTTGTGTGTGTTTACATTCATGCGCAGGTTGTATGTATGGGTGTTTTTATGTATGAGTGTATGTATGGATTAGTGTATTTGTGTGTATGTATGTATGTAGGCTATAGATGTTCTCAGATGTATTTTTCTATCACACTTTACTTTTGACATCATCATGGCAATAATGGGCACTGTCACATAATGGGCACTGTCACATAATGGGCACTGTCGCATAATAGGCACTGTCACATAATGGGCACTGTCACATAATGGGCACTGTCACATAATGGGCACTGTCACATAATGGGCACTGTCACATAATGGGCACTGTCACATAATGGGCACTGTCACATAATGGGCACTGTCACATAATGGGCACTGTCACATAATGGGCACTGTCACATAATGGGCACTGTCACATAATGGGCACTGTCACATAATGGGCACTGTCACATAATGGGCACTGTCACATAATGGGCACTGTCACATAATGGGCACTGTCACATAATGGGCATTGTCACATAATGGGCACTGTCACATAATGGGCACTGTCACATAATGGGCACTGTCACATAATGGGCACTGTCACATAATGGGCACTGTCACATAATGGGCACTGTCACATAATGGGCACTGTCACATAATGGGCACTGTCACATAATGGGCACTGTCACATAATGGGCACTGTCACATAATGGGCACTGTCACATAATAGGCACTGTCACATAATGGGCACTGTCACATAATGGGCACTGTCACATAATGGGCACTGTCACATAATGGGCACTGTCACATAATAGGCACTGTCACATAATAGGCACTGTCACATAATCCTTCAGGGACATACACTCAAGTTTTACGCTGTTGGGAAGATGAGATAATTTGTCAAGGCAGTGGGGGAGGAAAAGTGTTTATACTGTCAAGGCCAAGAATGATATATCAACACCACTCGAGTTTTAAAAGCCCTGAAAATAAAACCACATCACTCATTATTTATTGTCTTTGCGCCATTAACATTTTCTTTTATGATATTATTTGCAGGTGAGTCGATGGGGGAATGAGAGGACGTGCATGCTGAAATTAGTTCTGAAAGTAAGTACTGTACCATCTTTTACCAGTCATCTGTTTTTATATTCTAGACGTATAATATTTTGCAGAAGGTGGAAGTCACAGAATGTCCCTTCCTTCCTACACCGTTCAACACTGTATATTTGTCTGGTTTTAGTATTTTTTTTATCATAAATTTATAATTGTTAATAAATTGGTGTGACACGTGATTTTTTTTTTTTTTTTTTTTTTTGTGATATACAGTAGGGTATAGAAAACAAAATAAAAAAATAAAAGAGGGATTAGCAGCTACTGGGTGAGATGAAGTAATGGTGGCACATGTTGAAGCCTTGCTAATACAACCATGCACCTCGTAATTAGATTAACCTCGGCCAGTCATCTTTCCGTGACCCGGTGATCTTGTGGTTTGACTTTTGTGTACACGAGTAAAGACTCTCTTTTTACATTTTTTTTAACATGCCTAGAGTAATTATTCGTTTTGTTATATTTAAATTTAGTGGGTTTTTTTTTTATTTTACTTGGTGTTCAGTTTAAGTATATACTAGTTTTGTTTACGTTATGTGACCCTGATGGAAAAACACCTTGGTATAAAACTGAATACACCTAAATTGGAGAGTCATAAAAGGGAATTCAGAGTAATTAAAGTGGATTCATAAGAGTTGAGACGACGGCGTATAGCGACAGTCATTTATTTATACTGGTGTGTGTGTGTGTGTGTGTGTGTGGGGCTGTTGAGAACGTCACGGACTGTTGATGTAACCTTGTGACGCCCGCTGCTTTGAGGGGCACCACAGCAGGAGCTTGGGGGGCACCAGCAGGAGCAGCAGCAGGGAGGGGACAGAGATACCGCTATAGGAGCAGCAGGGAGGGGACAGAGATACCGCTAAAGGAGCCGCAAGGAGGAAGTATTATGACCAGCAGAGGAGTAACAATCGAAGTATAGAGGCTCAGCGACAAAGGTATCAGAAGAAACAGTGATGGAAATGTAAAAAACCAAAACAATAACAAGGTCACCAGAAGCAGGAAAAACAATAGATGAAAAATTAAGAACAAAAAGAGGAGAAAACAGCCATAAATGTAAAATGAAAAACAGCAAGAGAAAGTAATAACAAGACCAAAATATAAGAACAACAACAGCACCACCATGCAGATGAGAGAGGTATACAGACAGGGAAGCAGGGGAGAAGCAAGAGAGACAGCAACAGGAGATGAGATAACGGTAGAGGCAGGAGGGACGGCAACAGAAAAGGCAGGAGGGGGTTAGCAAAATGAGGATCCGGAAAGGAGAGTTGCATGGAGAGGCCAGGGCGTGTAGGAGGAAGAGAGAGGAAGGAAGGGGAGGGGTTCTGTCGGAATCTTGTCACCTCGCCAACATTCCATATCGTGGCCGCACCAATTTCTCTCACACCCGCCCGTCAGATGGCCGTGATAACATTTAACGCAACTCTATAAATTTATGCAAACCTCGTCGACACATTCACGTCCAATAGTCCTGCAACTCCTTTGGATGGAACGGAATCGAAAAATTAAGTGCCTCATTAGCTGTTGATTTCTTTACAAAATTGCTCACATTCATTTACCTGAGGTGTATATAGGACTTATGTTCGTACCTGTAATACAGAAAACCACTTACACATCGCTGTTTCTTTTGTACATGCATTGATAAAGAAACTTTTGGTTACTGCATGACCTAATGTTTTCAAAAATAGTATCATAATATGCATAATATGATAAACATGTAAATTAAATATGAATAAAATTGAATATTAGAGAAATTCAAAGAATAGTAAGGTATTGCCGTGATGTATGTAGTATAAACGTGTGTAGATCTGTGTGTGTGTGTATCTGTGTGTGTGCGTGTGTATCTGTGTGCGTGTGTAACTGTGTGCGTGTGTATCTGTATGTATCTGTGTTCGTGTATGCGTGTGAGTGAGTCGTACGTACACCGACCCTATTCTCCAGACTCGCTCCAGCCTCCTTCACTGACCTTACCTGTTACGGTGGAAGTTGAGGTCAGGTTAGCCAAGCCCCACATTACGGTGCCTCAAACACACACACACACACACACTCAGGCTCGGCAGTGAAGAGACAACTATCTGAACAATTCAACTCTAATTGATATGATCGAATGGCATAATTATACAATGAAAACAGGGGCAGGGGGACTGAGTGAATCGCAGGAACAAATAAATACATCCACACACACACACATGCGTTTTGCGGGCCTGCGTGCATGTGGGTGTTTGTTTATGTGTGCGTAGTGTATAGCCTGGGGTGTCGGTGTCGCCCTGCTGTTTGTGGAAGCCTTCAATTATGACCTCTAATGGGACTCGTTAGTGGTAGGGATTGGTAGGGATTGACCATGCACTCCCCCGTTCACTCCCCCGTTCACTCACTGTCCCGAGGCATCATTCATTTCATAGATAACGAGTCCAATCACCGAAGCACCGTTAGATCAACAAGTTTATGAGATGTTGCTGGGAGACACAAAGATGGTTCATCAGTACAAGTGCCTTGGGTTGTGGAGTTCAAAGTGGACCTCTAAAACACCAAAGCTAAACACATCATTCCCAGACGGTAATTTATAGGCACATTAATTAAAAGATAGAATGAAATATTGTTTAAGTCACAGTATGCGTCTTCCTTCCATCTGATTTTTAATGGTTTATTTGCTATCCTATGAGCAATGCAATTTTTCATTACATTATCTTCGAAAGTGCTACCAGGACGCAATGGTAATGCAAGTTGTGTATGGTTGTGTGTTGGAATGCATGACACGGAAGCTGTATGTCTTTATGCACTCACTCATCCATTCACTCATCCATTTTGTATATAAGAAAATGTATATAGGCTAATAGAAGAGTAAGCGAAGGAAGTAGGTATAGGCCGAGGGGCGATAGGGACACTGAGCTAGAGTCAGAGGGTATGTATATAAAGGTTGAGAGGCGGGAAGGCGGTCAGTGTGGTGTGGGACGTCTGAGTGGGTGGTGTTGCTCCCGCTCCCTCACACTTCCTCACTGGCACCCATAGCGGTACTGGCGCTTCTTTACTTTTAATGTCACGCCGCCTTGGTCACGGATTTGCATATGATGAAGTGCTTCGTGGAACCAATATATCAGCCGGAGCAGATAAATCTTAACTGAATGAATTATGTTACGAGGCTTTGAGAAAACATTGTGTCGCGTGTGTTTACAATAATACTGATACTTGATGTTGTAATTTGTATCTGTTGTCAGTAAGAAAATATAAAACGGCGACATAGCAAAAGATTTATTAATACGCAACAGTGAACCGATATCAGTACAATAATATCCACACGTCTTATCATTTGTTGAAAACTGGAACATAATATGGGAACTTGAGAAAAAGTGCGTTTCCATAATTCTGACAGGATGCAATAACACTGAAACGTTGTGTGAATCGCTGTAGTGCAGTTGTCATCTCGCCTGTGTATTACCGGCAAAGGAAAAACCAAACAGTGTTAATTGCATTTGTTTATTGTTCTGTTTTTTCATCGGGTGGACTTTGATCGTGAGTGAAACTTTGTGATTATTACATGTAGCCCACAAAAGGAGTAATCATCTGTGACATCTCTCCTCAAATCTGCATGGGTTACCTTAGTGGATAACACAGTACTGGGATTTTATTTTATGTGAAATACATATTGTTACTGAGGTCAGCCCAGACATTCGTTTTTGTGGGCGGCAGCTTTTGATAAGAGTGAGGTTGATGGTGTGCATGCGATGATGGCGTATAGCGATAATAGGGTATGTATATTGTCGTGAAGTATGTGCTTAGCTTGGTGGTGTTGGCGTGGTGTGGGTGTGGTGGCATTGTTGGTTTGTTGGTTGGTTTGTATCTGGTGTTTACTGTAATTTTATAAAAGGTTTTGGTGGTGGGTGGTGTTCTGTACAGTAGATTGTTAATGACGCTGTGTTATTGTTTACCGTATGTGTTTGTTTGTATGTATGGAGGAAGGCGATGGTGGGAATAGTAACTGCAAAATCATGGAATAGTTTACCATCATCAGTATTCCCACTGACTTACAACATTCCTAATTCCTACCCTCAAGAGGTTTGTGTATCGATTTTATTTGGATATGGATAAGTGATTTGTTTTTCGTTAGTACAGGAACAGACACAAGCGGATCATTTTGCCTTGGCTGTCCCCGTACCCATAAAACAAAAAAAGTATGTGTGTTGATGGTAGGCATGTAGCTCTGTGTGTGTGTGTGTGTGTGTGTGTGTGTGTGTGTGTGTGTGTGTGTGTGTGTGTGTGTGTGTGTGTGTGTGTGTGTGTGTGTGTGTGTGTGTGTGTGTGTGTGTGTGTGTGTGTGTGTGTGTGTGTGATTACGATGCAAGGGTCACCGACGACATATATTATTTTTAGGAGACCACCATTAAAACCTGTCCTCTCTCACTTGTCCTCCTCCTCCTCTTGTCCTCCTCCTCTTGACCACCTCCTTTGACCACCCACTCCAACCAAATCCTCACTCTCTCCATCTATATCTCCATCAAATCCTCACTTCCTCCATCTATCTCTCCATCAAATCCTCACTTCCTCCATATATCTCTCCATCAAATCCCCATTCACTTCATTTATCTCTCCATCAAATCCTAACTCCTCCATCTGTCTCTCCATTTGCCATCTTCTCACTCTATACTCCATCTTCCTCCTCCACCTCGTCTATCCTTCATGTTCTTCATCTCCACGTCCTTTATTCTCTTGTCTCTACTCCTTGATTTGTTCTTTTATTTTATCCTCCATACCTCGTCCATATCATCTTACTCTATTATATTACTACTTCGTAACGCTCTGTCTCTCTTCGTTGGCTTCATCTGCCTCATATCAGTCAATTATTTCTTTCACTTTCTCACTGATCTTCTGCTCATCATTTTCAGTCCACGTTTTCATTTACTGTACTTTTCCCCACTGTCTCATCCTCCCATCCTCACCAACCAACCCTCCTCATCCTCCCATCCACATCTCCCCATCCACACCAACCCGCCTCATCCTCCCATCCACACCAACCCAACCCGCCTCACCCTCCCATCCACACCTCACCTTACTCTATCGCCTCACGTCCACCTGCCACACCCACCCTCAAGACTTTCCACCGTGTGTTACGCCTCGCCACCAGATTGTCTTAATCTGATATCACACGAGCACAGTTTACGATAATGTGTTGGGAAAAGTTTTATTGAGGGAACTGTGTTGTGGGAAATATTATCATAAACAAAGTGTTTTTTTTTTTTTTTTTTTTTTTTTTTTGCTTATTTACAAAGTTTTAATGAATCACATATGCATAGTTTTCGTGTGGTAATATTGCTTATTATTTAAATGTATGGAATGCATGATAACATTATATGAAAGAATAACATATTTGACTTGGAAGAACTGGTACGAATAGACTACAGGTTTTGAACACGATCCATGCAAGTCTATTGTCATTATGAACAATGGATTGTTTAAAATGGTCCACTGACGGAGTGTTTGCAAATGTCTTGTCGAAAAAGTGCAAGTGATTTTTAAATGGAAAAGTATACTCGTATTATGAACAACCCGTCTCGACAATGTGTAATCCTTCTTCGTAATTACAAGCTGCAGACACTTATTACTGAAATCTAACTTCCCCATATAACTCTTGTCCCTCACCTCCCTGGCAACTGCTTCCCTTCAGAGTCTCGTCACGTCCCCCATCCCCACGGGTGTCACGCGTCACTTCTCCCCCGTGACCTACCCACACCTGTCACTCCAATTCCCACACCCTTCATTTGTCTCCTCCCTATACTTTTTCAATTAGACTCCCTTTCATCCATCGACACGTATCCTTCCCACACTAATATTTACAGTCCAATTCACCAACGAACTTATTTCTATGGAGATCTTATTGTGAAGGCTATTTATTTACTCTCTCTAGGTATTCGAAGCACACCTGAATACTTATCAGTGCTCGTGACTGTACAACTATATCACTTCATTTCCCTGTTTCCCCACCCCTTTATTTAATTGTCCACCTTAGCTCTATACCCTCTCCCTCCCTCCCATCACATCACCACCGCCCACCTCCCCACCCGTCGCCCCAGGCCACATTCCCAAACAAATCCTCCTCCTGCACCTGTCGCCCACATGCACCTCCCTCCACCCTCGCTGTCTCCTGTAAGTCCGTTCTAACCACTCTTCCTTCTCCATTTCAGTCCACCCTGACCTTGTTTCACTCGTCTTCAGTCCACCTTGTATCTCTCATCCCCTTCCCCGTCCCTCCCTCCATCCAGCATCTTGACCCAATCTTACCTCATCTTCTTTACCATGCACTCGACCTCTCTCACTGCTCAAACCCGACCCCCCGTTCATAATCAGTAAAACATAATAATATTTATATTTGAAAATGTAATGAGAACTTTTTACGATGTTCATTCATTATCTGTGAGAACTTTTTCGATGTTCAATATCTGTGCCAGAATATTTATCTCGGAAAAATCATTGACCGATCTTCACTCCATAAATATTTGCAGTCAGTGTTTGTTGTCCGACATTGTGATATTGTTTGTTCATAAATTTTTTTACGCAGAAGGAATTAAAGGTTTAGTCACAATTGGGTTAATGTAATTTTGTTACCTTGGGATTTACTCCTTGGCTGATTTTTTTTTTTTTTTTTTTTTTTTGTGAAGTGACGAGACAGTAAAACAAAATTTAGATTACAGAAAGTTAAATGGAAACACGTGTTATAATCATACCTTTACAGTCCTCTATAAAACAATGTTACCAATTATGTTAAAGTAAAAGAACCAATGAGTGAGTAGGGAAATGCAGCCGCCATAAGTTCAATTCAGTTCCCTGCATTGCACATTTATTTCCTCTATCATATTTTGTATGGGAAATTGGCACGTGAACCAAGAATCCCATATTGACGAGTTTATACTATTACGTTTGCCGAGTCACTGTCTTAATTAATAGCACAGCCCAGTGGCATTTCCTTATAACTGTGTGGGTGAGTTGTGTGTGTATCGTGGAAGAGGCAGGGATCTTTACCTATAAGCTGCTGGCATGACTTGACTCTCTCGTCGTATAATACCTTTGAATGGTTAAGGGTGTGTGGGAATTGGGGGACAGGTTTGGGTTTGGGGGGTGCGGGAGTAGGGGGACAGGCTTGGGGTGGGTGAGGGGTGGGGGTAGAAAGCCTGTCCCCCTATTCCCGCACCCCCACTAACTCCCCCAAGCCACTCTCTCTCACTACTCCTGCACTCCCCCCAAAAAACTCCAAGCTTGTCCCCTACTCCCAGACCCCCTTAAAGGTATTGGTCTTGACACTGGACATAATCTGCTCTGACGTTCGGTTTTCATATATATATATTTTTATTATAGTTTTGCTACATCATTGGACTAATTTGGGAGAATGTGTGAGAAATGGAAAAGGATAAAAAGTTAGTTAGTTATGTTGGAATAGCTGAAGAAGAAGAAGAAGAAGGTGGGGGGGAGTGGTGTGAGAACAAGTGAGAGGGGAAATAATAATAATAAGAAAAGAGTCAACATGAAACTCCACTTTGTTACCTTGTTGACATTCCTGGGGCGGCAATGTGTAGCCAACGTAAAGGGATAATTCACTTTTTGTTACATTGGAGTGCCTTGATTCCTCCAAAGTATGCCAGGGAACAGAACCTGAAGAGCAAAACTAATAGTGTTCTAGAGTTGTTTGGAATAGTTTGGAGGATACAGCTGTTTCTCCAGATTTACCAACACAACATTTTTTCCCCTTTGAAGGAACCTCCACAACTTGCTATGCCTTTTTGTTTATCCTCAGGCTGTATGCTCCAGAGTCAAAGCCGAATGGAGGGGTTAAGGGGGTGTGGGAGTAGGGGACAGGCTTGGGGGGTGCAGGGGTAGGGGGACAGGTTTGGGTGGGTGGGTTATGGGTGAGTGGGAATAAGGGGACAGGCTTTCTACCCACCCCAAGCCTGTCTCCCTATTCCCTCACCCCCCCAGTCCGCCCCAAAGCCTGTCCCCTACTCCCACACCCTCTTAATTGTATGAGGGATACTTACTAAGCTTTCGACACATTGCAGGCTACCAGATGCACTCAAGATTTTGTAGAGGGAGGCGTGATGTGATGATGGTGAAGAGAAAAAAGTGAGTGGTGTGATGATGAAGAGAAAAAAGTGAGAGGCTTGACGATGGTGAATAGAAAAAAGTGAGAGGCTTGACGATGGTGAAGAGAAAACAGTGAGAGGCTTGACGATGAAGAGAGAAAAAAAAGGGAGAGGCGAGGCAGGATCATGGGAGCGTGAGGTGAGAAAGCAAGGAAGGAAGGAAGTGAGGAAGTGACGCCTGGCGAGGAACGAATGAAACGGTAGTCACTATAAAACTTTCAGGTTCAGGTGTCACCTTTGTTTGTGTGTGTGTGTGTGATAGAGAGAGAGAGAGAGAGAGAGAGAGAGAGAGAGAGAGAGAGAGAGAGAGAGAGAGAGAGAGAGAGAGAGAGAGAGAGAGAGCGAGTAATTGAGAGTCTGTAGAATGTGTGTGAGAGAGAGGAAGAGTGGAAGGAGTGAATAGAGGTGTGTAGAGTGTGTGTGAGAGAGAGAAAGAGTGGAAGAAGAGAATCGAGGAGAGAGAGAGAGAGAGAGTGTGTGTGTGTGTGTGTGTGTATGTGGGTGAATGAGAGCGTAAGAAGAGAAGCGAGGTGTGGATTAAGAGGTGGGGTGTGTGTCGTGACTGGCTCTTCTCGGACCACTGCCCTCACCTCACTACACTGCTTCCGATCTCTCACTCACCTCGTCTCACCTCAACTCTCCTCACTGCTTCCGATCTCTCGCTCACCTCATCTCACTTCACTGCTTCCGATCTCTCACTCACCTCGTCTCACCTCACCTCACTGCTTCTGATCTCTCACTCACCTCATCTCACCTCACCTTGCCTACAGTACACACGAAGAAGGTCATGGGTAGTAGTGGTAGTGGTGGAGGGTAGAAATGGGACAGTACACGAAGGAGAAGGAAATTAAATGTAAGGCACACGACCATGAACAATTGAAATACACACATAGATGGATAGATAGAGAGAGAGAGAGTTTGCTTTTGTATCCTGCTGTCTCTCTTTTTTTTTAATCCGTACAAAAAAAATCTGTTTTTATTTTCCGTTTGTATTTTCCTCGTAAGTAACTTTGTATCATCGTTCCTTCCAAAGTATTTATCTGAATTAAATTAGAAAATCTTTACCTCTTTATTTCCCCCTCTCTCCCTTCTCCCTCTCTCAATCTGTCAATCAATCAATAATATTAATTTTCTGATTTTTATTTATCCCTTCATATTTCTGTTATCTTAGCCTACACACCAGACACTTTTTACCTTCCCTCTCCCATCCTCCCTCTCCCACCTTCCATCTCTCACCCTCTCTCTCCCACCCTCCCATCTCTCACATTTCCTCTCCCATCCTCCCTCTCCCATGCCTAATCATTTTCTTTCTACACCATAATTTCTTTCTCTCTTCTTATATTTTCGTCTCTGCTGTTTACACTTTACCGTCGCCTTCTCGTCCCCCAAACAACACACGTGGTTTATCCAGTCCAGGAATGTCTCTAGTCACTCCCTTTGGTATGAGAGAGAGAGAGAGAGAGAGAGAGAGAGAGAGAGAGAGAGAGAGAGAGAGAGAGAGAGAGAATATATGTGTGTTGGTGGGCATGTTGGTAAGAGGAGTCGTTGCCCCACCCTAACATTTCTTTTCTTCATAGTCTATCTCTCTCTCTTCTTCTCTCCACTATGCCTCCTTCTCTCCACTATGCCTCCTCCTTCCCACTATGCCTCCTTCTCTCCACTATGCCTCCTCCTTCCCACTATGCCTCCTTCTCTCCACTATGCCTCCTCCTTCCCACTATGCCTCCTTCTCTCCACTATGCCTCCTCCTTCCCATCCTCCTGTCCACCACACCCTCCCTCCCCTTTTTCCTTCCTTCCTTCCTGTATTGACTTTAATCCCTTTCATTCTCTTCTTTCCTCCTCTCCTTCACTTCCTTCCTTTTTGTCCTATCATTAGTGCCTTTTCCATCATCTCCTTTCCCATCATCCCTCCCTTTTCATTTCCGTCCTGCCTGTCCTATTACTTCCTTTCCTTCCTTTCCTCTCCCATCCCACGTCATTTCCTTCCTTCCTCTGCCCCTCTCCCTTCCTCTCTGTCCTACCTTTCTTCCCTTCATTATCACCTTCTTACCCTACCACCATCATGTAATTCTCTCTCTCTCTCTCTCGATAAATTGTCGAATTGTCGAATTGTCGAATTGGGCGAAAACTTGGCAAATGTCCTTCAATGCAGATAAATGTAAAGTACTCCATATCGGACATCGTAACGTAACTGCAAACTACTCGTTAAATGGTAATCAAATTAAAAGCGTGGATCAAGAGACAGACTTAGGGGTCACAATATCAAGTAACCTAAAACCCAGTCAGCAATGTACGGAAGTAATTAAGAAAGCAAATAAAACTATCGGCTTTATTGGCAGAGCATTCGAGTATAAGTCCAAAGACACAATCCTCACTTTGTATAATTCCTTGGTCCGTCCCCTTATGGAATATTGTGTCCAAGCCTGGTGCCCGTACTACCAGAAAGATATAGTAAAATTGGAACGAGTCCAACGTAGAGTTACTAAAATGATACCAAGTCTACGAAACAAAACGTATGAAGAGCGGCTAAATGAACTGAATCTATTCCCACTAGCACAACGTAGATTGAGAGGCGACTTAATCCAGGTATTCAAAATAATCAAAGGCATAGACAATATGGACTGCAACAAATATTTCAATATCGATCAATCAAACTACACGAGAGGTAATGGCTGTAAAATCATAGGTAAATCTTTTAATTCACACGAATCCAAGAATTTCTTTTTTAACCGAGTCGTCAACTTATGGAATGGGCTTCCCCGTAACGTAATAGAATGTAACACAGTAGACAGCTTCAAACGTCGCCTTGATAAACACCTTGCATCTAATCCCCGACTTTCGATGTTTACTAATGAATAATGTTTTGCCCATTACAGCCAAATTTCAACTACTTTCTATCTTTCCTATAAAATTCCTTGTGGAGTTTTCTCTACCAACTCCACAAGGTTCTGACTCCTGACTTTATTTCCAGTACGGCTCAGGCCGGAGGGATTGGAGGGTGGGGAGAGAGCCTTCTACTTTGCTATCCTTACCTACGACTATCACTGGGGAGAAATTCATTCTCTACCAGTAACCTTCTAATCAGATCACCCCGTGTGGACCGTAAGGTCTGTTGTGGTCTGTGATTCTATGTAACTCTATGTAACTCTCTCTCTCTCTCTCTCTCTCTCTCTCTCTCAAAATGTATCTATCTATCTGTCTATCTCTCCCTCCCACTGTTTATTGCTTTTCTCCCTCCACGACCCAGGTTCCTCTTCCCCCCAGCATGTGTTCCATCCCCTCCCTCACCCCCACCCCAACCCCACCCCTCACCCCAACCCCACCCCTCACCCCAACCCCCAACCCCCATCGCCTTAAAACCCCCGCCCTCACTTGTTTAACGACCCTCTGCTATTTGTTCTCTCTCTCTCTCTCTCTCTCTCTCTCTCTCTCTCTCTCATAGTATACAGACATTGATAAAATAACACTGACCCTAAAATAACATCAACCCATCTATTATATAATTAAATATATGACTAATGATACTTTTCTTGTAAGACGTGAATATATTGTATAGACATAGCTTAAATTTGTTTCTCCGTCTTACATAGGAACTTGTCAGCATTTTTCTTCTTATATCATCGTGTTTGTTGTTGTTGTTGTTGTTCTCTTTGTTTACCTTTTCCACGTGTTTGCTTTTCTTCAATTGAGCCGTGTACTAGCCTCGTCTGTAAGCTTATTTTCCTCGTTTCTAATTATGCTTTCCTCTTTATTTGTTTTTTTCATTTTTTATTTTCATTTTCTTGTTATCCTTCTCCGTGGTAACTCAGGCTTGGAAATTTCACTTGGCAACTTCATCTTTTTGGCAATCCCTTCATTACAAGATTGCAATTTTAATGTTTACAAATTTTACCCTTGTTTAGTTTTCTCCATTCCTAACCTCTTCCTCCTCCTCCTCCTCCTCTTCCTCCTCCTTTTCCTCCTCCTCCTCCTCCTCCTCCTCTTCCTCTTCCTCCTCTTCCTCCTCCTCCTCCTCCTCTTCCTTCCACAGCATCCCTTATAACTGTTTCTGATTACATTTGCTTATAACGGCACTCTGCGAAAATAATATACAGTGATACAACCGGATAAAACGAATCACAGATATCACCTTGGGAGGATGCGGAAGGGAATAAACAACCTCACCAGAGAAGTAGTAAGAGAGAGAGGGAGAGAGAGAGAGAGAGAGAGAGAGAGAGAGAGAGAGAACCCCGAAAACCAGTTAGGGAGAATGAGCCATGCCGACAATTGCCACTCGCTAATGGCACCAAATTAACAATCAACTCGACCACATCAATTTGAGCCGATAACAACTCGCTCAGGCGTGTCCTCACCTCCTCAACTCACTCACCCACTCACCCACTCTTTCACCCACTCTTTCACCCACTCACTCACCCACTCTTTCACTCACTCATTCACTCCCCGGTCACGTTCTTTCTCAGGGATAGGAGAGTAGGCGTGAGAGTTGGAAGGTAACAGAAAAAAAATGCTCTCGGCAAATTAGATGCTACTGACTGATTCCCGACCTTCACAGTTTGTTTGTATGTACCTCAAGCTTGAATTCACTAACAATATATTTCTCTCGTAACTCCCAGAAGAAGAGAGAGAGATAGAAGTATTTCCTGAGGGAGCCAGTCCATTTTGACCACATTAAAAAAAAGTAGTAGTATAGGTTATCAGATTCTAGCCTAACCCCAGGAAGAGAGTTTGTAGCCAGACATGATAGCCTCCTGCCACGTCCAAATGGTCCTAGTGTTGTGGAGTGTAGTTAATGCCTGTCACCTCCCACCAGGCACATAAAGGCACAACACTGACCACCTGGGGCTGAGGTCGGAACACTTTGTGACTGTAATCTCCTCACAGAATGGTGACCTGTCTCTCATTTCTTATCGCTGGGTATCAAAAGTCCAGCCGCTCTGTTCTCTGGGTTTGAAATTCAGGCGTTTGATATTTAAGGGAATGTTACTGAATTGAAAAAAAAAAACTCCAGTGATTTAATAATATTTATAGTACATTTCAAAATCTTGATTTTTTACTCAAGGTACCGATACTCAAAATTTAAAATAAGTTCCAACTCAGTGATTAGTTATTCATATGTTTTGACTTACAGTATAATATAGACTATCATTTTAAACTGTAGGTATGTACTTGGCAATTATTGGTGAAAACCGGGCGTTATAGAGTATGTTATAATTTAATGTGTCTACAACAGCATCTCAGGACAATAAAACATATCATGGGTTTATTTGGTCATGAGTATTACATTGGGTTGGTCATGGGTGAGATCCATCATGTTTATTCACCTGTTACCGGGATATCAGGTCATGGGTGCGATCCATCATGTTTATTTACCTGTTACCGGGATGTCAGGTCAGGCGCCGGGTGTTGGCTGGCTCCAATGTTTACCTGAGATAAAGACGAGATGGTGGAGGTGATGGGATGTGTTCCTGGAAACTCCTCTATTCCTGGTGGTGTGTTTGCTTAAGGGGGACACTGTGATGTAGTCAGAAAATTGGAGATAAACGAGTCCTTCAAATATTGCTACGAAACACCAACTATATATATAGAAGGGGCTTGTTTCTTGGCATGGTTAGGTGGAATCAGAAGTCTCCAATTTTCATACACGATCACAGGGTTCTTTTTTTTATTAGCTTACATGACGAGTCGTGCCGAGATGAATGTGTCGTAAAATTTATTGGATTTTATCATTATACGTTGCGTAGGAAATTATAATATACTGTTTTAGTGTCAATATGTGTGAACTGTAAGCAGGAAGAGACATCTGGTGAAGTAATTGTGTTTATCTCAGTGTGTGACTTGTATATTTCCATTAAACGGGGTGCAGGAATAGGTTACAGGCTTTCTACGAACCCCAAGCCTATCCCCCTATTCCCGCAGCCCCTCAAGCCTGTCCCCCCCCCCTACTCCCACACCCCCTTAAACGAACAGCTATGTGTGCACACCTCTAAAGGAAAGTTATTATGCAAATGTTAAATGCCGCTTCAGATAATGAGTGTTCGTACATCCAAGTACCTCAAGTTCAAAGGTCAGTCAAAACCACCACCAGCAAGGCGACCCTCACGACCCCTTGTGGATAGAACAAAAAATGATGCTTTCCCCTTTGACTCTACATCATCGAGTTTCATAATCTACTTTGCATCCATTTGTTTTGTATTACTAGTGTACAGTTGTCCATATGAATTCGTGAAACACCACCAACACCACACCCTTACCCCTTCATCATTACTTACACTCTCCACCCCCTCACCATCACCATCCCCTCACCATCACTAACACTCACACAGCACCACCACCCCCATACCCCACCACCACCACTACCACTACCCCCATATCCCACCACTACCACCACCACCCACCCACCCACCCCCACCACCACCACCACCACCCTACAGCATCCCTACAGACACTCGGTAGTCACGTCCGCTCCATATTTTCCAAAGGCACGATCGTTTTGTATATGAGAAATGGAGGCTAATGCTGGTGTGGCCGGAAGTGGGTATTGGCTGCAGTTGTCGCCCCTCCCTTCCTAGCCACACTGGTATTCTATCTCTCTCTTTCTCTGTCTGTTTGTCTGTCTCTGTCTGTCTGTCTGTCTGCCTCTCTCTCTCTGTCTGTCTCTCTCTCTGTCTCTCTCTTTTTCTCTCCAATCTATCTATCTACTTATTTATTCATTTAATTATCTATCTATCTATATCTATATCTATCTATCTGGAATTACTTAGGAGAGGAGTGAGGAGAGATGAGTGATGAGATGGAGAGGGTCATTGAAGAGTAAAGTTGGGTCACTACTACAAGGAGAGTATATGAAGGCACCTCTGTCAGTCCTTACTTACCCCACCTTAATCCCTTTATAACACATCCTCTGTCTGTCATTCTTCCTTCCTTCCTTCCTCTCTTCTTTACATCATCTCATCTTCAGCCCTGCTCCTTCTGGCCTTTTCCTTCTCCTTCCTTCCATCTTCAGCCCTGCTCCTTCTGGTCTTTTCCTTTTTCCTTCCTTCTTCAACTCCTGCACTACCTCTGCTACTCTCCATCCCTTCATCTACACTCTACAGTCTTCTCCTCCACCTTCCATTCTCTTATACCCATCTTCCTTCCCATGTCTCTGCCTCCTGCTGTTCTCTCCCTACATTCCTCCATCGTCAACCCCCTCCCTCCTCTTGCTATTCCCTCTCCATCTTTCCATCCTTAAAACCCAAACTTTCCCCTGCTGATTTTCACTCCCACCATATATCCTTCGAGCCCCCGCCCCCGCCCCCCCCTTGTGTGTTATTCTCCCCCTACCTACCTACCCACCTACCCACCTACCTACCTACCTAGTCACCCACCTACCTACCTACCCACCCACCTACCTAGCCACCCACCTACCTTACCTACCTACCTTACCTACCTACCTACCTACCTGCCCACCTACCCACCCACCTAAACACCTACCTACCTACCTTCATTTTTAACCCCCTTCTTCGCTGGCATTATCACTCTGTTTTCCTTCTCTCCCTTTTATCGCTTGTGCTCACTTACTTCTCTCCATTTCCAAGTCTTCACCTCCACCGCATTCCCTGCCTTGTCTTACTACTGTAGTCAACCCCCTCCCCCCCACACACATCCTCAACCAACCACCACTACCACCACCACCACCACTACCACCCCCACCACCACCCTGTTCTGGCTAGTCCTCTCTCTTAGCTATTCTCCTCACGCTCTCTTCGTTACCTGTTATCTGTGTGTGTGCTATGCCGCCCCTCCTCACCCTCCCCTTTCCTCACTCTCCCCTTAGTATGTTTGTGCCCCCCTCCCCACTCCTTACATCCCTGTCTCCCCACTTCTTACATCCCTGCCTCCCCACTTCTTACATCCTTGCCTCCCCACTTCTTACATCCTTGCCCCCCCACTCCTTACATCCCTGCTTCCCCACTTCTCTCTCTCCCTTTCTTCATATGATTACCTTCTACTCCTAATTCTGTCATTTATTTCCCCTTTACCCTACCCACTTCTTCCCCATTCCCCTCCAGACACTTATCCTCTCCGTCGCTTCCCTTATTTTCCACTCCCTTTCCCTCACCTGTGTGGGAAAATATATATAGGCCTATATATATATATATATATATATATATATATATATATATATATATATATATATATATATATATATATATATATAACTGAAAAATGAGTGGAAAAATGAGATACTGAATAAATGACTAACAATACAGAAGATAGGAAAAGTAAATGTATGTGTATGAGGATGATAATGTAAACAAAAAAATGAATTGTTTGGGATAGGTCGTGGAAGTAAAATGAAATAGGATAGTACTGGAATTTTTAAGTATTGATAAAAATGATAGGACTCTGAAAGTACAGGGACTGAATGGTACATAAAAATAATGATACAAAGGAAGGGAATGTGGATGGCAGGATGGTGGAGGGAGGGAGGGAGGAGGAAGGGAGGGAACGGGCAGAGGAGGGAGATAAGAAATATGAGAATCCGAGGGAGAGTGGGATGGAGGAAGAGGAATAAGGGGAGAGAAGAGAGAGAAAGAGGTAGGTGTTAAATGGATGTGAAGTAGAAGTGAAATTCTGGTGGTTGTTGGAAAGTGTTAATGTAGAGAGAGAGAGAGAGAGAGAGAGAGAGAGAGAGAGAGAGAGAGAGAGAGACAGCACTTTATAAAGACAATATACCTTAATAGCAAAGAGGTGAAGCAGAGAGGTTGAAGAAGTGTTGGTAAGAGCAAAATAAAATAAATCTTTGTTTCAACACGGCCGTATCATATGTCCATTTGTTTTCTTCTCTGTTCCTGTGTGTGTGTGTGTGTGTGTGTGTGTGTTGGTGCGAGGTGATCAGGAGTGGGTTGTGTGAGAGGTGAATGCGTGAGCTGTTCGCGTGAGTGAGAGATGAATGAGTATTGTGTGAGCGTGAGAGATGAATGAGTGCTGTATGAGCGTGAGTGATGAATGAGTGTTGTATGAGCGTGAGAGATGAATGAGTATTGTATGAGCGTGAGTGATGAATGAGTGTTGTGTGAGCGTGAGGGATGAATGAGTGTTGAGGTGTGTGAGGAGCGTGTATGCTTGGTGAGATGCGTGAGTTATGGGTTATGTATGTATGTATGTATGTATGAATGAATGAGTGAGTGGGTGGATGTACAGTTAACGCCGATAGTTGTGTCGTGAAATATGGTAGATAATAAATAGATAGGGTAAAGGTGTAGTATATTTAGTTTATAGTGTGTGTGTGTGTGTGTGTGTAATAATGTTTCACTGACTCCATAATAATAATCTTTTGACAAACTTGCGCTACTACTATTAGACTCAATGTATATAGATAGAAAAGTTTTGCTCCCGACTGCTCGTGCGTGATTGGTGATAAATATATTTCGTTGAGTATGATGTATGTACAGTGTGATTATGATTATACATACTGTAGTGTTCCCAAAATACTCTAGACATTTCTCGGACGTTTCTGTGTATTTCCCTTATCTCTATACTGCTGTTTATATTATCATACCTAAGTTATTATTCTTGTGCCATAATCCACTATTAATCTCATGAAAGGCTAAAAAATGTCAAGATCTGCCTATCATGTATGTCTGTCTGTTTTTTCAAGAAGTGAATGTATCTTAAAAAAAATATTAATTAATTGTTATAATTTATAGAGAAAGTGTAAACCATAATATCAAATGTACACTAAGGTTATTACAGTATCGAAAGTGTAATGTGAAAAAAGTAAAGTCGATTAGTTAGATTGGTTCAGATGTTGTATGTAATCTTGAACTTCGAGTCTTGGTTTAATTGATCAGTTTTAAAGGAAGTCCAAAGCTGAATCGTGTGTTCCAGATCTTGGTGACAGACTAAGATTATTTTATCAATATGTTATTTTCTTCTGGATATGGTTTATGTGAGATGAAATAGAGTTGCACAAGTGGACACCCTGTGGAGAATTCATGTGTAATTTTTTTTGCTCATTTGGCTGCTTTATTTTCAGTTTTTTTTTTTTTATGAGCTGTTCTATGTTCAGTTATCGTACTCGAGTTGTTGTTGTTCTTGTTCTGCCTCTGATACCGAGTAATGTTCTTCTCTGATACCGAGTAATATTCTTTTCATCACCTACTTGCTTATATCGTCACCTCATTCGCTAACACCTCTTACTCCTCCTCTCGCTACTTCTCCTCCACCTCCATTTCTCGTGCCATCAACACCTCATTTTTTTCATCTTCCATCTTCACCTCTTTACCTCTCACCCAACCATTTCTCTCTCCTTACATGTACCACCTCTGATCATTCCACTATCACTACCTCACTACCTCCCTTGTACACTCTTCATCATCCTACTTCCTCTACCCATCTTTCTTCACCCTCTCTATCCTTACTTTCATCAGCTCCTTATCACTTCCTTCTCTCTCTCTTCCTTCACCTTTCCTTCTCTACCCAGTCCCCTCCTACCCTCATTTTTCCCTTCCTCCCTTCCTCTTCCATTTCCTCAGTCTCTCCCTCCATCCCTCCCTCCCTTCCTCCCTCCCTTCATCCGTTTCTACCTGTTTTTCTCCGGTTCCAAATTAACAGTTCCTTCCTTCCTTCCCAAATCTCTCCCTCTCACACTTCCTTCCCTCCAACATCACACCTTTCCTACCTTGCTCCCCCTAAAACACTTCTTTCTCTACCACTATCCATCTTCACTTCTTCATTCTTCTCTCTCTCTCTCTCCACCTTCTTCACCCAGAGTCTCCGTCACCCCTCCCCCCTTCTGCCCGTCACAACCCCCCCCCCCCTTACCCGTCACCCCACCCCCCTCAACAACACCAACACCACCACCACCACCACCACCATCAGCCAAATGTTATCACTCTAAACACCAGCAGGGCCAACCTTCTGCCTCCTTCCTTCTCTTACCATCCATCCTTCTTCGGCTTCTCCCTGTTCCTTCGTTTATTTTTCTTTCCTTCGTCTCTTCCTTCCTTCTTCGGCTTCTCCTTGTTCCTTCGTTTATTTTTCTTTTCTTCGTCTCTTTCTTCCTTCTTCTCCGTTCGTCCTCCTACTTCCATTTTCTGTTTCATTCCCTCGTCTCAGGAGGAATGAAACTGAGGTGTGTGTGGAGGAGAGGGGTGTGGAGTGGAGAGAGGGAGGAGAGAGGTGTGTAGAGTAGACAGGGAGGAGAAGGGTGTCGGGTGGAGAGAGGGGAGAGAGGGGTGTAGGGTAGAGAGAGGGAGGAGATGGGTGTGAGGTGGAGAGAGGTAGGAGAGAGATGACATAGGAGTATAGAGGTGGTATATTCACGTCCACCTCTTTTGGGATAATAAAGTCTGACAAAAGATAAATACGTATATATTTATATTAGTTTACAGCAAATGTGTATATGCGCTTGTAATGTCTTCTATTCTCCCTCCTTCACTTCTTTTTCCTTCTCTATTTACTCATTTCGCGTTTGTTTGTTAACTCGTATCCCGTTACCTTTCTTCACATATTTCATCTTCCTACATCATCCCTTTCCCTCTTCCTCCATTTTCCATCCTTATCTCCTTCAAAATGTTATGCTCCTTTATCTTCCACCTCCTCCTCCTCCTCCTCCTCCTCGTCCACCTCCCTAGATCCTCCCGCTATAAATTCCACACTATGGCTGTAAATTTTTGGAAAACTGCCCCGAAGACCGAGCTGAAACCTCTGTCCCGGTGCTGTTGTTAATTTATGAAGCCCTTAGTGAAGATGGAGTGTGTTGATGTATAGAGAGGGAGGGGCTGGACCAGTCTCACGGCCTCTAATGCTCACTTCACGCCTGTTCTTGTATGTGTGTGTGTGTGAAGAGGGCTGAGATAGGAAAGTGATGTTATATATATGTGACATGAAGCTGTCTTCTGTGTGTGTGGGTGGGTGGGTGGGTGGGTGTGTCTTTGTGTGTGTGTCTTTGTGTGTGTGTGTGTTTGTGAAGGAGGCTGAGATTGGCAAGTGTTGTTTATATGTGACATGAAGCTGTGTTATGTGTGGGTGTGTGTGTGGGTGTAGGATATAAGAGTGTAAGGGCATGTGTGGGTATGGAATAGGTGTGTGTAGGTGTGGGTGTGAGTCTTGTGTGTAGGTGTGGATGAAGGAGAGGCGTTGCTATCCGTGAATATGGCACTGTTTTGGATAGGTAGGACAAGTGTATGTAGGTGTGTGTGTGGTGGTATAGGTGTGAGGCAGGTATGAAAAGGAGGAGGAGGTGGGAAGGAAGGAAGGAAGGAAGGAAGGAAGGGGGCCGGGTAGAATCAGGGTCTGTATCAGTGTTTGCTCAGAGGGAAAGTAAACATTGGTTGGGGAAGCAGGGCAGGACAAGCCATCAGGGAGAAGGGAAACACAGGGTACCAGGGGAAGGGGCATGGTATCAGGGGAAGGGGCAAGGTATAGGTAGGTAGGTAGGTAGGTAGGTAAGTTATAGAACTGGTTGGGGTATGGTTAATTGTGAAGTGGGAACAGGTGCAGGGTGGTGGATCTGTAATGTAGAGGATGGGAGAAGGGTTGGATAGGGTAAGGTAATAATGGTAGGGCAACAGAAGGGGAGCAGGTAAGGAGGCGAAAGATCACTCGGGGAGGAGGGAAGGACATGCACCAGGTGAATATTGAGGAAGGAGGGAGGGAGGGACAGGTCAGGATAGGGAATCAGGTGAGTAGAGAGGAAGGAGGGAAGGAGGGGAGAGAGGAACAGGTCAGGATAGGGAATCAGGTGAGTAGGGAGTAGGGAGGGAAGGAGTGGAGGGAGGAACAGGTCAGAACAGGGCATCAAGTAAATAAATCGAGTAAGCTGATCAAGGATTCTGAACCTGGTGCCCAAGCCTAGCATTCCATGGCCTCTGACCGTCTCATTTAATAGGTGCCTGGCGTGTGGTGGCTACATGACTCGGTTGCTTATAGACTGAGTGGCTGACTGTCTTAGTGGCTGACTGTCTTAGTGGCTGACTGTCTGAGTGGCTGACTGTCTGAGTGGCTGACTGTCTGATTGGCTGACTGTCTGATTGGCTGACTGTCTGATTGGCTGACTGTCTGATTGGCTGACTGTCTGAGTGGCTGACTGTTTGAGATTCTGACTGTCTGAGTGAGTGTTTGGCTGCGTGAAAGGAGTGGCTGACTAACCAATGCAGTTCATGCCCTGCTGACGATCTGAGCGGCTGACTGAGCGCGTGAATGGTGTCTGATTAATTGGATGAGTGGGCAAATGAATGTGGCATTCACCCTCAGTCTATTAGATTGAGAGAGAGAGAGAGAGAGAGAGAGAGAGAGAGAGAGAGAGAGAGAGAGAGAGAGAGAGAGAGAGAGAGAGAGAGAGAGAGTTAGAAAGAGAGAGAGAGAGGGGGGGGGAGAGGGAAGCAGAGAGAGAGAGAGAGAGAGGGGGAGAGAGGGAAGCAGAGATAGAGAGTTACTATTAGAGAGAGAAAGTGAGACAGAAAGAGAAATACATCATCCAAAAGCGAGGACATATTAAGTGAAGGCAGAGACAAATAATGTGGTAATGTCATCATCTCCAGTGAAAACATTATTATTATTATAAAAAAAAACCGAGTGAGTGAGTTATCATGTGAACATTCCTGACGTCTGTGTAGCCTAAGTGTTTGGACGATGGAAGAATGTCAGACTTGGGAACTGTCACGCATGATTGCTTTGGTCTCTTCCTTCCTGGTATGTGTGTGTGTGTGTGTGAGAGAGAGAGAGAGAGAGAGAGAGAGAGAGAGATTGAAATTCAACTAGTTAACGTGTGTAATCAATAGTAGTTAATGTAGGTTAGTTATTTTGTTATTAATACCATACTCTGTTTTTATTGCCATGTTGTATTTTACTGTTGTCATAATACATATATGTATTTTTTAATACTTTATATTGTTGCTATTAACGTATTTGAATATCGTTACTATTACTATATTTCGTTAACTTAGTTTGTTACTGTTACCGTTATATTGTCATTATATACTATTTGATATTATTTTTCATTATTCATATATTATTACTGTTTATTGTTATTATTGCCGTATTATTATTTCGTTATTTGGGAATGCGTCGAAAACATTAATTATATTCGTTACTGTGTTTTTTTTTTACATTTTTTTTTTTGGTAGACCCGTCTTTTGTTCACGGATATATTATTTTGATTCCAGGAAAGAGAGACAGAAAATAAATAAGTGATGGAATATTGTGAAAAGAGAAAATAAAACGCGTTTGGTAAAATAAAAAAAATTTTCCCCCCATCGAGGCTCTGTTGTTTGTAAGGATCAAATACTGAAAGAGAGAGAGAGAGAGAGAGAGAGAGAGAGAGAGAGAGAGAGAGAGAGAGAGAGAGGGAGAGAGAGAGAGGAGGAGGAGGATGGAGAACTAAAGAAAACACGGAAGATGTGCACAGACGTAGGAGGAGGAGAAGGAGGCAGAGAAGAGAAGAGGTGAAGGAGTGAGAAAGAATTAGTGAGAACTTCTGAGAGAAAAAGAGGAGAAAGAAAAGAAAAGGGAGATGGATAAAGGGAGCAAGGAAATGAACGCTAAGGAAAAAAAATGCAGAAAGGAAAGTGAACAATATGAATTAAATAATGAGTGAGATAAAAATAACGTAAATAATTATGTGGACCGAGTGAAGAACGTACTGAAATAAAAAAGTCACTATTTAAAAGAGAATAACAAATACCATAATATGTGATAACAACAATATATTTTGAAATTTATGCCACTTTGCCCAGAAACAAGCAGAAAAAAAAATAATAAAAGTGAAAATTATTTGAAAATTATTTGAAAGAATATTATAACAGTAAAATGTGTCTGAAAATAAATTGATAGTTAAAGAAAATTTGCATGCCAAAAATACTGGTAGTATTTAATAATGAAAAAATGACAATATATTTTTTGGTAGCCCAGTGAAATCGGACATCATATAACTATATTAAAAGCTCATATTAAGTGAAAGAAACAGCTCCTGTGTGAACGAAAAAAGTGTCTGCAGTCAAGGGCAAGAAGATTAAATAAAAAAATAAATAAAATAAAAGAAATATAAATATAAAGATCAAATAAAGGAAATAAAAATATAAATATAAATATGATCAAATAAAAGAAATTAAATTATAAAGATGATCAAATAGAAAAACAAGTAAATAAAAGAATCAAAATAAAAAGAGATAAGCAAGTGGTGGTGTCTGTTTTAGGACTTGAGGGGCGAGGGAATGGAGTGATCACCTGACGGACCTGCTTGAGAGAGAAGTGAGTGGTCAGGGTCTGGAGGAAGAGATTGATGGGGGAGGAAACAGGAAAGGAAGGAAAGGAAGGGGGGGGCTAATAGGTGAGGCCCACCACATCGTAGGAAGAAAGTTAGAATTAATTAGAAAGTGAAGAGAGAGTGAGTGAGTGAAGTACAAAGTCAGAGGAGAAAATATACTAAAACAAATACTACCACATGTGAGATAGATAAATATAAAAGAAATATATAAAATTAAAATATATCAATAAATAACTACTGACAATATTGATACACAACTATTGCAGGAAGAATATAGCTTAAAAAAAGAAAGAAAGGAGAGGGAGAGAATCACCCCAAAACCAAAAAGGATCACAGAGACTATAGTACAAAACAAGAGTCCTATGAGTGAAGGGAAGAAGGACGCAGGGAGGAGGAGTATTTATAATTATATTCCCACAATTAGTATACCATTGAGTACAAAGAATGTCAGAAAGGTACAGACAGACCAGAGCAGTTCAAATCAAGAGAGAGCTTTAGTGGAAGTTGGATGTTAAAAAGTGCTATATATTATAATCTTATACTAAAGATCAAGAGTTAACATTGAATACGTGTAATCAGAGACAACCTTAATTAAGAGGACAAAATATATGGGTCCATGCCATAGAAGTTCAAATACAAATAATTAATTAAGAAGAATATTTGTAAAGAATCGACGTTCAAGTTAACCAAATATTCATATAGAGCCATCACGTACAAATTAATCTGTCAGGAAGAGTCATATCACCACTATCACCACCAAGTGTCAACAACAGTGGAAACTAAAAAAAAAAAAGTTTGAAGAAGAAGCAAAGGTGGAATGTTGGTGGGAATGATGATAGTGTAGAAAGAAGTGAAATAAAGGAGTAACAGAGAGAGAGAGAGAGAGAGAGAAAGAGAGAAAGAGAGAGGGGAAGGGAGTGGGTGGAGAAGTGAAGTGGAGTGTAGTGAAGTGAATGAGGGACCAATAGAGTGAGACCACAGGGACCCGCACTGATCACTCACGGTTCAGGGGTCGTATTACTGGCCTGGGGAGGAAGGATTATTTACTGCCTATTTAGTAGTTCCTGTGGCCGCCCTCGGTAACTTATGGTGGAGCCAAGAATGTGAGTAAATGGTTCTGGCTGCTCAATCGAGAGTTATTGTCATTGAAAAGCGAGACTAAAAGAGAGGGCCATTTTTAAAAACTCTTGAAAATTTGCTTACTGTTGTTTTTGCAAGTAATGGATTAAATTGATTAAGTGACATAAAATTTAATTGACGGTTGGTTGTGAGAGAAAATAATGTAAAAGCGTATATGAAGGTTAAATATATGAAAGTCGTGTGCTTATGGTCGGAAGAAAAATACAATGATTCTGCAGGTGGGAGGTTTTCATGCCAAGTGAAGTGAAGTGATGTGAAGAAGAAGTGAGAGTGTTTGATGTGACGTGATGTGAGGTGCTGCAGTGCTTGTCATGGTGCTGCAGGTGACGTCACTGTGCCTCGGGTGACCACTTGGTTAGGTTATAGACTCGTCAGCTGCGTCGTCGTCGTCGTTGTCGTCGTCAGTGGGATTTTTGTTTTACAGCCAACGTAGAGTCAGTGAAGTATAGTGACTCGCGAATACAAGTCACCTGTTGTCTGTAATAATGTCGTTATAGTACAAGTTAACTGTAAGTACAAGTGGACTGAAATTATAAAGTTAGTGACCTACCTGTGGCATGGCAGTACAAGTCACCTGTCTGATACAAGTTACGTGCCATTAAACGTAACCAAAGCAGGACAAGTTACAAGGATTACAAGTAAGGTGTCATAGGAACATACTGTAATCCATCATGCCTCTCCTTAGTGCCTGCGTCTGCAAGAGGACCCGCAAGGGACCCAAGATCAGCCCACCTCTGCATCTCCTTCTTCAGGTGAGTCAGAAAGGAAACACTCATAATAATCTGTTGACATGATATCTATTTTGTCATTCAATATTTCGTATATATTATGACATTTCATACACATGTTTGTAAGATCTTTTATTAGTTATACATAAGGGTGCACAGTAATGAATAGGGGCGATCTCAAAGGTATACAGTAGACAACTCTATACAGAAGACTCTTCCGCTTAAGTAAGCATTTTGTTATCATGTGATTAACTTGTTTAACTTCATTCAGTGGTCTTAGTTTGGCAGATGGGCAGACCAATATATACATAGACATACTGGCTTGCATTATTGTCACATGGTTAGAATCGCGTGACTAGTCGTAAACCAAACCTCATCATCATTAAAAAAAATAGACTAGGAGTCAGCGAGGAAAAAAAATAGTTAGGTGAGAGACTGGTTAGTGGCAGGGTCAAGGGTTAATGTGGGTTAAGGGCATGGACAGGCCGAAGAAGGAGGGAGGCCAAGGCTAAGGTTAGAGTAGGGTGAGGCCCGACAAACTGCTTACTCACGAAGACAGGCAGACAGAACTGACCAGGATCGCGGCGTCACCGTCCACAGCGCCCTCCCTCCCTCCCTCCCTCCCTCACCACTCCACGCCCTCCCTCCCTCACCACTCCACGCCCTCCCTCCCTCACCACTCCACGCCCTCCCTCCCTCACCACTCCGCGCCCTCCCTCCCTCACCACTCCACGCCCTCACCTCGCATTCCCCACTCCACGCCCTCCCTCCCTCCCTCACCACTCCACGCCCTCACCTCGCATTCCCCACACCCTCTGCCCGCATTCCCCACACCTTCACCTCGTACAGTACATCCTACATCTATCGTGTAATTTTTCACTTATAGGTAAGTAGCCTGACTGCATAACCCAAGAAAAAAAAACTATCTTAGGGAACGACTTACACACACACACACACACACACACACACACACACACACACACACACACACACACATTTCATCTCTAGTGTTTGATGTTTCTTCCCATACCACCCAATCAAGCTTCTGGAGGATAACGTCGCTCCTGCCTTTCCATTGGAGTGGTCGAGTCTTAAATTAGACTGTGAGGTTCTGCCCTTTCTCGTTCTTCATTGCAATAGTAATAATAATAAAAGTTATATCTACGGCACAAAATGTTCCTGTTTCGGTGAACGTGATTTTTATGACACTACCGGTACATAATAATAATACAGCATATACAATATATATTTCTATAATGCCAGACTCTCTGGTTTTTCCTCGTAAGAACTTTGCTTTTTATTTTCATAAATTCTCATGTGCATGGTGTGCCAGAACGCCAAACCATTTTCAGGTGAAGTATGAGCAGTCACCATCAAAAGTCCTGCATCAGGTGAAAGAAAGTGAATATTTATATATAGTGGTTTCTATGAACCAATTTTATTACACAGACCAACAGCTATATACATTGCTCTATTTATGATAGCAGTTTAATTTGACAGTGTTGCAGGACTATTGGACGTGTGTGTACAGTCTCCCCAACACCACCCACTATACAATAAAATAATACAATAAAAGAATACAATAAAAGTATACATACACAAACTTCACGGGCACCCAACACTGACATCTCAAAACGCACCGAAACCAAACCGAGTCGAGTCGCGTGTCAGTCATAGTTCAGTGATTCGACAGGGGCGCTTTCAATCAGGCGGTGCTGACGGAGAGGGTCGAGAGGCTCTGTCATTACGGCTCCGTCGGCGGAAAAATTTGCATGGCTCGTGGAAACCGGTTTGTCTGTGTGTGATACGATGCTGAAGGTTGGTGTTGGTGTGTTTGTCTGAAGGTTGGTGTTGGTGGTGATGGTGTTGGTTATGGTACTGGATTTTATGGTGGGTTGCTGTTATCTTTGTATCTATCTATATCTATCTATCTCTTTCTTTCTCTTTCTCTCTCTCTTTCTGAATTCGAAGGATCGCCAGAGCCCTTAAAGTACTTCCCAAATCACACAATTGAGAACATGAAAACAGTATTTATTTATATATACAAGCACAACGTATAGAATAGAGGTGGAAGCATAATGATGATGGTGATAGTGATGGAATGATAGTGAGATGGTGATAGTGATAGTGATAGTGTTGATAGTACGGTGGTGATGGTGATGGAGAGGTGGTGTTGATAGCGAGGTGGTGATGGTGTGACAGTGTTGATGGGTGAGCACTGATGATGATGGGGTGATGATGATGATGATGGAAGGTGGTTATAGTTATGTTGTTGTGATGGAAGTATTGACAGCAGCATGTAGTAGTTGTAATGCTCAAGATTATAGTGTAAGGTGATCATTATTTTAGCTCTTTGGTTCATCACATTCAGAGTTTTGACTTCCCATTCTTCACCTGTGTTTTACGAGACGGGAAAAATGCATATCAAGGGTCAAGTTTGTTGGTGGTAAATCTGGAGCAAATGATTCCTCCAAACTATTCCAAGCAACAGAACACCATTATTTTTGCTCTTCTGATCCTGTTTCCTGGCATACATTGGAGGAATCAAGGCACTCCAATGTACCAAAAAAGAATTACCACCTTAATTAAGACGTACAGTATCGGACAACAGATCTTTTTACCCATTGTGATTTAGTACTAGGAGAATTTATTATGAATCTTCCACCTTATAGTTGAGTCATCACTTTTACAGAATGTCTAATGGTACAGTTTCAAAGAGTTGTAGTCAATCTTTTGTCTGCTACTATACTCATTACTGAATGGGGTAGTACGAGGTTCGGGGTGGTTTAGTGAGCTACTGCAGATTCTATACTGTAGCACAAAACAGATCCGCTACTCGTGTAAAAATGGTGAATAAAATGTACAGTTGCCAGCACTTATAACTGGTACATTCAGCGTTGTCAGTCTCTAGTCCTGTACAAGTTAAAAGTGCAGGCAATTGTACATACAAGTCACACCTACTGTAAATACTGGACTTTATGGAGAAGGTTTCTTAAGGACCCTGTGATCGTGGATAAAAATTGGAGGCTTTTGATTCCTCCTGACTATGCCATGAAACGAGCTCCTTTTATATAGATGGTGTTTCGTGGCCATATTTGTAGGACTCTCTAACCTCCAACACGGGGTCCCTTAACTGTGGGAATGTTGGTGGAGTGTTGTTACTTTGTCTGACACGTGAAACAGAGAAGTGAAGGAGAAATCACGGCTTTGGTTTCCCCCTGAACTAAATAACACCTACGAAAAGAATAGAAAAATATACAGAGCGTGGAGCGGTGACGGGACGCCCCCAGGGTTTGTACAGGTGTTGGACAGCCCCCCCTCCCTCCCCCCTCTACACCCCAACACCCAGCCCTGTCTCCCTCTACACCCCACCACCCAGCCCTGCCTCTACCAACACTCCACCACCCAGCCCTGAGTCACTCCCCCAACACCTCCCACCACCTCCCATTCTACTGTATTGCATCTCAACTCTACCTTCCCATTGTCTTACCCATGAATCCCACAATCACATCCCATCCCACCGTCTTTCTCTTATATCCCATCATCCCATCCCATCCCATCCCACCGTCTTTCTCTTGTATCCCACCATCACATCCCATCCTAATTTCTTTTTTATTTACATAACATCATCCCATAGTCTCTCACTTTTCTCTCCTTCACCAATCACTTACCTTATATTTTCCCTTCTTCTCCTCCTTCTCCCATCTCATTCCTAAACTCCTTTTCATCTCTCTCTCCACCCACGACACTCCCTATACTCCTTCCACACAACTCTGTCACAGTCATCACAACCCCGACTACAACATCAATCCCCTCAAACACAACTCAGTCACAACCATCACAACCAAACCACCACGACTACCATACCAATTAACGTATCCAAACAAAACTCATTTACAACCATCACAACCACCGCCACCACCACTAACAACATGAGCAGGATGAACAACATGAACCAGGAAGAGAAGTGCTACAACCACTATGGCTACACAACACTACACAACACACACTGGTACTACAACAACATACATCATGGCAGAAACCTGTCAGACTCCCATATTAAGACAGTGAAACCACAAAGGTCATACACACACACACACACACACACACACACATAGCTTGGACATACGCTTACACACACACACATAGCTTGAACATACGCTTACACACATACACATAGCTTGAACATACGCTTACACAAACACACACACATACACACACACAGACACAGACACAGACACAGACACAGACACAAACACAGACACAAACACAGACACAAACACAGACACAAACACAAACACACAGCCCCACACACAAGCACACAACTATAAACATAAACATTAATTGGTATATGATGTATATATTTACTTCTGCTTACACATACACACACACACTCTTGAGCAAGTTCACTAATACCCGAACACTAAAGCATTCACACAACCCCAGGCAAACATCCAAACTCCTTGGAATTAATAAGCTTATACAGTATAATGAGAGACAAAAGTCGTGCCGTCATTCTGTCTCATAATTACTTACATTCTGTTCGGCTGACCACAAGAATCCGGACACCCACTACTTGGGAACAGAGAGATTATTTTGGAAGCACCACATGGAAAGTTCGAACAAGTGACAAGGGGTCGCCAAGTACTGTAGCGTGAGTAACTTGGTGTTTTCTTGCAGTGTTTCTATACATAGGTTATAAATTTAGCCTTGGTAACAACAGTGTGTGTGTGTGTGTGTGTGTGTGTGTGTAGGGATTCTTGTGGCCAGTCTATAGTACAACAGACTTCATTGAATCTCTGACCACAACTACAAACTTAAAAGTCCATTGGTTCGCTACTAACAAGATGATTTGACTAAGCTAATGTTTACACTTGTCTTATCTTTCATTATACAGCGACTCTATCTTGTTTTTCCGAAGCTAGGTTCAAGCCCTCCTTCATCAGAAATGAATATATTATCTTTATATTATAGTATACATAATATCTACTTTTATCAGCCAAACAATATTCAAGTTGAAATTTTGCACTTGGTTGACCTGTAGTTATGTTTGTGTAGTTAGAAGTTATCATTCTATTTACAACATTTACAACATGCCAATTTATTAATGGGCACGACAATTGTTTGTGACTGTACTGTGCCAGACCAGACTTCCCAGGAACGGCGACAGAAAGTTAATGTCAAAATTCAGTATGGATATTATGACACCGGTCAGACACTCTCAATAGACCTATCTCTCACCCTAGGCCTAATGCGAGAGTCAGAGGTGATGACAGAGGGCCTATGGAATGTTTGTTGAGGAAGTCTTGTAATATAACGCTGGAATCCTGATGGTTGGTTGAGGTCAAGTGAAAAACGTAATTCGCGTGTCAAAGTGTGTTAGTAAAAAAAAAAAAAAGATAAGCATTAAACACCCAATTCGCTTTCGTTCTGTAATATGAGTTTCAGTGTGACTCGATCAATGTAAGTCTTTATCAGCCTGGACAACAGAGAGAGTTTCGTCTTTCATTATATATACACTCGAGGTCCAAAAATTCATATCCACTGCTAGGATGGCAAAAATATATCTAGATTGAGTCTATCAGAAATATTTGACGTGTTTTTATGGAGTTTGACAGTTTTATTCATCTTCATTTAGCATCTTTACTCTCCCTCTATTTGTATTACTTCCCTTTTTTTTCTATTTTGTTTACGTGAATCTCTCCTGTCTGAGTCATCCCTATCTTCCCTTCATCTCTGCTTCCCTCTTTCCCTTTTTGTTTTCCTTCCTGATTTCCTCCCTCGTTCTGTATTTTTGTGGGCCCTTCTGCCTGTCAGCACGTGGGTGGGTGGGTGGGTGAGGGTGAAGTTGGTGGTGAGGGTGAATGTGTGTGTGGGGTTAGAATGTGAGGGGTGTGTGGCCATGAGGGTGGGTTGAGGGTGAGGGTGGGTTGAGGGTGAGGGTGGGTTGTGGGTGAGGGTGGGTTGTGGGTGAGGGTGGAGTTAGGATGTAAGGGTGAGGGGTGAGGGTAAGGGTGAAAGGTCAACTAGACACACTTGACGTGACTCCCAGACCAACAACTACAGGGACCAACCAACCAACCCACCCAGACATTTTGTTTATTTGAAAAACTCATAACAGAAACATTCGAAGACAAGGAAGGGAGGAATATGGGAGGGGAGGAGGGAATATGGGATAACAGGTGTAAAGAGAGAGAGAGAGAGAGAGAGAGAGAGAGAGAGAGAGAGAGAGAGAGAGAGAGAGAGAGGTAGTGGTAGTGGTAGTGGTAGGTAGGTGAGGAAAGAAATGCATGGTAAATTGCGGATGCGGATAGCGGTAGTTTGGTAGTTGTTGAGGGTAGTAGTTAGTGGTAGTAGCTGTTCATTTGGTACCGTAATGTTGGTAAATCGTTGACTGGTAGTTAGGGAAGGTTGTATACAGGTAGGAGTAGTAAGTAATTGAAGGTCAGTGTGGCAAGACGTGATGGTGGGTGGTAGTGGTGAGTGGGTGTGTGTGTGGGTGGGTTGGGTGGGTTGGGTGTGTGGGTGGGTTGAGGTGGGCGGTGGGAGAGATGATGTAGGTAGGTAGATGTTAATGTGTGGAAGGGGAGGGGAAGGAAGTTGGAGTGATGAATGGGAAAGGGAGGCCATATTTATGTTTGGAGGGAAGGACATGCAAAAGGAAGGTCTGGGGTGTTGTGATAGACGAAGGGAAGGATGAGATGGAAATGAGAGAAGGTATTTTGTTAGATGCACCTGTATATATCAGAGCAGATGGTGTAAGTATTCATCATTCAGCGAAGTATACAGTACAGAAGAGTCAGAATTTAGTTAACAGCAAAGTATATAAACAGTACACCCTGTAATATATTGGTAAATGGTTAATGAGTACCGGTTCTGTGCCAGGCTGGTTATTAGGTCAATTTGTGGGTTGTTTTGGTGAAGATTTGAGTCCCATTGTCGTTAGTGATTCAATATATATAATCAGCAACTTAATCCACCAAACCTCAGCTGTTACCATACACTTGACTCCCACCTCTCCTGTCCTCAGTCCCTGTATATATGCACCGAGAGTAGAACATTTATTTACCTTCTGTCATAAGTGGGTTGTTGGGGATAAATTATACTTAGTCGAGTCTTTCAAGTGTACCTAAACCCCCTCTAGTCAAATATCATAAAGTGTTGCGACAAATTTACAACAACAACATAAATGCAAAGAGTGAAATACTATTATATAACCGTAGAGCACAACATACCTCTGCCACTCTGACCAGACTCACACGTTAAACCAGTTATTTTATTGGTCAACCTTCCAGCATCCTTAATGAGTCCCAAGACCGTCTGTAGGTTCATTGTCTTTCCAGAGTCACATCAATTAGTCTCTGTTCTACTAGTAATCTGTCTCCGAATCCCACCATACCGCTTTATGAGATCTTTATTACTGACAGAAAGATAAAACACAGAAGTGAAAACATAACTTTGAACTTTGTCTGCGTGGCACAACAGTTAGTAATGGAATTAAGATGGAGGATTATATAAACGATAACAAAATTGCATATTCTAGGAATCTATAGGTTATAATATTCACTCTGCAATTAACACGCACGTTCATAACAAAATAGAAAAAGATGAATGGAAAGCGAGGAGATAAGGAAATGAAATGATACAAAAAGATTGGGGAAGAGTAGAGAGGGCAGATGAGACAATGTAAAAGGAAGAGTGGAAGGAAAGACAGAGTAAAAGAGAAAAGAGAGAGGAGAGGCAGGTGTTGAGGATAGAGGAGGAATTCAGCCAAGGAGATAGAGAGTTTGAGGAAGGTAGCTAAGGAGGGGGAGGGGAGAGTGGAGGTTGAAAGTGGAGGAAGGTAAATAAGGGAGAAGTGATAAGGGTGGAGACTGATTGGAGGAGATGAGATGGGAGATTGCATATTTACACTTCAGTTATCCCCATCCCTATATATTTTTCCTCATAATTTCCTCAGTTTATCATCATTATCTTCTCTTCCGTTCTTCATATTAATTCTTTCTTCCATTATCCTACTTTCCTTTCCTTTATTCTAGATTATCTCCTTCCTTGTTAATATTCTCTCTCTCCTCTCTTACCATCTAACTTTTTCCTTTCCATATTTCCTTCTCTATTCCTTATTCATTCTCCACTCATATTATTTGTCATTTCCCATTCATCTCATTTTACGATATTTCCCCATCCTCACATCTTTCTTCTTCTTTCCTTCCTTCACCTTACCTTTCTCTCTCCTCCTCCATTTTTCCATTTTAAACCAACATTTTTCTTCTTCTTCAATCTCTTTTCCATCTGCCTTCCCTCCCCCCAGACCTCTTTATCTCTCACGTTTCCTCATTTCTCTCTCTCCACCACCTCTCTCTAGCACAAACTTGCTTCTCTCTCCCTTCCTTTTTGTAATATTTATCACCCTTCTTCTTCCCACCCTCTTTTCATTTCTAACTTCCCTCTTCATTAATCACTCTATCCATTTTTTCATTCTATTTTTTCACGGCTTTCTTTTCCCTCCCCATTTTCTCCATCTCTCCAGTAGACTAATAACTTTATCTCTCCTTATTCTTCAGCCGTTTCCCTTCACCTTTCTTCCTTGTTTCATTCCCGTCGTTCTCATTCTTCTCACCATATCTTTTTCCCTCCCTCTCTCTCTCTCTCTCTCTCTCCTTCATTCCAACCTCACCTCGCCTCGCCTGGCCTCCCTTCCTCACAACACGGCATCCTGAGATTTGCCAGGATTCAATTCAGCAAGGTTCAATTATCGTAAGGGATATGGGCAGGAGGTGGGTGGTAGGGAGTCACGTGGGAAGGAAGGAAAGAAGGTGGCCATGGGGGGAGGGAGGGACGTGGGAAGGAAGGAAAGGTGGCCAAGGGAGAAGGCTCGATGGAGAGGAGGAGGAGGGAAGAAGAAGTAAAGAATGAACAAGTTAGAAGCATTGAGAGAGGGAAGGAGAAAAGGAGAGAGAGAGTGGGACAGGGAGGGAGATATGAGGAACGGAAGGACTTTGTAAGGATGAACAGGGGAAATTGATTGATACACAATTAAGATAGAAGAAATGAGAGATTAAAAGGATTAAAAGGGATAGAAAATAAACATAAAAATCCAAGGCGACTACTGATACCAGACCTCGCCAAAAGTTTAGCCAGCAGCGATTACTAACGAAACAAGTTAGTGGCCGAGTAAACTTCTCTTTTTAAGGCCGGTTTGGATGTTACTCATATTTGGGCTGGAAAATTAACCAGGGTGTCGGATGAGTGATGATGAGGCGAGCTGCGTGAGTGATGGTGGGGACGCGACCATGAGGCTGGGTGGGTGAGGGGCCAGTCTGGAGTAGTGAAGATAAAGGCTGCGTATATGGACCGGTGAGGGCTCTGGTAAATAAGGCATAATGTGAGGACTGGTACAGGCGTGATAGAGGACTGCATCGTGTCAAGTGGGGAGGTCTGAGTGAGGGGCTGGCTGCTGTTACTTGTATGAGGAGGGCTGGTTGACAGGGTACTGATTGCGTATAAGAAATTAAGGGCTTATTATTGAGAGGCTAGCGTGAGGACTGATAATAATAAGAACTGGTTAGTGGAGGTAGTGGGGGTGGGAGGGGTGTGATGAAGAGGAGAGTAGGTACTGGTCAAGGTTACCTATGGAGGAGATATGTGAGGGGCTTGGTGAGGTGGTTGTGGTGGAAGATTGTTGTGGAAGGTGTGGTAGTTGTGGTGGAAGGTGTGGTAATTGTGGTGTAAGCTTGGTTTGGTAGTTGTGGTGGAAGTTTGGTGTAGGAGTTGTGGTGGTTGTGGAAGCTTGGTGTAGGAGAGGTGGTGTGGTGGTTGTGGTGGAAGCTTGGCGTAGGAGTTGTGGTATTTGTGGTGGAAGTTTGATAAGGGGATTGAGGTAGTTGTGGTGGAAGTTTGATAAGGGGATTGAGGTGGTTGTGGTGGAAGGCTTAG
>JAWZYT010000914.1:7500-27500 GCA_034508575.1 Petrolisthes manimaculis | reverse complement strand
CCTCACACCCTCCCTACATCTCTGCCCCACTCCCTTCACCCCTTCTTCACACCCTCCCTACACCTCTGCCACACTCCCTCCCTACACCTCTGCCACACTCCCTTCACCCCTTCCTCACACTCTCCCTTCCCCCCTGCCACACTCTCTCCCTCACATCATCACGACCTAAGTTGAGGAGGATGCCAGAGTTGTGGGTCAGAGAGGTCAGAGGTCAGTTGGGATGAGTAATGGGTAATGAACATGGCAGACAGACGGAATAGAATAACGGAGATGTAATGTATGTGAGGAAAGAATATTGCACGATGAAGAAGTTAGAAAGAAAAAGGGAGATAAAACAAATATTAAGGACCCTGTGATCATGTATGAGAATTGGTGGCTTCTGATTCCTCTTGACTATGCCACGAAACAAGTTCCTTCCATATAGGTTGTGTTTCGTGGCAATATTTGAAGGACTCATTTACATCCATTTTTTTTTACTACATCTTAATGTGAGTCCTGAGGGGAGGGAGTGGTGAGGGGACGTGGAGTGAGGGAAGGGGGTGGTGAGGGGACATGGAGTGAGGGAAGGGGGTGGTGAGGGGACATGGAGTGAGGGGAGGGGGTGGTGAGGGAACATTAAGTGAGGTGAGGGAATGGTAAATGAACATTGAGTGAGGGGAGGGGGTGGTGAGGGGACATGGAGTGAGGGGAGGGAGGGGGTGGTGAAGGGGACATGGAGTGAGGTGTGTGCGGCGTCATATACGTCTATCATCTTCCACCTTCTCCACCCCCTCATCCCATCCCTCCCCTCCAGTACAGACAGAAGGTAACCCTGTCCATCTCGCTGGCCACCCACTGCCTCACCTGTCTTACTTCACCTTAGATGACCTCTTGCTATGTTCACTCGTATCTCTCATCGGTTATTTGTTTGGCTTTGTTCTTTCTTTGTACTTTTAGTTTCGTCTCCACTTGTTGTCTTCATGTTTGTTTCTTTTCCGTTCTGATTTGTGTATGTTTCCTTATTGTTAAAGATTTGCTCTATTGATCTTATAGTTATGCTTAAGAATACTGATATATTATGCTAAATTATCATTTGGATGTGTGGAAAGTAGCGACTGAACGAGAGAAAGAGAAAGAGAAAGAGAAAGAGAGAGTGAATGATGATAATGAGGAGTAAGGACATCGGTTGCTTTTCTTAGAGAGAGGTTGGGTAGGGAGAGGAGAGAAAGAGAAAGCGAGAGAGAGAGAGAGAGCACCGTTGAATGAGTTAAGGGGAAAGGAAAGGGCGTGAGGTAGAGGGGGACAATGGGAGGAGATAAGGCAAGTATGAGTTAAAGGCAATAGACGACACGCAGGGAAGAGAAAGGTCCGGTGGGGAGGAAAGGCCACAAGTTAAGTAAGCTATAGGAGGTTTTTCAGACCACAAAAACAAAAGAAATGAAGGTGAACGTAAGGGAAGAGGGAATAGGAGAAGGAAGGAAATTAAGTTAAACGGAAGGGGTGAAGAACAGAAGGAAGAATTTTTGGTTGGACAGAGGTGAAAAAAAAAGAGAAAGAATGAAGGAAAAGTGAGTTGTGCACAAAATAAAAATATAAAAATTACAGTAACATAATTTGTGGAGGATAAATTTGTATATAATAACAAGTAAGAGAGATATAATGATCGGGAACCATAGAACTAATATAAGACGAAAGAGGAAAAAAAATACTGTAAAACATTTCTAAGTCAAAGGAAGAAAAGAAAGTTTATTTATATATATATTCATACAAGTGGAAAGGCAACGGTGAAGGTGGAATGAATAAATAAGGATGTTGGTGTGAAGTGGTGGTAACGTGAGCCCAGTGAGGAAGGAGCCAGGGTAAAGTGCGTAGTGAACAGATGTGTGTGTGTGCTGAGAGAGAGAGAGAGAGAGAGAGAGAGAGAGAGAGAGAGAGAGAGAGAGAGAGAGAGAGAGAGAAGAGATAAAGAGATAACCATTCATAAGCATACATACATACATACATACATAAATGCATATTATTATACTGTACACATACACACCTATACAGTCAAGCAGATGGAGAGACACATAATAAAAAAATAAATGAAAGAAAAGGAGGCAAGGATAATAAATACCGTTGATAGCCACGAAATAAACAAGAGCTGATAGAGAGAGTAACACAAAAAAAATTGCAGTACTGGGGACTGTAAGTGAACAAGTATCCTTCCCCATTGACGTTTGACTGTACAATTGTCGACTCTCAATGTGCCGTTTCAGCTATAACCTATAACCCATCCGAACGTGGCAACACTGCTTGAGCCTGCATGGTCCTGCTTTGACAACACTGCACCCTTCACTTTATAACAATAATAAACACTGAGGGAGAGAAAGAGGGCGATGTCGAGAACGAAAAGAAAAGAAAAAGAAGGAATTATTATTTTTGTTTTTCATTAACTCACAACAAACTCAGTAACGACATTCTGAATAATATAACGTCATATATAATAATATATCACCTTCGTTGTTCAGCACAAAACTTTCACATTTTCACTTCGGTGCCTTAATGATGTTGGTGGGAGATTTATTTCAAGATACAAGTCCCGAGTTTCCTCTAAGAATAAACAGAACAAGATGAGCGTGTATAGGATTTGTCTATTGTGGTCTTTTTATGTCGGTGAAGCAAACGGTGTTATAGAAGTAATCCGTATAATGAACAGTTTCTCTAGAAAATATGTAAACTAATGTTGAGGATACCAAGCCGTTCAACCAATTTTTTTTTTTTTTTTTTTTTTGCTTCGATTTCCAGCCATAGAAAAATGGGGTATAAAAACTTTGGCTTGTGACTGTACATACATACCTACATACATACATACCTACGTGCAGAGGTGGTCAGGTGGGGTTTTACTCACCACGACCCTCCCCCCCCCTCCCCCTTCACTCTGACCACCACCCAACCTTTACTAATATGATGATTACACAGTCATTGGATCTCTCTCTCTCTCTCTCTCTCTCTCTCTCTCTCTCTCTCTCTCTCTCTCTCTCTCTCTCTCTCTCTCTCCAATATTAATACCTCTCTCTCTCTCAAATTAAAAAGAAACAATACTTTAAACAGAGGTTATGCCGTTTATGAAAATGTTAAAAAACAGAATAATCTTAAAAAACTTTAGTGTAGTTTAGTATAATACAAATTATCTGTGACGAGGAGTATTATTTAATTATGTAAATGCTTTTATATTTTTTGTTATTGTGTTTCAATAATAAGAAAAGTAAGTAAAGAGTTTAAGATTAGCTATTATTTAATACACTTTACATTACATGATTTTAGTGTTTAATATTACGTTTGAAAGACATAAATCATATAAATAAAATTGACCATAATGGGATCGATGTGTGAGGAATTTTTTGTGAAGCGTCGTTTGCATTTATCTCCCGAAATATTAAAGGGAAAGTACATACAGTGTTGATTAATCTGGAGCATCTGATTCCTCCAAACGATTCCCAGCAACAGGACACCATTATTTTTGTTCATCTGGTCCCTGTTTCATGGCATACTTTGGAGGAATCATGGCACTCCAATGTATCAAAAGTATACTCTCCCCTTAAGCAAGGTTGTCTTGTGGCGTAAAAAGGTCTCCTCAAATGTAGACAACCATAGAAAATGAATGGCCATTATTACATACCACATTTCTCATTGCTAAACGCCGATCAAACTGATACTAATTTGATACTATATTCTCTTTCAAGGATTTTATATAATGATTGATACTAAAGCGGCATTGTTGTACACAGTATTAATGATATTGTGTTGTACAGTTGGACACAGGAATTGGTGGTACAGCCCAGGTGAAAGATACTTGTCCCATTTGAGTATCCAGTGTCTATTATCAGGTACTTGCTTTTTATTACCATCCTCAATACTGACTTCTGCCCCTGATGTCTCCTATTTGGCACTGAGGAACACACACACACCATCCTCAATACTAACTTCTGCCCCTGATGTCTCCTATTTGGCACTAATAAGGAACTTGATATTGGGAGAATTTAACCATCTTTCACTTGGGCTGTACCACGAATTCCTGTGTCCAACTGTACTTAATCAGGAACACCACACACTTCATGTATGTACCTTCCTCTACCTTTAATGACCCCTTCATTTCTCTCCTTCCAACACTATATAATTTTGTTAATAACATCTGGCGGACCGTATAGCTACACACCCTTAGAGAAATCAGTCAAATCTGACGCCGTCTCTCAACCTTCATACCCCAACCCTTCCTCTCTCTCTCTCTCTCTCTCTCTCTCTCTCTCTCTCTCTCTCTCTCTCTCTCTCTCTCTCTCTCTCTCTCTGTGCTGGATTTCATTTCACTTTCCCCAGTCTCTTCTTCGCTCATTCTCCTACATCTTGCCACTTTCTCTCGTTTGCTATACTGTACATACCACCAGCACTCCTTTGCTCCTCTAGAAATACTGCCTTTCTCCCAAACCCCACCAAGCTGCTCTCAACACACTCCCTCATACCGTCTCTGCCTCTCTCTGCACCTGCCCTCTTTCGCCTCCAGCCTAACATGCAAGAGGAGATAATCCTTTTGCCATGGCTAAATGTATGGTATATTCTTTCATCTTCCGTGTGATTTCACCCCTAAAAGTATTAATATTTACCATACAACCCTTTAACCACAGTCTTCATGATAATATAATCATCAAATCATCATTTTTTTTATATCGTCAGTGTATCTCCAATTTCCATCATATTACAATCTGACACTTCTTACATATCAGTGTCTGGTCATTTTATTAATGTTCTAACTCCAATTTATTTTCCGCGTCTCACCTGACACACCGAGTGATTGATGCGTCCAACAATGGGCCAGTAGAGGGATTAATGGGGAAGGTTGATTAATTTGGAGCAACTGAATCCTCCAAACTATTCCAAACACCATTATTATTTTTATCTCCTGGTCCTGTTTCCTGGCATACTTTGGAGGGTTGATGAGGCCACGTTGGCTTGATACAGGAGTCTTATTTTTGTCTGATATCTTATTGTTTATCATATTTCTTTCCTCTTCTATCTTGTTCCTCTATTCTGTTACACATTCCTATTATTACTGTTATTATTTCATTATCAATAGTACTGTATGTGAGTATGGAAGTAGGATTAATAGGGGAAGTATAGTTGGTGAATAGGAAGACAGTACAATAATGAAAATATAATTATAGATGTAACATTTTGCAAGTTTATTATTATTTTTTTTTTTTTTTTTTTTTTTTTTGCAGAATCTCGTTTCTCTTCCCCATCTTTCCTTTCTCTCTTCTGACTCCCCCCTCCCACCACATCCACCCCACACCAACACCAACACCCAACCTCCCCTTTCTTCTCAGCAGGAGCGTGACGTGAGGTAAACAGAGTGACTGGTGAGGGGCTGGATGTGGGTTAGTGAGGCGAGACGTGAGGAGGGAGGTGCAGGCAGGCAGTGAGGGGGTGGGGGGGATCTAGTTTAGTGGGTGGTGGTGGTGGGGAAATGCAGAAACTTGCCAGAAAGGTGGGTGGGTGGGGGGATTTGCATGTAGGTGATATGGAGAAGAGAAGAAAAGGAAGGAGAGGGGAGATGGAAGAAAGGAGTATGAGCGATGGATAGATAGATAGATAGATAGATAGATAGATAGATAGATAGATAGATGAGAGGTAGCTGAAGACGACTACAAGATAGGAGGGAGGAGGAAGGGTGAGAATAAAGAAAGAAGGGAGGGACGGAAGTAATGTAAGGAGAGGAGGCACGTGAAGAGGAAGTATGCATTTAGGAGGCAAGTGGAGCGAAGCGGAGGGAAGTGATGGGCGGGGGAGGAAGTAGAAGGATAGAAGGAGGAAGCAACAGTGACATCGTGGAAGGAGAGGAAATAATTGTATAGAGAATTAAGACACAGACGGACGAGGATATTTTATTATTGTTATTATTGTTGTTATTGTTGTTATTATTATTATTGTTATTATTATTATTGTTATTATTATTGTTGTTGTTATTGTTATTATTATTGTTATTATTATTGTTATTATTATTATTATTATTATTATTATTGTTGTTGTTGTTGTTGTTGTTGTTGTTGTTGTTGTTATTGTTATTATTATCATTATTATAATTATCATTATTATTATTATTATTATTATTATTATTATTATTATTATTATTATTATTATTATTATTATTATTATTATTATTATTATTATTATTATTTACTTGAACATACTTGAACTTGGTTTCATCTAAAGAAATTTGTAGTTGTCAACCATCTCTAAAGGTTAATTAAGTATAAAATCTTTAAAAGTGGAGGATAAATCTTAAGGAAGGATGAGAGGAGAAGGAGAAGAGAAGGGAAAGAAGGAGTATAGAAAGGAAGGAGAAGATGAGAGGAGAAGGAGAGGAGAGAACACTAAAGGAAACAGTGATTGACGTGGAAGGAAGGGGATGGATAAAGGAGAAGGGAAAGGAGGAGTATAGAAAGGAAAGAGAAGGAAGAGGAAGTGAAGGTTGGTAAAGGAAATTCGAGTGAGATAAAGATGCGAGAAATATATAGAACCGGTAAAAGTGGAAGGTAAAGGGAAGAAGAAAAGAGGAAAGTGCGTGATAATGAAAGAGTCACGAGTAAACAGAGGGAAAGAGGAAAATGAAATAAATATAGGAAGGGAAATAAAAACCAAAGAATGGGATAAATAAAATGACGAATGTAGGGGAGAGAGAGAGAGAGAGAGAGAGAGAGAGAGAGAGAGAGAGAGAGAGAGAGAGAGAGATGAAAGGAGACAGCAGGAAGCAGATTAAAAGACGGAGAAGCAAAGGGAAGGGAAAAGAAGATAAACTGGGACGTAGAGAGAGAGAGAGAGAGAGAGAGAGAGAGAGAGAGAAAGAGAGAGGAAGAGATAGAGATAAACTGAAATAAATAAATAAAACACATACAAGCTGCATTCGAAATGTAATGGAAAAAGGTTAAGGAAATGAGAGAAAGTGTGTGAGATAAGCAGAGGTGATAAAAGTGATACATGGATGATCGTGGCAAGATAGAGAGACATAAGATTCCCAGATAAAACTCAGTGTGTATATAACGCAAGGTGTATATAACGTAAGATGTATATAACGCAAGATGTATGTAACGTAAGATGTATATAACGCAGGATGTATATTACGCAAGATGTATATAAAGTAAGGTGTATGTAACGTAATGTGTATGTAACGTAATGTGTATGTAAAGTAAGATGTATATAACGCAGGATGTATATAACGTAAGATGTATATAACGCAAGTGTTTGACGCCGACAAGGAGCAGAAGGAAATGGAATGGGGTAGAGAAAGCAAGTAGTGAAAGGAAGGAGAAAGAGAATAGAAGAAATAGAAAGCAGTAGTGGCGATTTAAATGGTGAACGAAGGAAGGAGAAAGGCATGAAGGAGGAGGAGGAGAAGAAGGATAGACAGAGGGAGAGAGAGAGAAGTGGGCATAGAAAGGAAATAAAAAAAGAAAAAACAAGGGGATGAAAGAGAGGATCATAAATCAGGGAATAGAAAGCCGAGAAAGAGATAAAAGAAAGAAAAGAAACGAGGAAAGAAAGAAAACGGGACAAGGGAATGGAAAGATATACCAAGGAAAACGTAAAGGAGTATGTAAAGAAAGAAAGAAAAAAAGAAAAGAAGGAAAATCGATAAGACGAAATAATTAACAGAAAAACAGGAACAAAAATAATATTGTAAGAAATAGAGAAAGCACAACGAAGAAGAAGAAAGAGACGGAAGAAGCAGATCACTCACACACAGAGAGAGAGAGAGAGAGAGAGAGAGAGAGAGAAGGAGGGGGTAGGGGGTAGGGGGTAGGGAAAACCAGGCTCAACTTGTTTTAGCAAATCCCGTTAACGCAGAGTTCAGTAATTGCAAAACCACAGATGTGTCAAAATGAAGTGAGAACAAACCTATATATTATTCCAGTAGTCAGTAAAAAAAAAATAATGCTAAGTCGAACATTCACTATATGCACAAAATAATGACAAAAGCGGGAATCATAATAGTGTAAATTTAATATAAGACAAAGTTCATTAATGTAGAAGAATGTATATATGTATGTATGTATGTATGTACAGTAAAATAATAATTGTGAGTTTGTCGTATGAAAGAACATGCTGTGTAATTATGGACATTAAATATTAAGCAGCACTCTAGAGGTGTGGTTAAGTCTGCTTATCTTTGCTGACTACTTGGCTGTCGTGCTTGCTTGCTTTCCTTGCATGCCTGCCTGTCTGCTTGCTTGTCTGCCTGCCTTCCTTCCTTCCTTCCTTCGTGTATTCTAGTCCACATTTCCCTCCTACTATTTTCTCATTTCCATGTTTATTTTTATTCGTTCATTTCATTTTTCTGGATTCATAATTATAGTGTGTACACATGCCTGCCTGCCTCCCTCCCTCATTGTTCCTCTTCCTCAAACTTGCATTCTTATTTCTCTTTATTCTTCCCCCCTTCCCTTTCATCTCTACCATATTCTGCTCTGGTTAAAATCCACCTCTCTCTCTCTCTCTCTCTCTCTCTTCTCTCTCTATCTCTCTCCTCTCTCTCTATCTCTCTCCTCTGTGCATATTTTCTTTAATTTCTTCTCTCTTTCCTTGTCTCTCCTCTTTTTATATACCAGTTCCTACCTACTTGCCTGCTGCCTGTCCTACTTGCTGGTCTGCCTACCTGTCTTCCTGTCTGTTTGCCTGCTGCCTGCTGAATTGTTTGCTTTACTATCTGTGTGCCTACTCCCCTGCCTGCTTGCTTTCCTATATACCTGTCTGCTTGCCAACAGCTCTGCTTGTCTGTTTTTCTGCTTTCTGCCTTCTGCCTGCCTACTGGCCTGCTTTTTTCGCCTGCTTTCTGCCCGTCTGCCTGCTTACTTGTGTGCTTCTTTTCCCTCCATGCTTGTCTTCCTATCTGCCTTCCTGCTCGCCTGCCTTCCCACCGGTTGAGTGACACCGGTTCAGTCATTACCCACCCAGTCATCAGAGTAAACACGCCCCCCACTCACTACACCAACCCTTCATTTTCTTATACTGTATATTTGACCAGCTCATCTTTTGTCTTCAGTCTGCTCTTGGTTGGTTGCCCCCTTGTTCTTTTTGACCCTATACCGTTCCCCTTCCCTTCGCTCGTACTTCCCTCATCTTGCCTCACATCTGACATGCCTCTTTCTATCCTGCTCTGTTTTGCACTCCTCTGACCGTTTTAGTTCGTATCTCTGCCCCGCTGTCACCTTCTCACACCTTTGGCCCACCCTTACCTTCCCTAACCTTTCACACATCACACATCACTGTCCTGGCCTTCTCTGCCCTTCCCTTCCCTTCCCTTCCCTTCCCTTCCCTTCCCTTCCCTTCCCTTCCCTTCCCTTCATTCTTCAATCTTCAATCTTCAATCATAATAACTGGATATAGAAAACTAGGCTCGACATCTCGTTACCTAACAATATTTCAATAATAAAACATGACTCATATTCAGCCCGCAAACTTGAAGCAACTTGCCTAAACTTGGTCCTGTCCTTCTCTCAACAACCTCGGGCTTGTCAGTCACAGCTTCAAGGTCTTAGTGCTAGATAAACATTTATGTAGCCTAATATGTATAATTAAGGTGTGCGTGCTTGAGGCTTCAGATGGCAGCCTTTGGTCGCCTCTGTCTTAACGATCATTGTTGGAGGGACTAATTTTATCTTGTACTGCTTTATTTGGTAGTAATGGCTACCTCAGTGGCGGACGTTTTTACTCTCAACGCGGAATTGAAGTGATATTGAGTTTGTGCGGATTGGTGTATCTGTGTGTATGTTTATTTATTTAGTGAACAAAATATGTATTTAGTATTATAAAGGTATACTTGTATGAGTGAGAGAGAGAGGGAGAGAGATGAAAGGGGTACCGGGTAGGGGGAGACTCGCCCCCCAACTTTCCAGGCTGAACAAAGCCATCACGACCATGGAAGCAACCTTATTTCATCGTTAAGAATCCCCACCTTCCCCTTACCCTTACCCTTACCCTTCCCCTTCCCCTTACTCTTACCCTCACTCTTCCCCTTACCCTTCCCCTTCCCCTTCCCCTTCCCCTTACCCTTACTCTTCCCCTCACTCTTCCCCTCACTCTTCCCCTCACTCTTACCCTTACCCTTACCCTTACCCTTACCCTTACCCTTACCCTTACCCTTACCCTTACTCTTCCCCTTACTCTTCCCCTTACTCTTCCCCTTCCCCTTACCCTTCCCCTTCCCCTTACCCTTACTCTTCCCCTCACTCTTCCCCTTACCCTTACCCTTACCCTCACTCCCTGTCTTACTCTCACTAGTCCCCTCATACTCCCCGTACCCTCATCATTCTTCTTATTCCTCCACCTTTTCTTCTTGTTTTACTCTCTCTCTCTCTCTCTCTCTCTCTCTCTCTCTCTCTCTCTCTCTCTCTCTCTCTCTCTCTCTCTCTCTCTCTCTCTCTCTCTCTCTTCTCGTGTTACTCCTTCCTCTGCTCCACCCCTTCACTTTGGGTTGAGGTGACCCCGAGTAACCCAACATGGGGCCAGTCGGGTCACGTCGCCAGCGGGAAACTTTTGATCGAATTTCCTTCTCGTGTTTCCCTCGTGTTTAGTCTGAGTCGCTTTCTATTATTGTATTCCAGTTTTTCTTAATCACTTCCTTTCTCTCATTTTTATACTCTCCTATTTCTATTGTTTTTTTTGTTATTTGGATAATTTCTCCTTCTGCTCCAACTACTTGACCTCTTCTTCTTCTTCTTTTCTTCTTCTTCTTCTTCTTCTTGTTCTTATTGTTCTTATTGTTCTTCTTGTTCTTCTTGTTCTTCTTCTTTATTCTTCTTCTTTATTCTTCTTCTTTATTTTTCTTCTTTATTCTTCTTCTTTATTTTTCTTCTTCTTCTTCGATTCAGTTTCTCTCATAAGTTCTAATTTTATTCTAACCGTGGATGAAGATGGAATTTCAATAATGTTGCAATCGTGCTACTACGTATAAAAAAAAGCTGTGTGCTTATCTGTGAGTTTAGCATTAATGTTAAAAGTATTATTATGTTTATACTTGTATCTTTTGATGTTTGCTATATATATATAATGTGAAAGATGAGGACTGAAAGCAAACAAATCCGCTCAATGTCCCACCACCAGTGAAAGCAAAAAACAAAAATAAAGATAAATAAATAAGATATCCAAAGTCATCTCCAAATCCGTTCGACACGCCAAGACAGAGACATTGCATTTGAATAAGGAGATTAAGTCGTAGTAAGAGTGAAAGATGGATGAAGATAGTGTTCAAGAGGTCACATAATAATCATCACATCAGTTTAGAACAAGAACAAACACATATAAAAAAGTATTAACAACAACAACAACAATAACAACATCAACAACAATAACAACAACTACTACTACTACTACTATTACTACTCTATCCTTACTATGCATTCTGTATTTGGGTAAGGAATCTTGTAGTACGTTATAATTATGTCAGCAAAAGCATGTATTTATATGCAGATATTTTTTTCACATTAATCTCCATTTAAAATTACCGTTCATTATCCATCTGGAGGTGTTACAGCGTCGATTTAATTAAGGTGGAAGTACAGTGTTGGTAAATCTGGAGCAAAAGATTCCCCCAAACTATTCCAAAGCAACAGAACACCATTATGTTTATTCGTTTGGTCTTGTTTCCTGGCATATTTTGGAGGAAATCATGGCACTCCACTGTAACAAAAGTGAATTACCCCCTTAACGGTGAGAGGTAGGCGGTATAGATCCATCATTTGGACAGGTATTTATATTCAGGTTTTAGGCAGACAAGGGACGGTGGTTTGTACGGTGTGGTTGGGGAGTTTTGACCCACTAGATTTTTTTTTTTTTTTTTTTCATACTGATGTTGCTGCTGTTGGTGTCACACTTGATGTTGTTGTTGTTGTTGTTGGTGTCATACTGATGTTGTTGTTGGTGTCATACTGATGTTGTTGTTGGTGTCATATAATGTTGTTGTTGTTGGTGTCATATAATGTTGATGTTGTTGTTGTTGGTATACTAGGGACGAAAATAATTGCCGAGGTGACGAAACCTACTGAGGGTCTGAGGTCATGGAGGTGTTTTGAAGATAGGATGATTATTGCCGTCAAAGATGTTTTGACGTGTTTTGGCGCCTCTTTAGACCCGAGCCAATCCTTTTAGTCTCTTCCACTGTCTCCCTCTGTTCTATCTTTTACCAATGTGCTTGTTGTCCCTTCTCTCTATCTTATTCCTTTATGTGGTATGTCTTTCAAGACTAGCACAAATCTTCTCCATTTTATTTATTGTTTATAAATAGGTTGTCTCGTGAGTTGTAGCGAAGACTAAGGGAGATGAAAGATTGTGCAATTTTACTCTAAAAATATAAATTTTCTTAAGAGCTCATTTAGGAGTAAATACAGTAGTTGTATTAGTGAGAAACAAGCGATGGTATATACTGTAGAGCAAGGTAAATATACAGTAGCTACGCCTACAGTATATTTACCTTGCTGTAGGGTAGATTGTAACGTAGACTGTAGGGTAGATTGTGACGTTGACTGGTTGACCGTGAGGTGAGGTGATATTTCCTTTGTAGACGGAAGGCCACAGTTATAATCAAGGGGGTAAGACATTCAATAACACTATGTACGGTAATAACACCAATGAATCTTCGCCAGTTCTCCGACACTTATAACTTCCCGCTGTGTAAGCTGATATTATCTTGCATGTAATAATCATCATAACTTGAGGCGTTGTTAGCAATGTACGAAAACTTATGAACTATTTTTCCCTCTGGCTACTGAATAGACTCCGTGTGTGTGTGTGTGTGTGTGTGTGTGTTAATGTGTGTGTGTGTGTGATGGTACTGAACTGGTCTTAAACATAATGGACTGGACATTATTGCTTAGCGTCGAAAAAAAAAAAACTTATAATAGTAGAGTTGTAAGTATAGTCTGTCATGAATCAAACGTGTAACCCTGAGACGTGAATGTGGACCAAGAGCACAGCACAGTATACAGTACAGTAGCGGCTATGATTACTGGGTGACTTGACAATTGTATCTGGTCACTCCCCGAAGAAGCGGAAGTGGTGAAACTTGAGTGACCTTCTTGAGTTCTCTTTGTAACTTCTTAGATTTATTGTGAAGTTTACGGACAAGAAAACTGTAGTAGCTTCAGGACAATACTACTACTACTACTACTACTACTACTACTACTACTACTACTACTACTACTACTACCACTACCACTACCACTACCACTACTACTACTACTACTACCACTACCACTACCACTACTACTACTACTACTACTACTACTACTACTACCACTACTACTACTTCTATTACCACTACTACTACTATTACTACTACTACTACTATGTACACTGGAAGAGTACTAATGTAGTTACAATTCAGTTCAGTATTAACGGGATATATGTTGTTGACCTTCATCTAAAAATAATCGGTGTGGTCAATAATCAGTTTTATAATTGTGTAACTCTGGAATTTTATAACATGGGCTTAATTACAAAGCATAAAAAAGGAAGCATGATTTAACTGATTTAACAGTATAATGTGCCTATATTATAATAACTATTGTATTAAAACAGTTATATATCTTGTATCAATATAAAATAATTGTACCATAATGCCAACCAACCACAAAGGGATTAGATTACACAGAAGACGGTCGATTCAACTGTATTATGTGCCTTGTAAAATAATGTTAAAGACAAAACATGCCTCAAAGGAGTTATACTACAGACACAAAACACAAGCGACCATGTCAGGGAAATATAAACACGCTTTCGAAAGAAAAACGTGAGACACACACACACACACACACACATGAGAAACGTGCACACTTGCGAGCTTGTCAGTGAAACAAGTGGTATAGAATGTTTAAAACCCCACCAGACTTCCTGTTGTTGTAATTATCCCAATATTCACTGGACCTGATGTTGGTATTGTGTGTGTGTGTGTGTGTGTGTGTGTGTGTGTGTGTGTGTGTGTGTCAGAGGCCAGAGTGGTCCCTCATGTACAGTTATTGAAGAGGGACTGGATGCAGACGAAGACATAATTTTTATCATAACATTCCTTCTATAAACACCGATAAGAATATGGTCTTAAAGCTCTGACACTCTCCACTGTTATGTTTTCTTGTTTATATACATGCAATAAAATATATAAACGTTTCCCCACCGCGTTTATATATTCTAGTTACTCCATAAATAGAGAGAGAAGGAGAGTCTGTACTTGTGCTTGTGACTGTACGTGTCCGACATTTACGTTTGGTTGGCGTGTACAGTTTACCGCTGCGTCTGTACACCTGCTCTCACTTGTCAGATGAATGAGACTAGTTTTTATTGCGTTCTTGTGTCGGTGTAGTGAGAGGTACTGGTGGTACTCCCGGTACGAGTATAAAGTAGGTGGGTTGTACTGGAGTGGTTACATCAAGGGTTGTCTTGGTGACTCAGTTTTGCACTATAGGTACAGTATGGTACCAGAGATTTCTTTATTTATTTTGCAATGTGCTTCAAGAGTAATATATGATGTGTTGTCATCCCCTCTCATTTACAATTAAGTCGATGTGATTCACTTTGATAAAAGTTTACTTTATGTTGTGCGGAAAGAGATTTTAGCAGGAAGCATTGCAGTAAATTTACCGTTGCAACATACCTACCTGCCACAGATGGCAAAGAAATGTTTGATATTCAAGCGTCATTCACTGATAGTTCAGTTTGATACATTGGTCATATAGTACATCTCATAAATACATCGTGTGTCAACAACCAGCCTCCAGGGCACATTCCAGTCCTAGCCAGCTGTCAACCCATCAAGGTTTATCTGTCTTGTCCCCCTGCAAGTTGATTAGGTTCCTCATCACCACAGACGACTAGCCCTGCCTCACATCTCTCCTGCCTTCACATCACATCACCTCATCTCCTCCATAATATTCACCCCAGACACTGCCTTGGTCAAAGTGAATAAGGATCCTTGTGGTACACCTCTATGAACTGTAGAACCCGACAGTGTGGCACCAGTGAATCCAAAGGCACATTAAAGCCACTCGTCCGGTTAACTTATGGGTACTTCCCACCAACTTTTATTGTTGTTCACCGTGTGATTGTGTATTTACAAAAGCAACACCAGTCCGACAATATGGTGTAGTAGTGGGGACATTGTTCAGTTGAACTGTTGCAATATTCTCTGCTCGTTGATCTTTCTAGCGCAAAATGTCGAACAATTTGCATGAAAAGCATTCAAATTTGGACATGTTGTAAAGATGTCATTAGTTTCTCTCTAGTACTGTGCAATGTGTGGTCGTTTGCTGAAGAATCAAAGTTGAATGGGACTGAATGTGAGCCGATCTTAGCTTGAGTATTGTCAGTATCATATTACTCCCACCTGTTCGAGCACAAGATTTATGATGCCCATATGTATATACAGCAAGTGCTCATATTTTTAGTGGGAGACGAAAGGGATAGAGAAACAAGGAGATATAGTGGTGGTGGTGGTGGTGGTGTGTGGTGGTGTGGGGGAAGGGTAGGTAGTGGATGGTGCTGGTTTGGATGGGTAAGTATGGTGTTGGTGTTTACGAGCGTATAGCGTGTAGATAAGGGTGGAGGTTGGATGGACCAGGATCCACTTAGACAGGTCAGCCATGGCGCAACTCGAGGTGTTAATTCCTCCAATATATCCTCACCAGTTCCTCACTTTCAGTTTTCTAACTTCTCTTCCTGCACTTCCAGTGAGAACAACAGAAACAGAAGGTCAGAGAGTGCTAAAGATAGCTATACTAGCTACCCAGCCCAGCAATGCCCAGCTATTTATTATGATTATGATCAATCAGATATGCGGAATTTGATAACTGACTCTGTAATGAAAGTAGAAGCCAGAGGCCATTCTGTTGTAGCTATGATTCATAATCTGGGATCAGAAAACCTTCTTATTTGGAAAGAGTTTGGAATTAATCCTATTAATAACACAGTATTTTACTGCAGCTCAACAGTGTGTGTGTATACTGAATGAAGCGTAAATATAATATTATAGTTAACTCATTTTCTAGTATATTTAACTCATTTTCTAGTATATTTAACTCATTTTCTAGTATATTTAACTCTAATCGTACAAAATATGTACAGATAAACGTAAAACATTAATGCCACATACATTTTATGTTATATGTTATAATATAACAAAGTGGAAAACAGGAAAAAAAATGAATAGGTCGTGTGTAGAGGTGGGAATCTGTATGAGGAATTGTATGTTGTGGTAACGGGAGAGTGTGTAGGAGTGGACGAGCTGATGTCACGTGTACAGAGGAAGCACAAACTGGTATAGTAGACTGACCTGTTTAAGTGGATCCTGGGGTAGAGAGCAAAAAGAAAGTACCCTGGTGAAGTCGGCGTACCCACTGGGATCTTATGGTTAAATTGTGCAGGTGTTCACATCAGTTACCTTTAGGGTTTATGCACCAGACATTCATCTCTGGGAATGGCTCTCATGACCTTGTTGTTCTTGGAGGGACATAGCACCAAGAGATAGCAACAAGTTTGTCGCCTAGTAACTGGGTCGTGGGCCATTGGTTTTATCCTTCTCCTGCCATCATTATATTAAGGTCCATCTATGAATTGAATGGTGAAACATTTAATATTAACTGTTATCACGTGCATGTGTTGTTATTATACCCTTGACACACATTTGTCTACTCTACGAATCATATCTCCCTCGCTCTTGTTCCCACACCTACACACACACCTGCCCTGTCCACTACACCTGTACTATACCTATAATATATTCTCCTCCCTCCCCTTCACTCCACCAACATACATCAGCACTTATCTCCTTTGCCATCGTTTTCACCTTCAATTTTTACCAAGGCGATTGTTGATACGACGAAGGGTACGTACACAGTGAGGCAGGGGAGGAGTGAGTTAAGAGCTGGATGGATGCTTAGAGGGGGGTGACTTAGGAGCTGTGGAGACGGGTTGGGTGAGTGTGGAGCTTAATTATGGAGTGGGGCACGTTAAGAACTACACCAAAATATAGGCAACTTAGGAACAGGTAACGGAGAGGTTAAATTAGGGTCTGGAGAAGAGATTGAAGTCCACGTTGAAGTATATAAGTGTAATTTAACTGGGGCTCACTGAGGTGTTTAGCTTGTTCGTTCATTGGCTATTTTGTAGATGTGGCAGGGGTGTGTGATGGTGTGTTTAGGGGGAAATATTGTGTTGGTAAATCTGGAGCAACTAAATCCTTCAAACTATTCCAAGCAACAGAACACCCTTATATTTGCTCTTCTGGTCCAGCTGTTTCCTAGCATACTTTGGAGGAATCAAGGCACTCCAATGTACTAAAAACGAATTACCATCTTAAGGGAAGATTCTTTTGATGGTGAATTGTAAGGTCTCCTATTCCTCCAAATTATACCAAGCAACAAATCCTCTATTAGTATACTTGAGGCCGTGTGTTTTCTGACATAGGTATATAGAAGGAATCAGTAGCCTTCCATTTTGTCAACTAGAGAATCTCCCCTTAAAGAATAGGTAGTTTGGGGACTGGTGAAGGCTTGAGGGCAGAGATCCAGTCAGCCAGAGCTTAACGTTTTTCCTCACCAACCCAAATTGGTGAGGCTGACGAATTTACATAACTTCATCCATCACCTTCCACACAACTTTAATTCTCACCGGGTTTGTGTTTATCATTGTCTTGGGAACAGTTATTTATTATTCAAAAAGTTGACATCTAAGGTGTCGCTGCAGGAGCATTGTTCTGTGTCTTTTAATTTGCATACATATAGTTTTTTTTTTAACCATTGCAGAAGCCTCATTAAATATATCTATTAATTCATATACTTTCTAATTTTGGCCAGTAATAGCATTTGTTGTTACTAAAATTTTCGTCTTTTGTCGTTAAATACATAATTATATTTTACTATTATGGATTTTCATACAGTGAAATTTTCTTGTGTTGTTTGAGATATATTATTCCAATGTGTTTCTAACCTGAGTCTTGTTTTGTTCCCCTGCAGGTACGTGAGTGTGTGTGTGTGTGTGTGTGTGTGGTGGGACTGTGAGGTGGAGTGTTCAGACTACTAAGTTGTAAGTACAGTATTGTGTTGTGGTATATTTACATTTCATCCCTGATCAGTTCACCTTGTTATTTTTTCTCTCTCTGTCTGTCTGTCTGTCTGTCTGTCTGTCTGTCTGTCTGTCTGTCTGTCTGTCTGTCTGTCTGTCTGTCTGTCTGTCTGTCTGTCTGTCTGTCTGTCTGTCTGTCTGTATCTCTCTTTATCTCTATCCCTATCTGTGTGTGTGTGTGTGTGTGTGTGTGTGTGTGTGTGGTGAAGTACAGGTTGTAAGTCTTGCATCACGACCCTCCACGTGCTTAGCCTTCATACCCAAGTGTGCTGATAACAGGCTGTGAAATACTGGAGAGAGAGAGAGAGAGAGAGAGATTATTATACACACCTTTACCTGGAGATAAGATAATTGTATTTGTGGTTTAAATAACTGGGGTGGCTAATTGGTGGCTTCCTTGGTGTGGTGAAGAGGCAGGTGTGGTGGAGAAGCAGGTGTGGTGGAAAGGCAGGTGTGGGCGTCTGAGGGATGATGGTCTGTATAGGGGTGTGTGAGGTACAGAGGAAGGTGGTGGTGGTGGTGGAGGTGTTGTAAGGTAAGGTACTGAAAGGGTGATGTGGTGGATATAAATCACATTGACACTAGGATGTAGCATCAACTGACAGCTGTGTGTAGATAAGAGAGAGAGAGAGAGAGAGAGAGAGAGAGAGAGAGAGAGAGAGTATTGAACGTATAAGAGATTTTAATGCATCACACGCTATGATCGACTAATATAAGATTAACACTTTATTTTCTTTCATTATTTGTTGTTATTATTATTAGTTTTACTGACTAGCGAGTTTTTAGTATGTGACCAACAGAACCGAGAGATTAGAAGAAGCTCTTGGATAACGATTAAATATATTTTCTATCGTTTAAAATCCTGTTACCCTGTGAAGCCGGCACCTGGCTCACAAAATAGGTCAAGCACATTTAAGGTGAAAGTACAGTGTTGGTAAATCTGGAGAAACCGATTCCTCCAAACTATTCCAAGCAACAGAACACCATTATTTTTCTCGTTCATATAGTCCTGTTTCCTGGCATGCTTTGGTGGAATCATGGCACTCCAATGTAACAAAAGTGCATTACCCACTTAAGTAAGCAGCCTTCGTATTTTCTCATGATAGTTTCAGGGCATTTTGGATCATACCAGCTCCTCCTCTCTCTCTCTCCTTCTTTCCCCCTCTCTCCTCTTTCCCTCTCTCCTTCTTTCCCTCTCTCCTTTTTTCCCTATCTCTCCTTCTTTCCCTCTATTTTCCCATTTCATCATCCCTTTCTATTCCAGTCTTAATATCCACATACTATATTCCAATCCCTAACTTTCCTGGCCTTCTTATCCATACAACAGTCTCCATCACCCGGTCCCTTTCTCTCTCCTTTTTCCGTATCGTATGCTGTTCTGTTCCGTGTACCATTCCCTCCTCTCCTCTCCTCACCTCTCCGTCAGTCTGTCTAAACCGGTTCGGAAGGCACAGTAAACACGGCAGCAGTCAGTTTATCACCTCGCGGAATGCTATATCATCGGTAGCTCCGGCGGGGACAAATTGTGTTGCGTTCTGGTTCAGTGGTCGTGGAGGAGAAGAAGATGCATGTGTGAGAGAGAGAGAGAGAGAGAGAGAGAGAGAGAGAGAGAGAGAGAGGTGGTGTTGGAAAGAAGGTCTGAGTAGTGGAAGAAGATGCATGAGAGAGAGAAAGAAAGAGAGAGAGAGAGAGAGATGTTGGAAAGAAGGTCTGCCTGGAGAGTGGAAGATGATGGAGAGAACAGCAAAAGACTGAGCTCATCAATGGTGTGGAAGTGAGATTTGTTGAGGTCCAAAGAAGTACCGTATATTATATTCGAGTACAGTAGAGGTGAAGAGAGCGAGAGATGTGTGTGTAAATTTTGTGTGGAGGTCAAGAGGGAG
>JAWZYT010000914.1:0-2500 GCA_034508575.1 Petrolisthes manimaculis | reverse complement strand
GTGGTTGGGATATGAACATGTGTGTGGAAGAGAGTACTGAGGCTATATAGTGAAAGCGCCTGGATATTTATGTGACGGGTAGGTTATGTGAACTTGCAGAGTGAATGGAAAAGAAAATGTTGTCAAGGAATGTGTGAAAGTGTGTAAAGGTGTCAAGGAGTGTGTAAAGGTGTCAAGGAGTGTGTTGAAGTGTGTAAAGGTGTCAAGGAGTGTGTGGAAGTATCAAAAGGTGTGTAGGGGTGTCAAGGAGTGTGTGGAGGTAGGTGTGTGTCAAGGAGTGTATTTGGTAATGGGTGTGGGATGTGTGTTGGAGGATATGGATGTTGGTGTTGTATTCTGCATCACCATGGAGGCCATCTGTGTCCAGTACAACTTTTCATTGCTTCCTTTCACCTCAGCTGTGTTGTAATGTATATAAAGGGGAGTTGTGTGTATGGTGAAGTGTATTGTATGTATGTGTGTTTATATGTATGATATGCATATGTGTGTTTATATCTACAATTACCTGTGTGTGTGTGTCTGTGTCTGAGATTACTTGTGAATGCCTGTATCTGTGTCTGTGTCTGAGATGACTTGTAATTACATGTATCTGTGTCTATGTTTTTATACTCGTGTGTCTGAGTATTAATTGTAATGCATGTAGATGTAGGCAGACAATTTAATGATAAAATTCACATCACAACTGGTCTGACTTAAAGTATTGCCTCGCCACATAACCGGCCGTGTGGCACTTCCTTGTAACTTGGCTACAAGGCGCGAGTGACCTCTAACTGGAAGGAACAGCCGGTCGCCCACTGCTGGCTGGAGTTAGCGGTGTGAGGGTGGCTGGGCCTGCATGGAGTCACCTAATATGGTGGCATGTGAGGCTGGAAGGGGGTCTTGTGCTTGATGCCTCACCTCCTACTCCACCTCTCTGCATCCCTCCCTTCTCTGCATCCCCTCCCTCACTCCCCCCCTCCTCCTCCTCCTCCTCCTCCTCCTCCTCCTCCTCCTCCTCCTCCTCCTCCTCCTCCTCCTCCTCCTCCTCCTCCTCCTCCCCCCCTCTGCATCCCTCTCTTACTTACTCCATTATCTGCATCTCTTTTTCACTTCCTCCTCCTCCTCCTCTCTGCATCCCTCTCTGCATCCCTCTCTCCCTCCCTCCCTTCTCTGCATCCCTCTCTCCCTCCTTTCATCTTACTCCTTCTCTCTGCATCCCTACCTTCTTTATTCCCCTTCTGCATCCCTATACCCTCGTCCTTCCCTTTTCTGCATCCCTCCCTCATTCATCCCTTCTACCCACTTCGTCCCCTCCTCCTGAATCCCTTCCTCTCATCTCTCCTTTCTTTCTTTCCTTCGCATCCTCCATTCCCTCCCTCCCTCCCTCCCTCCCATCCTCTGCATCCTTCATTCCTGTCTCTATTTGCATTCAGCGGCCCCTCCCTTTGCATTCTCCCGTCACTCTCAAACCTCTGCATCCATCCCTCCCTCCCTCCTTCCCTCCTTTCCACATCTCTGCCTCGATTTCTCTCCTTTCTCTGTAATCTTTCACTTCCACCTTTCACATCCATTCTCTTTTCCAGCTATTCACTCTTTCATGCCTCCCTCCTCCCAACTTCCTCTGCTGTATCGACTGAAGGAGGTTTGATTGTGTTACCTACAATAGTTAGTTTTTCTCGAGGATGTGCAGGCGAGTATGATTACTGTACTGTACTTACTCCCGTTAACTCTGAAGCTATATATGCAACTACCGGGACTTATTCTGTTTTTAATTAAATTCCCATACATTTATAACGCTGCCCACATGTGACTGGAATGTGAACTTGACCGGCCTTGTAGTCAATTCCACATTCTCTTCCTATCTTTTTTGTTTACTTTTTTTTTTCATTTTTCGTGTTTATCTTTTTGCCTCGCTGAGAGAACCGCTAATACTTGTGGCCAGTGAAGCGTTACCAACTCACACACACACACACACACACACACACGTAGCTCGAACATACCTAATTCCATGTCTGTGTACACCATGCCAAAACGAAGGCGACCTTGGATTATTTTCATGTGTGTGTATTGAGAGCAACAAGGTAGCACTGTATACTTGTTGTTGTTGTGTGTGTGTGTGTATGTATGTATGTATGTATGTATGTATGTATGTATGAATGTATGTATGTATGTATGTATGTATGTACGTAGAGTCACACACACACACACACACGTCGACCACTCCCACGGGTCCCAATGCAGACCGCAGAGATTGGAGGGGAGGGGAGGGGGGGAGTTGGTAATAGCAGGGAAGGGTGAGGATTGATGATAGCCTGACTAAAATACGGGATGGGGAAGGTTATGGTAGGAGTAGTAAAGATCGTGGAGGGGGTAACAGGGGAGGAGTTAGTAATGGCAAGGTTGGTAAATAGTAAGTATGTACAGTTGCCAAAAAAGGTATTGCAACAAATCTTGATAGAACTTTAACCATAGTAATATCCACAACTATATGTATGGATTATAAGCATGTATAACAGAAGGA
>JAWZYT010000913.1:207500-231349 GCA_034508575.1 Petrolisthes manimaculis | reverse complement strand
GACACACACACACACACACACACACACACACACACACACACACACAACACACACACACACAAAGAGAGGCAGATAATTACATAGTATTTCATAGTTACACATCCCACACAGACATTGCGGTCCATATGAGGTGGTCTGACCTTAATATTACTTCATGCAGAACACAACCATGGACAGTGAAAGAAAACAATAGCTAAGTTGAAGAGAGTGAGAGTGAGAGTGAGTGAGAGTGAATAGGATTTTTTGTGTGTGTTTATTGCTATTTTTGTTGAAGGTTAGTCATTGTGTGGTCTCTCTCTCTCTCTCTCTCTCTCTCTCTCTCTCTCTCTCTCTTCTCCTCTCTCTCTCTGTCTGTCTGTCTGTCTGTCTGTCTGTCTGTCTGTCTGTCTGTCTGTCTGTCTGTCTGTCTGTCTGTCTGTCTGTCTGTCTGTCTGTCTGTCTGTCTGTCTGTCTGTCTGTCTGTCTGTCTGTCTGTCTGTCTGTCTGTCTGTCTGTCTGTCTGTCTGTCTGTCTGTCTGTCTGTCAATAGGCTCCACTTAACCACACATACACACACACACCCTCTCAATCAAATTATAACACTCCATAAGCAAGTCAACGGAGATTGTGACTACATTATCTTATCTTCGTGTCAAGTGTTGCTCTTATCAAAACACGATACCAGTGATAAAAATATGTGCAAGTCAATTTAATAGTTTCCAATCGTAATAATATCATCACCTGATTATTATTATTATTTTTTTTTTTCTATTTATACAAGTTTCTTAAGGGAAGTAATTAACCTATCTGTTGTTGTTGTTGTGGTTAGGTAAATTATTGAAGCCTTTCCATCCCTCCAAACTCCGCTATGAAGCATATATATAATTAACCCCTTATAGTTAGTGGTTTTTTTTTTCATTCTTTAGGTCAAGTTCTGTGCATCAAACCATTGGAATCTCACCTTTTTAATCTCTGCCGGCGTTGGTGTTGGTGGATTGTCAGATTGTTTTGCATATAGAGTGATAAGAACGCCAAGGGAAATATATTATCTCCTCTCGCTTCGGTAAAATTCTTCATTCCTCTTTTCCTTCGTCTCTTTCTCTTTTCTTTTTCTCCTCGCTTCGGTAAAATTTATCATTCCCCTTTTTCTTCATCTTTTCTTTTCATTTTCTTTTCTTGCTTCGGTAAAATTCTTCATTCCTCTTTTCCTTCGTCTCTTCTCCTTTCATTTCTTCTCTCGCTTCGGGTAATTTTTTCATTCCTCTTTTCCTTCGTCTTTTTCTCCTTTTATTTCTCCTCTTGCTTCAATAAAATTCTTCATTTCCCATTTCCTTCGTTTACTCCTCTTTTCATTTTCTCTTCTCGTTGTTTCCTATTTTCATTGTTTTTTCCTCTTTTCATTTTCTCCTCTCTCTCTCTCTTCGGTAAAATTCTTCCCTCCCCTCTTCCTTCTTTTCCTGTTTGTTTCTCCAATATTTCTTCGTTTCTTCCTGCTTTTTTTTATTCTCCTTCCGGTTACTTTTACTTATATTCTTCCTCTATTTACCTTCAAGTCTTCCAGTCGATCCTTACTCCTTCTGTCCAATTTGCGTCCTTCATTTGTGTCTTTTCCTTCCTTCTTTTATGTCTTTTCCTTCCTTCTTTTATGTCTTTTCCTTCCTTCTTTTCTCCTTGTTCTTTTCCATTCTTTTTTCCCCTTTGTTCTTCCTTTTTTCATTAATTCCTATATTTATTCATTCCTCCCTTTATTCATATATTCCTAAATTCCTTCCTTCCTTCATTTACTCCTCAATTTCTTCATTCATTCATTTATTCCTTAATTTCTTCCTTCATTCAATTATTCCTCAATTCCTTCATTTATACCTTAATTCCTTCTTTCATTCATTTATTCATTTCTTCAATCCCTCCCTCCCTCCCCCCTTTCTTCCTTTCGCCTCAGGAGTTGGGAGGACTTTGCAAATACATCAAAAACTCTCCTGTCTGAAGCCTAAATAAAAATGAGAAATATATTATCATGTGTCCTTCCCTCACAATCCTTCCTTCCTTCCTTCTATCCTCTCCTCGTTTCCATAATTCTTTCCTTGTTTCATTCCTTCTTTTTGTTTTCCTTCTTTTGCATTCCTTCATCTTTCATCCCTTAAATAACTGTTTCCTATTTCTTTCCTTCCTTCCTTCCTTCCTTCCTTCCTTCCTTCCTTCCTTTCTTCCTTCCTTCCTTCCTTCCTTCCTTTCTTCCTTCCTTCCTTTCTTCCTTCCTTCCTTTCTTCCTTCCTTCCTTCCTTCCATCCTTTCTCCCTTTTTATCATTTCCTCTTTTGTATTCATTTATTTGTTTCCTATATTCCCTTCCTTCCTTAAAATCCACTCCATGTGTTATCTTCAGGCCGTGTGTGTGTGTGTGTGTTACTTAGTTTTGTGTGTATGTATGTGTGTTAATTGTGTGTGTGTGTGTGTGTGTGTGTGTGTGTGTGTGTGTGTGTGTTACTTAGTTTTGTGTTACTTAGTTTTGTGTGTGTATGTATGTGTGTTAATATTGTGTGTGTGTGTGTAAGTGAGATAATTTTGTGTGTGCGTGTGTGTTTCACTTAGATTTGTGTGTGTGTTTAAGCGAGATAGTTTTTTTTGTGTGTGTGTTACTTAGATTTGTGTGTGTGTGTGTGTGAAAGAAAGAGAGAGAGAGAGAGAGAGAGAGAGAGAGAGAGAGAGAGAGAGAGAGAGAGAGTTAGTTGTGTGTGTGGAGAGTTAGTTTTTTCTTTTGTGTGTGTGTGTGTGTGACTGTGTGTGTGTGTGTGTGTGTGTGTGTGTGTGTTGACGATATCAGGTCAGTGACATCCTTTAAACCTTTCTGAGCGTTCTTTCATCTCTCTCTCTCTCTTCTCTCTCTCTCTCTCCCCTCCCCCCTACCCCTTCCTCCACCTCTGACACCTAGCAGCTTGGAGTGAAGGAGATGGGGGGGGGGGGGGGTCAGGGTGGAGATGGGGGGGGGGGCTGGCTCTGAGTGGGGGGGGGGTTGGATGGGATAAATGGTGCAATATATTATCTCTATTATGATAAAGTCCTGAGCCACCCATGTATCGGGATGAGAGAGAGAGAGAGAGAGAGAGAGAGAGGAGATAAGAGAGAGAGAGAGAGAGAGAGTAAAGAGAAAATGTGTGAGAATAGGAGAGTGAAGAATTACAGTAGATGGACCAGTAATTATACAACTTCTTACTCAGACCAGACCTTGGCTCAGGGTGACATGAGTGACACAAGTAATAGGAATGACTTATTTATATACAGTAGATACCAATAAAAAAGTAATATTGGTCACTACTTCTAATATTGGCTTCGTATATATATATTAATGATTATTTTTTAACCTTGTGTACAGTATATAATTATAAGACTTTTAATACCGTTCACAATGTATAGCTTAATTAACGTTGGATAGTTTATTCAGCTAAAGCAAATATTGTTGGTTAATATATATAGGAAAGACTGTTAGGAGTAGTAGTAGTAGACTGTAGAGTAGAAAGAGTAGTTATTATTATGGTGGTCATTGTATATACTGTAGATGGGAGTGGTCATACATATATATCAGAGGTTAGTGTGTGTGTGTGTGTTTGGGAAAAGGATGGGGAATGTGTGTCTGTGTGTTTGGGAGAAGGATGGGGAATGTGTGTGTGTGTGGGCTGTTGATGGGGAAGGTGTGTGTGTGTGTGTGAAGACGAGTGTTGAGGAAATATTGAGTGTGTGAGGGGAGGGAAAAAGAACGAGAACGAGTGTGTATGAAGGTGAGAAAGAATGCGTGTATTAGGGGAGAAAGAGAAAGAGAATGTGTATGAATGAATGTGTATGAATGAATGTGTGTGTGTGTGTGTGGGTGTGTGTGTGGGTGTTGAGGGCGGTGATGGATGACAGGGTTGGGGTGATCACTTACAGGTCTCTCCAGCTCAACACCATTTCCACCAACACACACAAACAAACCTTCCCTCATCAACAGCCCACACACACACACACACACACAGACACACACACACACACACACACACACACACACACACACACTGTCCATCTCCTCAATTAGAATGCCGAGTCAGTTCGAGGTGGTGACGTTTGCTATTATGGTGTTCATTGGTGTGGGTTGATGCTTGTCTCGTGCCGAAATAACCACACCAAGTAAATAAACTATCAGTGATGCTGTGAATGGTCCAAGGTCACCCTGAACACAACACAACACAAGGTCAGCACGAATAGGCCCACACGAAGCAAGGTCAACACGAATACAACAATCACGTACACAAAACACAAACACGAACACAATATGAATACACAACACAACACAACACATAACATTACAACACATAATACAAAGTCAACCCGAACACACAAACAACACAACACAAAGTAAACAAGATGGTCGATAGGTTTGTTATGCATGTTGTTGTGGTGTGTATTGCAAGGGGACTTTATTGGCAGGTAGGTATAGGCTAGGCTGGGCATTATTCACTTGATATCACACTACACTCAGGTATTGGAATCTGTTTGACGCACCTGGTTACATCTTTCATATGACACACCACTATTGTAGACGATATCCACTTTACACACACACACACATAAATACACTCTCATACACACACACCACAGACACACAAACACACACACACACATATATATATATATATATATAAATAAATACACACATTCAAATAAATACACACACCTACACAAGAAAATACACACACTCATACACACATATAAATACACACAATCGCGTTTCAACTCGTCCTCCACCCCACCCAACCCCCTATCTCTCTCTCTGGGTTCACTCTTATCCCCACTATCTCTTCACTTTCCCCTCTGCTGCTGTCCACCCGTCTTTCCCTTCATCCCTCTGGACCCTCCCCTCACCTTTTCTTAACCTCCTCTCTTTCTCCTCCATTCCTTCTCTTTCTTTTCTCCCATTTCCTTTCACTTTTTCTTTATTTAAACTTTCCCCTCCTCGACTTTCATACCCTCTTGCTTTCCTTTATGTTTTCGTGTAAAGATTTTTCATACTTCACCCCTTCCCTCCCTTCATTTTATTTCCCATCCTCAAACTAACTCTTTTCTTTCTATTTCCTTCCTGCTTGCTGTCTCAGCTCTCAATCAACTTTTTCTGGCGCTATATGACCTCGCTGTTACGGCGCCTAATATCAATCAATCAATCCATCATTTCCCCTCCTCATCTACCCTTTCCTCCATTCTTATCCTCTAACGCTTTTATTCCTCCTTCTTCCTCCTCCTTCTCATTTTCCTCAGTTTCCTCTCCTCTCCTCCTCATTTTCCTCCTTTTCCTCCTCCTCGTCCTCATTTCCTTCCTCCTCCTCCTCCTCTCCTCATTTTCTTCCTCTTCTTCCTCCTTCGTCTCCTCGTCCTCATCTTCCTCCTTCGTCCTCCCCTCTTCCTCCCTTCATATCGTACCCTGTTTTCATTTCCCTTCTCACTCCCGCCAGCTGCAGTCCCTCTTCTCCCCTCACTTCACCTCTTCTCCCCTCACTTCACCTCTTCTCCCCTCACTTCACCTCTTCTCCCCTCACTTCACCTCTCCTCCCCTCACTTCACCTCTTCCCCACCCTTCCCCAAGAGAGAAGGGTGGGTGTGTGAAGATTAAGGTGAAATGTGAGAGTGGAAGAGGCGTGGGAGGAGAGGAGAGGGGAAGGGAAGGGAAGGGAGAGTGAAGAAGTTGAGAGGTATATAAGACTGAAGGGGCTCTGAGGTGTGTGTGGGGGGGGAGGAGGGGAAGGGGATTAAATTACAGTAGAGGGAGACAAGGAGTTTAAAAGTCCTCGGAGGGTGGGGGGGGGGGGAGCACACACAAGAAGCCTGGGGAGTTAGGTAGGTATGGATGGAACGAAAAAAAAATCAACAGCGAAAAGGACAGTGAATTACAATGATGCCAGAACAGGGAGGACGGAGGGTATAGCCTAGGAGGCAATTAGGGATGGAGACAGAAAGACAGAGGGACAATTTCAGCAATATAAAAATGGATTAAGAAAAAACAAAATCGAAGAGAGGGGAGACAAAACAGGAAAGACAGATGGAGATGGGTACAAACAGGGACAAAATGATGAATTAGAGACACGGGTAAAATAGGTGAAACTGTAAAGAGGAGAGGGATATAGGTAGACAGTTTAAGATACGTGAAACTGCAAAGAGAAGAGGGATATAGGTAGACACAATTAAAATGGGTGAAGCTGTGACGAGGGGAAGGTTATTGGTAGACACAGAGGCAGGGACAAAAGGTGAAAGACACACAAAAGAAATAAGGAGAAAAACGGTGAAGATATTGACATGGGGTGACTTGGGACATACGGGAAGGAGTATACGGGGAGAGGGGAGAAACTACAGAGAAAAAGGAAAAGAGAGAGATATATAGATAAGAGGAAGACAGGACCAAACAGGAAGAAGGGTAAAGGAGAGAGAGAGAGAGAGAGAGAGAGAGAGAGGCAGTGTAAGTGGCAGGAAGGACAGACAGGGTAAAAAGGGGAAATTTGTGAATCCGAGTCCATGTGAGAAAATACAGAGCTGGGAAAATGGAGGGAAGGAGTAAAGCGAGGAGAAAATAAAAGGGAAGGTAGAAGATGATGATGACTAGAATTAGGATTAGGAGGAGTAGGTGGAAGAGAGGAAGGAGGAGGAGGAGGAGGAGGAGGAGGAGGAGGAGGAGGAGTAGTAGGTAAAGAGAGGGAAGGAGGAAGAGTAGGTAAAGAGAAGGAGGAGGAGGAGGAGAGTAGGTGGGAGAGAGGAAGGAGGAGAGAGGAAAGAGGAGGAGGAGGAACAGGAAAGCTGATCAAAAGAGTGGTTGTTTTCAACAGTAAGATGAAAAGAATAATGATTAGCCTGGTGAAGGATGTATAAAGATGGTGTGTGTGTGTGTGTGTGGTGAATAATGGGGACGTTGGAGTGGCAGGGTATTGGAAAAATATGTGTGTGTGTGTGTTTTGGAGACATATAGATGGAAATATGTTAGGGAGGGAGAAGTAGGAAAAGAAAGTGTGGATGGAAAACTGGTTAAAGGTGTGGTTTGAGAGAGAGAGAGAGAGAGAGAGAGAGAGAGAGAGAGAGGAGAGAGAGATGATATGGGTGGAGAGAGGAGGGGGGGAGGGGAGTGTGTAGGTGGAGCGGGAAGTAGACAAGAGAGAGAGAGAGAGAGAGAGAGAGAGAGAGAGAGAGAGAGAGAGAGAGAGAGAGAGAGAGAGAGAGAGAGAGAGAGAGAGAGAGAGAGAGAGAGAGGAACCTAAAGGTGTGTGTGTGTCTTGTAGGACCAGATCAGTAGGACCACCACCCACTCATCCAACCACTCACTCGTCCACTTTAATCTCACCCACTCACTTTAATCTCACTCACCCACTCGCCCACTATCTTTAATCTCACCCACTCACTCACTCATCCACTTTAATCTCACCCAACCACTCATCCACTTTAATCTCACACACACACACACTTTAAATTTCATCCATTCCCTCAAACATTCAACCACTCACACACTCACTTTTAATCTCACACACTCACTTTAATCTCACCCACTCACTTTAATCTCACTCACCCACTCGCCCACTATCTTTAATCTCACCCACTCACTCACTCATCCACTTTAATCTCACCCAACCACTCATCACTTTAATCTCACACACACACACACTTTAAATTTCATCCATTCCCTCAAACATTCAACCACTCACACACTCACTTTAATCTCACACACTCACTTTAATCTCACACACTCACTTTAATCTCACCCACTCACTTTAATCTCACACACTCACTTTAATCTCACACACTCACTTTAATCTCACACACACACACTTTAAATTTCATCCACTTACTCACCCAACCACTTGAAATTTTATCCATTCACTTACACATTCAACCACTCACAAACTTACTTTAATCTCACACACTCACTTTAATCTCACTCGCACACTCACCCCCACTCACTTTAATCTTTCTCACCAACTTTTTTTTTTTATCCATCTGTATGTCATTCCCTCTCTCACTTTTATCTCTCGTCCTCTTATTTTCCATCTTATCATAATATTATTCACTTTCATTCTCACGTAGTTTTTCTCTCGTTCACTACACTTTCCATTTCCTCACTTCACATATATTTGCTCTCTCTCTCTCTCTCTCCTCTCTCTCTCTCTCTCTCTCTCTCTCTCTCTCTCTCTGTTCTGTTCTGTTCTGTTCTGTTCCATTCACTCACTTTCTCACACACTTTACCTTATTTTTTTAGTCTATTTTTCTCTCACTTTAATTAACTCACTCTCACACACGTTTCTCTAAATACCCACTCTTTCTTTTCCTCTCACCTTAATTCACTCTCTCTCTCTCTCTCTCTCTCTCTCTCTCTCTCTCTCTCTCTCTCTCTCTCTCTCTCTCTCTCTCTCTCAAAATGCACTAAGGATTCAAATAATGGGAGAACTTCTTGTTAGTGTAATTAGAAGGATAGCGAATCCTCCAAACTATCCCAGGAAACAAAATCCCCCCCGTGGTAATAATGATAACAGGACATCCATCTGTTTCGTGACAAAGTTTGGAAGATTCAGTAAGCCTTTAAAATGTCCATACCTCAATTTATTCTTTTTTACACACATTGGTGCCGTTATATAATTATACCCTGTAGTTAAATCATTAATTAATAACCATCTCCATTTTTTTTCTTCTGTCTATTCATCTCTAAAAACAAAACAAATTATAAGCATGAAATATGTTTACTAAGAATTTTGATTAGTTATATTTATACCATCAATAACTCGTTCAAGGTCTTTTTTCTATATCTGGACCCTGGGAAACCTTTTTTTTATATATACATTTTATATTCATGATCTTGACAAATGTATACAATATTTCCAGAATCTGAATGTGATGGGGCCTTATTTTTTATTTGTTTTTTGAGCATGGTATCTCATATTTTATCTGAAACTGGTGTGTGTGTGTGTGTTTGTGTGTATGTGTATGTGTGAGGGTGGGTTGTGTGTGTGTGTGTGTGAGGGTGGATTGTGTGTGTGTGAGGGTGGATTGTGTATGTGAGTGTTTATGGGTCGATGAATTGTGTGTGTGTGTGTGTGTGTGTGTGTGTGTGTGTTTCAATATCACACTGTAAAATAAATAATACAAGATATAAAAATCATATGCTATAACTATGAATCCATAATTTCCCCATGGTGGTAATTAATAGCCTGAATGTCACCCCCCCCCCCACTCCCACCACCTTGTAATTTCCTGCTAAAGACTAGTGCAAACTTTAGGTTTAAATTCTCACTCTGGGATCGATTCACAAACTCCTCCCCGGGAAAATTAAACTCTTCAAGAAAGTTATTAAGAATATTTTTACATTGGGTTTAGCGAGTGGCAGGTGTGTTGGGTTTGCCTCGGCATTATAATAAATTTTCTTGTATCTCTTTCGTTAGTTATATATCGGTTTCTCTTAAAGGGACCCTGTGATTTAGTCAGAAAATTGGAGTTTTAAGAGTCCTTCAATTATTGTCACGAAACACCACCAAGGTTATATGGCAGAAGAAGCTTGTTTCATGGCATGGTCATGAGGAAAAAGAAGCCTCCATCCAGTTTCCATACTCAATCACAGGGTCGGTCCGTAAGGGGAGATTCTTTTGTTGGTGAATTAAAAGATCTCTGATTCCTCTAAACTATTCCAAGAAACAGGCATCTTCAATGGCACTAATATCCCAAGGGATGTGTTTCGTGGCATAGTTTGGAGGAATTAGTATAGCCTTCCATTTTGCCAACAAGAAAATAATCTCACCTTAATTGGTTTTTTTTCTGTCGTTTACTTCCCTTTTTTATCATCACCGACAACAACAACAGCAACAACAACAACAGCAAAAACAACAACACAGTAACAACAACAAAATCATAGGCTTCGTACCGTAAGTCCATTAACAGATTAGGGTAGTTGAACGAATTAGGCTGCGTCGTATTGGAGTGGCTAACTAACAACTTATAGAAATTAATACAAGCAAATGGATGATGTTATTATACCGATCCATCCATACCGTCTACGTACACTGTAGTTTTATTCGACTCCGCTGTTTATCTCGTGTAGGCCTATGTTATTTTAAGGGGATATTCATTTGTTGGTGAATTGGAAGGTGTCTTGATTCCTCCAAACTATGCCACGAAACAAAATTCCTTATTAGCATCATTAAGGTCGTCTGTTTCCTGACATGGTTTGAAGGAATCAGTAGCCCTGAAATTTACCAACAAGAGAATTACCCTTTTAATGTAAGTTTACAAAAATATTCCACAAATACATAACATAATTCTGATATAGCCTAATGACTTCTTTCTTCACATAGCCTAATGAGACATATAGTACTGTATGTTATTTCGGCAAATTGCGGTTCTAATCTTGTTATTTTTACTGTTTCAGGTAATTGTTGTTGATGTTTTGTGCTGATCCTGCCCTAATGATTATTATGTGAGTACGATTTTATGTCCTCAGACCAGATTCTTTCATTTCACCACTGGTACGTGACTGAGTGAATGAATACTTTTTTTTCATTTGTTGTTGATAATTATTATTATTATTATTATTATTATTATTATTATTATTATTATTATTATTATTATTATTATTATTATTATATTGGTGAATTGATCGGCGCTAGAGGTAATCCGGTACTCTTCAGGTAAAAATAAACATATATGAAAGAATATATAAATACATAAAGGCATCTTCTCTCTCTCTCTCTCTCTCTCTCTCCTCTCTCTCTCTTCTCTCTCTCTCTCTCTCTCTCTCTCTCTCCAGGACATCACTCTGAGTTAAGTCATGTTCTGATCACCTCGCCTCTTCCATTTCCCATCGCTGCTGTCTCTGTCTGTCTTCCTTTGGGTTCACATTCGTGGTTATAAATTTAATGGTTTGTGTGTGTGTGGTTTGAATGATGGTGTGTGTGTTTTTTTTTAATGATATGGTGTGTGTGTGATTTGAATGATGGTGTGTGTGTGTGTTTTGAATGATGGTGTGTGTGTGTGTTTTGAATGATGGTGTGTGTGTGTGTGATTTGAAGGATTGTGTGTGTGTGTGTGATTTGAAGGATTGTGTGTGTGTGTGTGATTTGAAAGATTGTGTGTGTGTGTGTGTGTGTGTGTAGTAATGATGGTTTGAAGCAACAGAACACCATTAATTTTGTTCATTTGGTTCTATATTCTGGCATACTTTGGAGGAATCATGGCTCTCCAATGTAATAAAGGTGAATTACCCCTATAATATGTTATTAGTTTATTCACTGCCCTCTTAAGGATCCCAGTTGTTGTAGTAAAAAAAAAATTAAGGTTAGTGAGTGCACGAGTCCTTCAAATTTGCCACGAAACACCATCTACAATTGAAGGAGATTTTAGTTTCAAGGCATAGTCAGGAGGAATCAGAAGCCACCACCAGTTCACATACACGATCACAGGGGCCCTTAAGGTGGGAATTCTTTTTTGGTACTACATTGGAGTGCCTTGATTCCTCCAAAGTATGCTAGGAAACAGGACCAGAAAAGCAAAAATAAATAATAGTGTTCTGTTGCTTGGAATAGTTTGGAGGATTCAGTTGCTCCAGATTTACCACCACAAAATTTCCCACTTAATAGCAGTCCTCTCTATTTTCTATTTTCTATTTTTTTCCTGGACGTGTTAATAGCAGTCCTCTATTTTCGATTTTCTATTTTTTTTCCTGGACGTGTTTCTTGGTAATAAAAGCGACACATTGTGATGATGGTTGGTTGGCTCTGGCGGTGAAATAAGTAAGCCATTAGTTGCGTGTCCTATTGTGAGGTGGCTGGGTTATTTATTTATTTTTTGTGTTTTCCCCTGGGGCGAACGTGACTCACAGAAAGAATAGGATGGTGAGATAGAGAGCATGGGGTGGGGGGGACAAAGAGAGGGAACGAGAAGCAGGAGGTGATAGAGAGACAAGGGAACGTGGGGAAGGAGGAGGAAGAGGAGATAATGGAAGGAGGAGGAGGAGAAAACAAAGAGAGAGGGAAGGGGAGAGGAGATAATGGTAGGAGGAGGAGGAGCAAATAAAAAGAGAGGGAAGGGGGGAGAAGGAGATAAAGGTAGGAGGAGGAGGGATAGGAAGCAGTGATAGAAATGAAGGAGGAGGAGGAAAAGGAAGAGATGAATGTGAAAATACAGAATGAGAAAAAAGAAGTTACAATTGAGGAGGAGGAGGAAGAGGAGTAAAAGGAAGATGGAATAGGAGGAGGAGAAGGAGGAAATGGAAGATGGAATAGGAGGAGGAGATATAGCATAATTATCCGTCTGTGTGTCTACCTCGCGACACACAACACCACTGCCACCCACACCAACCCCTATTATCCCCACACTGTGTCTTGTCTCTCGCTCACATTCTCACATTAAGGGGATCCAATTGTTAAGGGGAGATTCTCTTTGGTGCTGAGTGTTCATTGTATCTTGTAGTGTGATGTGATGTGATGTGTTGGGTTGGGAAAATTGTGATATGTTTTGTTGTGACGTGATGGATTGTGTTGTGCTCCTGTTTTATGTTGTGTTGTGTTCCTGTATTATGGTGTGTTGTGTTGTGTTGTGTTGTGTTGTGTTCCTGTATTATGGTGTCCTGTGCTGCTGTATTGAGTTGTGTTATGTTATGGTGTGTTGTGTTGTGTTGTGTTATGTTATGGTGTGTTGTCTCCTGTGTTACGATGTGCTGTGTTGTATTGTTTTATCAAGTAATGTACAATGTAACAGTACAATGTTCAATCCTCGCCACAGTCCTTGGCAATGTGCTCGGTTGTCAGACTGGTTTAGGCTGCCCACAAAAAGCTATAAATAATCAACTTTTTCTAGACTAATCTGGACAACACGTATGAGCTGTTTAACATTATAGGCGTGTTTATTTTTTGCTACACATGACGAGACCAGGTAAAGTTGTAAAGAAATTACTACATATTATTCTGTTATGATATAGATGCATTGTGGGACCCTGTGATGTAGTCAGAAAAATTGGAGGTAAATGAGTCCTTCAAATATAGCCACGAAACACCACCTCTATGGAAGGAGTTTGTTTCGTGGCATGGTCAGTAGGAATCAGAAGCCTCCAATGTTCATACATGATCACAGGGTCCTTAAATAATTATACACAGACAACTTGATGGACCATGCAATACCAACATAACCTAAAACTAATTGTATCATGAATAAATAGCGAAAATAGCATATACCGATACAGGGTTTAATTAAGGGAAGATTCTCATGTTGGTAAATTGGAAGGATACTGATTCCTCCTAACTATTGACAGAAAACAGAAGCCCTCGGTGAATAAGGGATCTGTTTCGTGGCATAATTTGGAGGAATCAGAGACCTTCCAATTCACCAACAAAAATTCTCTCCTTAAGGACCCTGTGATCGTGTATGAGACCTGGTGGCTTCTGATTCCTCCTGACTATGCCACGAAACTAGCTCTTTCTCTATAGATGGTGTTTCGTGGCAATATTTGAAGGACTCATTTATCTCCATTATTCTGACTACATCACAGGGTCCTTAAGGGAGGTAATTCACTTTTGTTGATTCCTCCAAAAGTATGCCAGGAAATAGGACCAGATAAACAAAAATAATGGTGTTCTGTTGCTTGGAATAATTTGGAGGAATCATTTGCTCCAGATTTACCAAACACTGTACTTCCACCTTAACATTATAATTATATACAGTTCAGTTAGCTGAGAGAACAACCGACTGGAGGGACACAAACTCGATTACTTGACTCACAAAAACAGGTTAACGTTTAAATGATTATACAGTACCATTATATTTATTTTATATTTTTATTATTATTTATTATGTACGGTGCGTGGAAATAACTCGGTGTATTTTGGTTCTACAGTAAGTTCAGTACATGTTGTGCAATCTAAATAAAAAATAATGTATAGAAATAGGAACACAGTAAAAACAAATATATAAATTAAAAATATTCTCGTAATTTTTAATGGTGCACTTTAATATACTTTTCAGCAAAATCTCGAATATTCAGATGGAATAGTTGCTTGAAAATCGTCTCTACCCTTCATATCAGTGGGTCCTTTAAGTAAGTCTTCTCTGAATAACTCGATATATTTCACCACATGGTAAATCCTTCAAGGAGTCAATATTGGTTATGGTTACTGGGAGTTCGTCCAGTTTTTGAACGTGACTGCATACAAATATATTCGTTGTATTGTGAGTTAACAGTTAATTCCTGCATATAGGTACAGTCGGCAGCATAAATTCACGTCCATATCATGTACTTAATTTTGGTAATATGACCAGGTACTTGCATTCTGAACAAGTTTTTATTCAAACAACATACGTAATTTACCATATGAGAACAATGTCTGTCATCTCTGCATTAAAACTGTATAACAACAACACTATAGATTATACAAACGCAGGTGGAAATGAAGCGAACTTATGCTGTTGACTGTACATCAGAGAACTGTTTCGTGACTTAGTTAGGAGCACTTCACTAGCTCTTCAATTTACCATCAAGACTTTTCTAATGCTCCTTAAAGCTGAAATCAGAGTGAAGAGGACACGACGAGACCCGCGTCAGATAAACCTTAATTTTCCACCACCAAAACAACATTAAGTAAGAAAAACTATGTCAATCAATTAAACTTCTCTCCTTGTACGGTGTTTTTATTTCACACTATTGCACATTGAGGCCAGTTTTAGTCGGCTAAGCTACGTGTTCCTATATAAAGGGAAAAACTTTTGAAGAGAATTTGGAAGGCTGCTGAATCTGCCAAACTTTGTCACGAAATCGTATCCCCTATTAGTAACATTGAGGTTATATTTGATATTTTCTAGGATAGTTTGGAAGAACCAGTAGCTCTCAAATTTGTTTTCTAGTTGTTAAAAATATAATAATTGTGTATTTGTTTAATGGTATCTAGTCAAGATCTCCTTCGCAAACCTGCCAATATCGGTGAATAATGAGTCCAGTATCGTATGAAAAATTGGCGAGTGTTGTGTGATAAATGTAAAACCTATGATTCTTCCTGATCGTTTTTCCCGTGCCCAGAAACCATAAATATTCACGCGTGGAGCCACCCCCAGCCCCACCCCCACACGTTGCCTTTGACAGCAGCGCCTCTGGTGGCTGGCATCATTGAGGGAACAGGAGAGGTTCACTGTTCATTGACGTGGGTGTAAATTACTGAGTGTGTTGTGTGTCTTCCTGGGACATTGGAAAAGAAACAAGTGATTTATATTGGGTGACACGATTTTTTTATTTTCAAGCTACGGAGTTTATTTATTCATTCATGTATAATGTATTTATTAGGAAACCTGACAAGAGAGGTAGGACGATAACACAAAATTTCATATCCAGATTTGTGAAAAGATTCTGTGTGTGTGTGTGTGTGTGTGTGTGTGTGTGTGTGTGTGTGTGTGTGTGTGTGTGGTGAGAAGTGAGGGAGAATCTAGATATTGCTGAGAGGAAGGGAGGAGTGATAAAAATAAGGAATAGAGAGGGAGGGAGCCAGAAATACAGAGAGAGGGAGAGAAAAATAGCCTATATACAGGATAGAAGTGACCCCCTGGGAGTAAGTAAACAAACCATCTTTAAGGAGTGATGAGACGTGAATAAGTTACTACTCGTGATACATAATTTCTGATCAGAGTGTGGGGAGCAGAAAGCTTCGAAACGCCTGATATAGCTCATTTCCCTACCCAATATACACCTATTGGGGCTGAGTTCTAATGCTGGGTAGGCTATGTGTGGTGCCTGCATTTCTTCTCTGTTCAGAAATTACGTATCACGAGTGTACAGTATGAGAACTTGTGCAGGGATATATATACATAGGAAAGAGTGGAAAAGATTCAGGTAGGAGTGTGTATGTTATAGGTCTGGCACCCCTGTATTAAATGGAATTGCCCCTTGCGTCAACGTTGATTGAACTGACTTTTGTGAGGGGGAGCTGAGGAATCCGCGTGCATGGCCTTGGATGGGGGAGTGAATGTGAGTGTGACATGTGGGAGAGAGTCAATGTTGAGTGTGTATAGCCCATATTACTTGCTATATATCTGTCCCGCCTTTCTGCATGTATTTTGGCACATGCTTTCCACACCGTAAAAAAAAATAAAAAAAAATGGAAGTGTGGTATTGATGATGATGATGCCTTATTATTTAATCATCACGAGTATATATAAATAATAGTTGATTTACGCTGAAATGAGCCAGCTATAATGTGGAAGATCATGCAGATGCGCGTGGATACAACAACAACAACAACAAAACAACAACAACAACAACAACAATGGTTACTACTACTACGACTTCTACTGTTATTTCCAGGGAATTTTGGGCTAATGTTTCGAGTAAAATGCACTATACAGATACAGCAGATACACGGTTGGTCATATAAACTATATAATAATGATATATGTTGTGTATAGAGAGGAGGAGGTTGTAGTGTATTGAGTGGAGGAGGTTGTAGTGTATTGAGAGAAGAAGGTTGTAGTGTATTGAGAGGAAGAGGTTGTTGTTGTTGTGGATGGGGATAGACGTCAGGACTGGGTTTTCCTATCAGTCGTCCCCATTGTTGTCGTCGTCGTTGTCATCGTCTCGTCGTCGTCGCCTCATTCCTTTTCGATGTTGGTAATTCTGGAGTAACTAAATCCTACAAACTAAGCCAAGCAACAGAACACCATTATTATTGTTCGTGTGCTCCTGTTTCCCGACATACTTTGGAGGAATCAAGACACTCCAATGTGACAAAAGTGAATTACCCCCTTAATCCTGTTATTCATTTCATTCTTCATGGTGGAATCGAATGGTGGCTACTGATTCCTCCAAACTATTATGCCAGGAAACAAGATCATTGTACAATACCTCGCCTGAGTCTAAAGGTATCTTGGTATTTGTCTCGTATCTTACAGACTCGTAACTTTACTTATGTGTAAAGGGAAAAGCGAGTGATAAATGATAAAATAATAATAAAGTAATATAATGATAATAAAGAAATAATAAAGTAGGGTAAAATAATAATAGTAATAATAATTATTATTATTGTTATTGTTATTGTTATTGTTATTATTATTATTATTATTATTATTATTATTATTATAAAGTAATAATAAAGTAATAATAAAGTAATAATAAAGTAATAATAAAGTAATAATAAAGTAATAATAAAGTAATAATAAATTATAATAATAAAGTACTAAATAAAACATTCCAATTTATCTACACACACACACACACACACACACACACACACACACACACACACAGAGACACAGACACAGACACAGACACAGACACACACACACCAAACTAACTTGCCTAACCTCATTATTACGACCGAGGATAAGATGGACGGATGGTGCTAAACTTTTATCCACGGCTGTGTGTGTAACTTCCTGTAGAGATATTGACACCAGCAGTAGGACCTAAATATTGTCAGTTAATTTAGGGGACCCTGTGATGTAGTAAGAAAATGGAATTGAAGATAAATGAGCCCTCCAAATATTGCCACGGAACACACACACACACACACACACACACACACACACACACACACACACACTAACACACACACACACACACACACACACCTATATGGAAGGAGCTTGTTTCGTGGCATGGTCAGGTGGAATCAGAAGCCTTAAATTTGCATACACGATCACAGGGTCCTTAAAAGGGGGGAATCACTTTTTGGTCAATTGTAGAGTTAAACATATTTCCCATAACTATGACGAGACACACACGAACTCATATGTTATAAATGTTGTAGCTGCTATATTTATGTATTATACTGTATGCTATATAATGCTGTATAATATTTCGTGGTATAGCGGTTTGGTGAAATTATTAACGTCAAAAGAGTAAATTTATTATCCTCTTACATTGTTTGTTTGTATATGTTGTTGTTGTTGATGATGATGTTGATGTTTGTCTGTCAATGTGACCCGCCTCGTGACTAAACTTTTACGGTTCTCTCGCTCCCTCAAACTTTTCTCACTCATCTCTTTCAAACTCCATGAGAGAGAGAGAGAGAGAGAGAGAGAGAGAGAGAGAGAGAGAGAGAGAGAGAGAGAATACACACACAACTCTATTATATACAGAATCTTTTACTCAGTCTCCCCACCTATTTCTTTCTTTTTTGAGAGAGAGAGAGAGAGAGAGAGAGAGAGAGAGAGAGAGAGAGAGAGAGACGTGCCTTCCTTCGCCTCCTGGTCTCCTATCACAAGACTTTTTTCGGTCAGCAGTTTTTTACGGGACAGGCAGGAATGGAAGTTGGAAGACACCGATATGTTACAGATAGATAGTTGTTCTCTCTCTCTCTCTCTCTCTCTCTCTCTCTCTCTCTCTCTCTCTCTCTCTCTCTCTCTCTCTCTCTCTCTCTCTCTCTCTCTCTCTCTCTCTCTCTCTCTTCATCCGTCACACACTTTTCTCGTTTCGTGGTTTCTCCTCCTTTATCGCCGCCTCCATTCGTCTCTGTCAGCAAACATTTCATTTCATTTCCTTTCTTTATCCCTGCATCCCCGTCCTCTTTCTTTAGTTGTAGTAGCAGTAGTTGTAGCAGTTGTTGTATTAGTATCAGTTATAGTAGTAGTAGTAGTAATAATATTAATAGTAGGTGTTTTTGTTTTAGTAGTAGTTCTATATAGCAGTATTAGTAGTTATTTTTGTAGTAGTAGTTGTAGTAGTAGCTGTGGTAATAATAATAATAATAATAATAATAATAATAATAATAATAATAATAATAATCATCGTGAATAACAAACCATAATTTCCTGTCCCTATTTAATTAAGGATCGTGTATGAAAATAATTGAAGGCTTCTGACTCCTCCTGACTATGCCACGAAACAAACTCCTTCCATATTATAGATGTGTGTGTGTTTCTGTGTGTGTGTGTGTCAGTGTGTGTGTGTGTCAGTGTGTGTGTGTGTCAGTGTGTGTGTGTGTCAGTGTGTGTGTGTGTCAGTGTGTGTGTGTGCCTGTGTGTGTGTGTGTGTTTGTGTGTGTGTGCCTGTGTGTGTGTGTGTGTGTGTCAGTGTGTGTGTGTGTGCCTGTGTGTGTGTGCCTGTGTGTGTGTGTGTCAGTGTGTGTGTGCCTGTGTGTGTGTGTGTGTGTTTCATGGCAATATTTGAAGGACTCATTTGCCTCCAATATTCCGACTACATGACAGGGTACAGGTATCTTGGTTACCGTTTCCATGACAACGGTTAGTGAGGCTCGGCTTGGGTTAATGGAGGGTATCAGACCGTCCTCTAACTGATTAGTCCTTCCCTAGCTCAATTTATACAGGGTTTTCCTATATCTTTTTCTGCGTAATTTCTTTCCTTTTCCTTCTAATTTATACATTATTTTTTTCCTTATGTCTTTTCGTGCATCATTTCCTTCCCTTTTCCTTCTAATTTATACATGACTTTTTCTTATATCTTTTCGTGCGTCATTTCCTTCCTTTTCCTTCTAATTTATACATGATTTTTTTCCTTACGTATTTTTCTGTGTCATTTCCTTCCATTTCCTTCTAATTTATACATGACTTTTTCCTACACATTTTCCTGCGTCATTTCCTTCCCTTTCCTTCTAATTTATACATGATTTTTTTTCCTTACGTCTTTTCCTGCGTCATTTCCTTCCCTTTCCTTTTAATTTATACATGATTTTCCTACACATTTTCCTGCGTCATTTCCTTCCCTTTCCTTCTAATTTATACATGATTTTTTTTCCTTACGTCTTTTCCTGCGTCATTTCCTTCCCTTTCCTTCTAATTTATACATGATTTTCCTACACATTTTCCTGCGTCTTTTCCTTCCCTTTCCTTCTAATTTACACATTACCTTTTTCCTTATATATTTTCCTAAGACATTATACACCTTCCTTCCCTCTCTTTCTAATTTTTACATGATATTATTCCTTACATCTTTTCCTGCGTCATTTCTTTCCCATTTTCATTTTAATTTACACACGTTTTTCCCACCTCATTTTCCACATCCTTCCCTGTCCTTTCATAAATGTTTTTTCCGTGCGTCTTTCATCTCCGGCCTTTATTATCATCCTTTCATTCCCCTCTTCGTTTTATCCATCAAGAGGATTTTGTTACATTTTATTTTTTATATATTCAGATTCACAAATATTATTAATATTATTATTGTTATTGTTATTATTATTGTTATTGTTATTGTTATTGTTATTATTATTATTATTAATATTGTTTTTTTATTAGTGTTATTGTTTTTATTGTTATTATTATTATTATTATTGTTATTGTTATTGTTATTGTTATTGTTATTATTGTTATTGTTATTGTTGTTATTGTTATTGTTATTGTTATTGTTATTGTTATTGTTATTATTATTATTATTATTATTATTATTATTATTATTATTATTATTACTATTATTACTATTATTACTATTATTACTATTATTTATTATTACTATTATTTATTATTTCTATTATATCTATTATCAAGCTCTATCATGTACCAATTATATGCAATTTCCTTAACCTGCATGATGATAATAATAACACATACATGCAATACGAGCCACATCACGACAACACAACACAACACAACACAACACTTCACCTTTATAATTTTATATACAAGAGACTTTCATAAATCCTTCACAATTTAGGGATAGGTTTTATAGTGAAATATATATAAATAAATTATTATGTAGTATATATATTATGATATATGTACCCTTTTTATACACTCATCAATCCACCCACCCATCCATCCACCCATCCACCCACTCACAGTTCACCAACCCACTCACCTACCCACCCATTTACACATTCACCAAGCCACCCATTCACAAACCCATTTACCCATTCACAAACCCATTTACCCATTCACCAAGCCACCCATTCACAAACCCATTTACCCATTCACAAACCCATTTACCCATTCACAAACCCATTTACCCATTCACCAAGCCACCCATTCACAAACCCATTTACCCATTTACCAACCCACCCATTCACAAACCCACTCATTCACCAACCCACTCATTCACCCACTCACTGTTCAGCCCTGCATGGCGTGTGAACTTCAAAGTGTATCTCGTTATTTAGATTGCTTCGTGTTGTTGTGGTTCCATGGGGTTTGTTTAGCCTTATTATATTATGTTTGTGTTGTGTGAGTATAAAGGCAGGTTTTGTATGGGGTTTCACCGTTCATGTCTAACCTGTTGAGTTGGTTTAATCAGGTTATATTATTTTGTGTTTGTGTTGGAATAAATAGAATGATAAGGTTTGTTTACAGGGACTTTGGCCTGTGTTTCTGTGTGTGTGTGTGTGTGTTTCTGTGTGTGTGTTTCTGTGTGTGTGTGTGTGTGTGTGATATCGAATTCCAATCTATATCCCGTTATCGTCGTGTGTTTGATATTCCAGGCAGAATGTTGTTATTGTTGAACTATCTTTTTTACAGGTGGGAGAAAGTGTGGAGGAGGCGAGACATTGGTGTTTTCTTTATGTAATATATATATACAGTATATATTATGACGTATACCGGTATATATATATATTGATTCCTCCAAACTATACCAAACAACAAAACACCACCATTAGTTTTGTTATTCTAGTATTGTTTCCTGTCATACTTTGGAGGAATCAAGGCGCAAATAAATGCCAAAAGTGTTGTATTACTCATTTAAACAATTATGGCAGTGCGTTGTAAAAAAAAAAAAAATCATGAAGCGCTCGTATTTGATATTTATTTCTTTGATACATTTATTTCTTCTTTTCCTGTGTTTCGCTATTGTTCTGCCCAGCGTCTGATATTAATATTTTCAGGGCATCTATTTTTCAGTCGGTTGTATTGCTTTCACCTCGACACTTTTTCTTTTTATGGACGTCACAACAATTCTCTCGTGTTGGTTTTTGTGTTTTTTGTTCGTTCTTTTTAATCTCTTGACCTTGTGTGTGTGTGAGAGAGAGAAAGAGAGAGAGATAGAGAAAGATATAGGGGGGGAGAATGTGAGAGAGAGAGAGGGGGGAGAGGGAGTGTGTGTGTGTGTGTATTAGTTATATCGAGACACTGAGCTACTGGTGAAATCTTATATAGTATAAGGCTGTAGACCAACTCTCTTCTGATCCCAACTCTCCATTAGATCACCATCAGTAGAGTATCTCGTGGGAAGGGGTCGTTTAGTTTGGCCCTGATTCCCGCCTTTGTTTCCTACAGGTGGTGGCGAGGCAGGAGGATAACCCTATCAATATTATTTTCGGTCTTTCAATCACAGGTTATTCTTCTTTCGTCTCTTCTTTTCTCTCTCGACACACCTTCATCCCTGTGAGGACCCAGTTTATAATTATAGACTGTAACCAATTCATTCTATCGTTCCTTATATTCTCTCTCTCTTCCTCACGTCACCTTTTTCTGAATAACTTGCCTCCCTCTGTTTGTTGTTGTTATTATTATTTTCTCTTCTTCCCATCACCCTTTCCCAATTAACTTGCCTTCCTCTGTGTATGTTGCTATTATTCTCTCTTTCTTTTCAGACTTGCTTACCTCCCTCTGTGTTTATTATTTTTACCGTATTCTCTTATTCCCATCACCCTTCTCTAACAAACTTGCCTCCATCTGTGTTTGTTATTGGACTTAAACTCTCACCTTCGACCTTCCTTCCTTCCATCCATCCAGCGCTATAGGACCTCGATGTTGCGGCGCCTAATATCCATCAATAATATTAATCCTTCCATCCAGTCAATGTTTTGTTGTTGTTCTTATTTACATCTGGGATTCATAATATGTACTGGAGTCAAGAGCCATAACAAGAATAACAGGTGTGCTTCGAATAGCCAGCATGATGGTGTATGAATTGAGCCATAATACGTATATATCCAGGTTTTTGTTGAAGTTTGGAATCATTTGACATAGCAGTGTTCCAATGACAACATCTATTCTGTCTCATGAAGCTCCAGCCAGTGTGAGACAGAATAGACGATTTGTAATTGGTTCACTAGTATGTCAGATGATTCCAAACTTTAACAAGACCTAGATACGTATTACGGATCGTGACTGTACTGTGATCGTAGGCTGGAAACTCTGGTAAGATTAATAATACGAGCAAGAACCAACCCCATGAGACCCTTCCTTCCTTCCTTCCTTCCTTCCCTCCCTTCCTTCCTTCCTTCCTTCCCTCCCTCCCTTCCTTCCTTCCTTCCTTCCCTCCCTCCCTCCCTCCCTCCCTCCCTCCCTCCCTTCCTTCCTTCCCTCCTTCCCTCCCTCCCTCCCTTCCAAGCTTCTTATTTATATCCCAACTTCCTCTACCCCGACCCGTCTCATTTCTTTTCCTCTTTCCTCCTACCCTCATTTCCCTTTTCCTCCTACCCTCATTCCCCTCTTGCTCCTTTCCTTCTCTCTTCTCTTTTCCCTCCTCCTCCTCCTTTCCTTCGTTCTTATCTTTTCCCTTTCTTTCCCTCCTCCTTTCCTTCTTTTTTTATTTTCCCCATCTCTCCTCCTTTCCTTTCTTCTCGTTTCCCTCTCCTTCCTCTTTTCTTTCTCTTTTTTTTTCCTTCTCCTTCCTCCTTTCCTTCTATTTTCTTTTCCCTCTCCGTCCTCCTTTTCTCCTCCCCAACTTTTTTTTTCTCCTCCTACTATCCTCCTTTCCCTTTTTCACTTGTTTATCACGTGTCCCTCATTATCTACTTTTATTCCCATTCTTTCCTTTGTATCCTCGTCCTCTTCCCTGTCTCATTCTCTCCCCTCATTTTCATTTTCTCCCCTCCACTCATTTTTATCTTTCAGTCAATTTCCTTCTCCTTTTCTGTTCCATTTCCCCTCTCTCATATATTCTCCCCTCTCATCCATTCTCTCCCATCTCATCTCTCACTCATTTTCTGGCCGTTCTTTCTTCTCCTTCCCCGCTCTCTCTCT
>JAWZYT010000913.1:195000-202500 GCA_034508575.1 Petrolisthes manimaculis | reverse complement strand
AAAGATTTTAGGCAACGTTTAGAATATCCCTTGTCACATTATACACTGTCCTCGGGAACGGGTGTGATTTAAGTCCAGTTAGGAGTGTATTATTATTATTAGTAGTAGTAGTTGCAGTTGTAGTAGTAGTTGTTGTTGTAGTTGTAGTAATAGTAGTAGTAGTAGAAGTAGTAGTAGTATTTTTATCTTACTTTTACTTTTATTCTTATTTTTGTAGTAATAATTCAGAAACCCTTGAATAACCTTAATTAGTGGAAGAAGAGCAGATGGAGCCAAGCACATGAATGTTTAATAAAAGAAGACAGATTTGAGGTTATCAGGTGGACGAGGTTAATTTGGCCCACCAATGAAGAAATAAGGAACCTCATTTCTCACACGGTGGATGATTTACGAGGAGCGTGAGCTCTGTGTGTGTGTGTGTGTGTGTGTGTGTGTGTGTGTGTGTGTGTGTGTGTGGTGTTTTAATTTGAATGTGATGTTTTGGTGGTGCTGGTGGTGTGTGTGTGTGTGTGTGTGTGGTGATTGTGGTGTTATGGTGGTGGTGTGTGTGTGTGTGGTGATTATGTTTTTTTTTTAACGTGATTGTGGTATGTGTGTTGTGGTCTTAGTGATGATTGTGGTGGTTTTAAATTGATTGTGGTATTGTGTTAGTTGTTGTTGATGTTGATGGTGGTGGTGTTTTTTGTGTTTTTTTGTTTATTGTTTATTGTTTGTTGTTGTTGATGATGGTGGTAAAGTGAGTGTGTGTGTGTCAGCTGATGTTATGACGTTATGATGCTTTATTTAGCCATATCTACACTTTCACATTTTCTTCCCCCATTTCCCACTTTATCTCCCTCCCTCCTTCCATCCCTATCTTGGTCCGTTCCCTCCTTCCCCACCTTCCATCCTTACTCCCTTCTCCTTCCTCTCTCCTTCCCCCCTTCCCTCCTTCCCTCCTTCTCCTTCCTCTCTTTCTCCCTATCTTGGTCTCTCTTTTTCTCCTTCCTACCTCCTTTCCTATTCGCTCTTCTCGTCTTTTCCCTTCTCCTCCTCCTCCTCCTCCTCCTCCTCCTCCTCCTCCTCCTCCTCCTCCTCCTCCTCCTCCTCCTCCTCCTCCTCCTCCTCCTCCTTTCCCTGACATTCTTTCCACCCACGTATCTATCAATCTGTCTGTATTCATCTATACTTAATGACCCTGTGATGTCGTCAGAAAATCGGAGAAACCTCCAATTATCATACACGAACACAGGGTCCTTAAGGTGGTAATTCCTTTTTGTTACATTGGAGTGCCATGATTCCTCCAAAGTATGCTAGGAAACAGGACCAGAAGAGCAAAAAAAAAAAAAAAGAGTGTTCTGTTGTTTGGAATATAGTTTGGAGGATTCAGTTGCTCTAGATTTACAAACATAAAACTTCCCCCTTAACTAAATAAATGATATCCCCTTGACTGGTGCTGGGTTGAAGGCATAGAATAGGAATATCTCTGTATTATAGGTTTGGGGTGAAGTACGAGGTTCATTTGTTTTTATTTGTTTTTATTTGTTTTTATTTGGATGGAGTACGAGGGTTATTTGTTTTTATTTGGATGGAGTACGAGTGTCATTTGTTTTTATTTAGGTGGAGTACGAGTGTCATTTGTTTTTATTTGTTTTTATTTGGATGAAGTACGAGTGTCATTTGTTTTTATTTGTTTTTATTTGGATGAAGTACGAGTGTCATTTGTTTTTATTTGTTTTTATTTGGATGGAGTACGAGTGTCATTTGTTTTTATTTGGTTGGAGTACGAGTGTCATTTGTTTTTATTTGGTTGGAGTACGAGTGTCATTTGTTTTTATTTGTTTTTATTTGGTTGGAGTACGAGTGTCATTTGTTTTTATTTGGTTGGAGTACGAGTGTCATTTGTTTTTATTTGGTTGGAGTACGAGTGTCATTTGTTTTTATTTAGGTGGAGTACGAGTGTCATTTGTTTTTATTTGTTTTTATTTGGTTGGAGTACGAGTGTCATTTGTTTTTATTTGTTTTTATTTGGGTGGAGTACGAGTGTCATTTGTTTTTATTTGAATTTATTTGGGTGGAGTACGAGTGTCATTTGTTTTTATTTGAATTTATTTGGGTGGAGTACGAGTGTCATTTGTTTTTATTTGTTTTTATTTGGGTGGAGTACGAGTGTCATTTGTTTATCAACAGGTAGTAACAAATGGGGGGTGGCCTCGTCTGGTCACGATGTATTTATGCCTCTGTGTGTGTTTGTGTGTGTGTGTTTGTTTAAAGGGTATGTCTGTAGAGGTGTAAAATACGTGTGTGTGTGTGTGTGTGTGTGTGTGTGTGTGTGTGTGTGTGTGTGTGTGTGTGTGTGTGTGTGTGTGTGTGTTTAAAGGGTATGTCTGTAGAGGTGTAAAATACGTGTTTGTATCTGTCTCTTTCTGTGTGTGTGTGTGTGCGTGCTTAAAGGGTATGTGTGTAGTGGTGTGTGTGTGTGTGTTTAAAGGGTATGTGTGTGTTTAAAGAGTATGTGTGTGTGGTGTGTTTAAAGAGTGTGTGTGTATGAGTGTGTGTGTATGAATGTGTGTGTATGAGTGTGTATGTAGTGGTGTGTGTGGTGTGTTTAAAGAGTATGTGTGTATGAGTGTGTGTTTACGTTGAGCCAGAGTGCGTCAATCTTCTACAAAGTCTGCTCTTGATTACCAGGTGACATATTCTGCACCTGGTATTCCGATAATAGGTCTGTAATTCATCATCACCACCACCACCACCAGAACTCGACCCCATCCACAAACAAGAGACAACCATCTGAAAATTCTTACTTACTAGACTCACACTGACTGAAGGTTGTTTTGGGTTGGGTATGTGAGTGTTTGTGTTGTTACTGTGCATGCGTGTCTGTGTTTGTATAATGCATGTGTATGTGTGTGTTGGTTATATTGTGTGTGTTTGTGATATTGTGTGTGTATTATGTATGCATATGTTTGTTAGTTATATTGTGTGTGTGTTTGTGGTATTGTGTGTGTATTGTCCATGTGTGTGTTGGTATTTTGCATGTGTTTGTTTGTGGTATTGTGTGTGTGTATGTGGCATTGTGTACGAAAGTGCTATTGTGGGCAATGTGCATATAAGTGACATACAGTAGCTTTTTCCGTTGCTTTCTCACCCACGTCTCCTATCCGTCCCCACCTTAACCCATCTTTTCCCTATCACTTTCTATCTCTAAATAATCCTTCCTTCCCCTCGTTTATAAGCCACATTACTTCTTGTACCACGTTACTCATCCATCCTAAATTCCTCTGTTGTACTCGATCATTCCTTCCCATCATTACACCACACTTAACTTTTTTTTATAAGTCTTCCTCTTTCCTCACGTTGCACCATCCTTCCCTTCACACCTTAACTTGTACCCTCATTCAGTTACCATACAGCTGACACCTTGGAGAATATTTTCCTATGCTCGACTGTTTGTTCCACCCACCTAGAGATAATCCCATCCCATCCAATGACACACGCTAAATTTTCAACGGGTCCTGAATATTGCATTACCTGTTTTCCCCGCCGCTCCTCCCCCCCTGGCTGGCTGACTGGCTGACTGGCTGGCTTGGTCTCTAGGGGATTCAAGGGACTATGGTATTAAAAAGCTGGCGGCTGTTCTATTTCTGAACCTGTGTGTGTGTGTGTTTTCTTACCAACGCTTGTGTATGTTATGTGTATGCTAATTTTTTTTTATCTTTACCATGTGTGCTTTTGAGAAATTATATTTATATCTTTAACACATTTTGATTTAGACCACAGGAGAAATTTGGTTAAGCTGAGAAATCATGAACACTTACATGGGAGTTTGGGACACACTCTGGTTAGAAGGTGTCTCACGGGTGTCATTATGTGGAATTAATTATCTGTAGTGCCTCACCTGTTTGCTGCCCACACACACCTTGCATCCACACACACACACCTCACATCCACACACACACCTCACATCCACACACACACACACACACACACACACCTCACATCCACACACACACACACACCTCACATCCACACACACACACACACCTCACATCCACACACACACCTCACATTCACACACACACACCTCACATTCACACACACACCACACATCCACACACACATCTCGCATCCACACACACACCTCACATCCACACACACACACACACACACACACACACTAAAAGATGTATGCATATGTATCGCTTGAAACTCACAGAAGTCAAAACCTTAATAGGATTTTCTCGTGTTGGTGAATTGGAAGGTCTCTGATTCCTCCAAATTATGCCAAAAAACATGGTATTAATATGTAGAGGATCTGTTTCGTGGCATGCTATGAAGGAATCAGTAACCCTCCAATTTACCAACAAGAGAATATCCCCTAAATTAATTATAACGAATGACATCATATTCATTAGTCCAACGTCACGTGGTAGATTATTTTTTTTTACTGTACTGGGAATATGACTTAGTGACTTATATAGGTGGTGTGAGAAAGAGGAAGATATCCATAATATTAATTAAGGGAAGAATTCTTGTTGGTGAATTGGAAAGTCTCTTATGATTCCACCAAACTATAGTGCCATCAAACAGATCCTCCATTAGTACCATTGAGGGCGTCTGTTTCCTGGCATAGTTAGGAGGAATCAGTAGCCCTCCAGTTTACCAAAAAAGAAACAATCTCCCCATAAAAAATAACGAACAGGGCATTAAACATTTCAGTGGTGATGCATGTTGGTGTTTGCCATACAGGTGTAAGGAAGAGAAGGACAAGTGTTCGTACATTTGTAAAACTCTGAACATGAAGAGTTAACCAGGTGCTGTTACTCGAATATAATTTACGCAGACATAATTATTATCAACACACATCTTTTTCCCGCTAAGAAAGGCTCAATCAATGTGGTCCTGAAGTGTTGAATGCACCAAACCGACACATCAACACACGTCTCTTTCACCCTCGGAAATACTAAATGTGGTTCCTATATACTGAATGACCAAACCGACACATCAACACACGTCTCTTTCGCTCTCAGAAATACTCAACTCAATATTCACTCAAAACAGTTCAGGAATATTGAATGAGACAACCAACACATCAAAACACGTCTCTTTCCCCCTCAGAAATACTCAATCAATATGGTTCTGGAATATTGAATGAGAGAGGAGAGTCGACGTAGTAAATAATGCATTCTGCAGGATGTGTCCGATGAATAGTGAAACGAACAATGTGACTCGTGTTGTTTCAATAGGGTTAGTAACATCTCAGAACGAATATAAGAATACCATTGAGGGAGGAAGGGGATTTATTGACAATCTTTCCTTACTACAATATATATACTTGTTTCTGCAGATTAGAGAAGACAGGACTTTAAGGGGGATAGTAATAGCATCATTTTGGTCCATAATAGAGAAACTTGAATCCTCCAAAGTACGCCAGGAAACAGGACCAGATTAGTAACAATAATGGTGACCTGTTGCTTGGAATAATTTAAAGAAATCACTTGCTCCCTCCGGCTTTATCAACACTGCACTTCCTTCTTAATTAAATCGTGACTGTACACAAGGTTACCAAATGATGAAGTAACGTAACAAGCTGGGTATATTTAGTGTTGGTAAATCTGGAGCAACTGAATCTTCCAAACTATTCCAAGCAACAGAACACAATTATTTTTGCTTTTCAGATTCTGTTTCCTGGCTTACTTTGGAGGAATCAAGACACTCCAATGTAACATAAATGAATTACCCCCATAAGGGCTTCTCGGTGGTTCGTGTGAAGGTTGTAACGTGATAGTCATTTCAATATTACAGCTCTACCAATTTAAGAGAAGTTGGCTGGCGTGTATTTATAATTAGTATATGAGTTTGGCTTGAATTGTGTGTGTGTGTTTCCCCATGGTTTCTGAGTAATGGAGATTTGTGATGTGTGGTGTGTGTGACTGTGTGTGTGTGTGTTTCAATGTGTGATTATGTGTGTATTTATGTGTGTGTTTATGTGACTGTGTGTGTGTGTGTGACTGTGTGTGTGTGTGTGTGACTGTGACTGTGTGTGACTGTGTGTGTGTGTGTGTGACTGTGTGTGTGAGAGAGAGAGAGACTGTGTGTGGGTGGGTGTGACTGTGGTTTTTTTTTATGTGTAATTATGTGTGTATGTGTATGTGTGTGTTTAGATGATGGAGGCTGACAGAGGCAGGACAGGGAGGGGAAGGAAATGGAGGGTTGGACTGGAGGGAAAGGGGACTCACAGCAGACAAGTCTATACCAAAGGACCCCCAAACTTGGCCGTCCACCTGGGATTCACACACGTCTCCCAACTCTCAACCAACATTTCCGAACTCTCCAACAACAACTACACGTCTCCTAACTCTACACCAACATTTCCAAACTATCCACCAACAACTACACGTCTCCTAACTCTCCAACAACAAACAACTACACTATACGTACTGTCCATTATTAACTTTACATTTCCAGACTCTCCACTGACAACACTTCTCCAAACACGTCTCCACCAACAACTATATACATCTCCACACTCTCCACCAAAAACTATACATCTGCAAACTCTCCAGAGACAGAATGGGGAGTTGTTGTAGAGAGGAGAGGAGAGGAGATTGTACGCACTGCATGATGGTGAAGGGGAGTGTTAGAGGGAAAGGGAGGGGGTCGAGTTTCATGGTAGTAGTAGTATGGGAGTGCTGGGGAAAGAGAGAGGGAGAGGAGGGGTACACGTTGCATGGTAGGAGAGGATGGAGAGGCAGAGGAGGGAGATGGGGTCGATTTTGATGGTAGTAGTAGGGAGTAGGAGGCAGGGAGATTAGGGGGTACACGTTGCATGGTAGGAGGGAGGGAGGGAGGGGAGGGGGGACGCGGTGCATGGTATAGGAGAGGCAGAGGAGGGAGATGGAGTCACGTTGCATGGTAGTAGTAGAGAGTGGGATGGAGGGAGGGAGAGGAGGAGGGGGGGACACGTTGCATGGTAGTCTGAGTGAAGTGAGAGCAGTCAGCTTTAGGACGGCGGCAGCAACAAACACACACACACACAGGCTGAGAGAGAGAGAGAGAGAGAGAGAGTGAGTATATACACACACACACACAGGCTGAGAGAGAGAGAGAAAGAGAGCAGTGTGTGTGTGTGTGTGTGTTTGTGTGTGTGTCAGCAAGTGTGAATGGTCGACTCAGCTACCGTAAATCAAAGGCTGTAAGCTTGTTGAGGTGACATACCACTTCCTTCCTTCCTGTAACCTGGATGACACTGCACATATTGTGGTGAAAAATGTATTTGTTTTTTTGTTTTTTTTCCTTTTTACGGTGGTGTCAATTTAAGGGGATACCGTATACGCATTCTTTTGACGGTAAAAATTTGGATGGGTAATTATTTCTCCAGTCTAAGCCACATAACAGATCCCTGCATAGTAACAATGAAGTTGTCGGTGTCGTGTTTGTTTCCTGACACAGTTTGGAGGAATCAGTAGCCATCCAATTCACCAACAAGAAAATCTATACGTAAAAGGTTAGGATTAT
>JAWZYT010000913.1:190000-192500 GCA_034508575.1 Petrolisthes manimaculis | reverse complement strand
ATGATAAGGGAAGTGTCAAATAGTGTCAGAAATCCATAAAATAAGAGGAAATTATAAGGGAAGTGGAAAATTGTGTCAAATTTCCATAAACTATGAGGAAGTGATAAGAGATAAAAAGGGAAGTATCAAATAGTTTTATGTATCATTAAATTCCGTCGTATTCAAATGTCAGGGTAGACCAATGAGAAGGTGAGAGAATTTACACGATAAATATTATCTGGTTGTCAGGTAATGAAGCCGCACGTTGGTGTTTACTGCAAGTGTATTTCGTCCTTTTGAGGAAAGGATAGAGAAAAGGAAGAAGGATAGAAATAGTGTTAAAGCAGAGGATGTGTAATGCAGAGGAAAAAGAGTGACAAGAATGATGAATGAAGGGGAAGGGAAACGGTACAAAGATTGAAAGGCATATCAGTATAGGAAGAGGAGAGAGGAAGAGCAAAAGAGGCAGACTGTGTTTGGAGGGAGGGAAGGAGGAAGTTATTTTCGTTAAAGGTCCACTAGAGACCACTATGCCCAACCACGTAATTGGATTTTTATGTAAATAGTTGCAAGGAAGGGAAAAATTAAGTCTAGGGAAATGTGGTAATGATGATGATAGTGGTGGAGGTGGGAATAAAAGTGGTGTTGGGATGTGTTGTTGTTGTGGTAGTGGTGGAAGTTGGAATGAAGGTGTTTTTGTTTTTGTTGTTGTGGTGGAAGTTGGAATGAAGGTGTTTTTTTTTTGTTGTTGTTGTGGTGGAAGTTGGAATGAAGGTGTTTTTGTTTGTTGTTGTTGTGGTGGTGGTGGCATAGTGGAGGTGGGAATGAAGGTTTTATTGGTATTTGTTGTTGTGGAGGTGGTGGAAGTTGGAATGAAGGTCGTGTTGTGGACTTGTGGTGTTGGTGGTGGTGGAGGTGGGAATGAAAATGGTGTTAGGATGTATAGTTGTTGCTGTGGTGGTGGTGGTGGGTGATAGTAGAGGTGGGAATGAAGGTGGTGGTAGAGGTGGGAATGAAGGTGTTGTTGTTGGCATGTATTGTTGTGGTTGTGGTAGTGTAGGTAATCTCTTGTAACTGTTTCCTTTCTTTTCCTTTCCTCTCGTTTTTTCTCTTACCTCCATCACCATCCCTGTCTATCCTTCCCTTCCCATTCCTTTCCTTCTCTTTCCATTCCTATTCTACCCTTTCACTTCCCTTCCCTATCCTCCCTTCTGTTTCTATTCTGTCCCTTCCTCTTCTATTCCCTCTCTTTACTTCTCCTATCCGTCCCTTCCCGTCCCTCACTTTCATTCCAATCGGGTAATATTCTCATTTTTATTTATTCATTTCCAAGCCATTACTTCTTTTTTTACGTCCTTCCGTTTCACACACCTCGTATTCCAATGTTTTTCACCTCGTTTATTTTGTATTCTCTCCATTTACCTCCTTGTTTATTATTTGCATTTGACACCATTTTCCTTTCCTCTTCTCACTTCTCATCTCTTCTTCTCTCTTCGCCTCTTCTCTCCCCTCTCCTCTCCCATAATTGCACTTCTCTCGTCCTCACCTTTCCTCTCTTCTATTATTCTCTCCTCGTCTCTTCTCTTCCTTCTCCCATCCTCACACTTCTCTCGTTCTCTCCTTTCCTCTATTCTATTCTTCTCTTCCTTCTCCCATTCTCACTCTTCTCTCGTTCTCTCCTTTCCTATCTCCTGTTCTTCTCTTCTCTCCCCTCTCCCATCCTCACACCTCTCTCGTCCCCTGTGCATTTTAATCTTTTCTTCCACTTCTCCTTTATGTCTCTTTCCTTTATGCATTCCCCTTCTCCCCTCTCATCGTCTGTCTCCTTCTTTCACTTTCCTTCCTTTTCTCTCAGACTTAATGGGGATTTCTCTTCTCCAATTGTCTTTTTTATTTATCAGTTGCCTTTTTATCTTCCCTCTCTTCCTCTCTCCTTACCTTTCTTTCCTCTCTCCTTACCTTTCTCCATCCTTCCTTTCCTCTCTCCTTACATTTATTCCTCCCTCCCTTTCCCTTTCTTTATATTTCTTAACTTCTTTTCCTCTCTTCTTACCTTTCTTTCCTTCATTTTCTCCCTCCTTACCTTCCTTTCCTTTCTTTCCTCAATCCCAACTTTTCTCCATCCCTCCTTTCCTTTCTTTCCTTAATTCCTTTCCTCAATCCCAACCTTTCTTCATCCTTCTCCCCCCTCCCTCCTTTTCCTAATTTCATTTCTACGGTTTCCTTCATTCTCTCCGACCCCCTCCTCCTCCTCCATCTGTGCCCCACCCAATATATCCCTTCTTCACTCCCCCCACCCAATATCCCAACCGAGTAAATACCCCACCATTCCTATCTCATCTTATCCTCTCTTCTTCTCTCATTGTCTCTCTCTTCTCTTCTCCTCTCCTCTCCTCTCCTCTCATCCCCTCCTCTCTCCTCTTCTCTCTCTTCTTCCCTCATTGTCTCTTCTTTCCTCCTATTTTCTTTCCTTTTCCTCCCATCTCCCCTCTTCATCCCTTCTCCTCTCCTCCTTTCCTCT
>JAWZYT010000913.1:0-185000 GCA_034508575.1 Petrolisthes manimaculis | reverse complement strand
ATTATTCCTCCAAACTATTTCAGGCAAAAGGATACCATTATTTTTTTTTCATTGGGGTCTGTTTCCTGGCATATTTTGGAGGATTTAAGATGCTCCAATCTATCAAAAGTATACTCTGCCCTTAAGGGAGTAATATACTTTTTTTTTTTTGGTCAATTGGAGCTGCCTTGATTCCTCCAAAGTATGCCAGAAAACAGAACCAGAGGAGCAAAAATAATGGTGTTCTGTTGCTTGGAATAGTTAGGAGGAATCAGTTGCTCCAGATTTGCCAACACTGTACTATATACCCCCTTACCTAATGAAGCTGACTAACAACAATAGGAGTTCAGAAATGTCCCCCCCCCGTCCCCCACCCCCAACCCCACACTGAAGGGGTTAAGGGGGTGTGGGAATAGGGGGACAGGCTTGGGGGGGGGGTTGTGGGGTGCATGAGTTGGGGGACAAGTTTAGGGGGGTTATGGGAGTGCAGGAATAGGGGGATGTATAGGCTTTCTACCCACCCCAAACCTGACCCCCCTATTCCCGCACCCCCCCCCCAAGTCCCCCACCCCCACCCCCACACTGAAGGGGTTAATTACCTCTTACTAAACGATAACACAACACTCATCGATCACCTTCTTCAGATTCTCAAGCAGTGAGTTATTTGCGTCATGATGTGTGTGTGTATGTGTGTGTATATGTGTGTGTGTGTGTGTGTGTGTGTGTGTATGTGTGTGCGTGTGCGTGTGCGTGTGCGTGTGCGTGTGTGTGTGTGTGTGTGTAACAGTAGATAGTTTTTTTGTTTGTTTTTTGTAACCTTAGATAGCTTTTATGTAGTGTGTGTGTGTGTGTGTAATAGCAGATAGTTTTCTTCTTATTTGTTTTGTGTAGTTTGTGTGTGTGTGTGTGTGTGTGTGTTTAAGACGAAAGCTGTTATTTATATCATAGTGACGTGGGTTTTTTTCTTTTCTTTACTTTATCTTGGTTCTTGGCGTCATTGATCACCTCTTCATGTGACCCCTTGACAGTCGGTAATCAAAATGAAAACAAACACTTGATCAGAGAGAGAGAGAGAGAGAGAGAGAGAGAGAGAGAGAGAGAGAAGGGGTGAGGGAGGGCGGGAGAGAGGATTGTATGTTGTCTAATAGTTGGTTGGTTGGTTGATAAATAGGCTATAAAACTATAGGCCTAGTCATTTTGCAAAGGATGAGTCCAGACAAAGGTTAAAAATATGTCTTATGAAAATTCTGTACAGTAATTAATGGATAATCATAATAATAATAATAATAATAATAATAATAATAATAATAATAATAGGACTCAGATTTAAAGGTGAACACACACACACACACACACACACAGTGACTCTCATGTGTACAGATATTTAATACTCGATTACACACATGTTTGTTAAAGATGGCGTGACGTATTGCCATGCAGATTAGATGAAGAACGACCTCGTTAGGCTTAAGGGGATAGTAAAAAAGTTTGTAGTTCGTTGGAGGACCTTGAATCCTCCAAAATATGCCAGGAAACAGGACTATATTAATAAAATATATTGTTGGTCTGTTGCTGGGAATAGTTCGAGAGGAATTTAATTATTGCTCCAGATTTACCAACTCCGTAGCGCACTACCAGCCCTTAAAGCTCACTTGGTTGTACCTACCCTGCTGTAAATTTAACTCGACTCGTAGTCACTCCACTCAAAACCTCATTACAGATGACAAAATACCACTTGTGCACACCTTTTGGTCATCTAAAAAACTTATCCTAATTTTAACAAAAGATATCGTACAACTCCAAAACAATTTCTCCACAAGACGAACGTAAATCCTCCGTCAAATGAATGTGATTGGTTCACTTTGTCAACAGAATGACCGTACTTAAAAAGTTGTGTGGATTTATATCAAATTTTTCCTATCGATGGATCTTGTGACTGGCAACAAATAATTTGATTTTGAGAGATATCCAGATCTGGGTCTATTGCTTTTTTTGTTTGTTTTGCAGCTTTTCTATTATACTATTACAACATATTGGTGTGGATGATCCAATGTTCCGAGCTTTGGTGCAGGTTTGCAGTCTCAAAACCACCCCTGCAGAAACTACTAGACCAAACTCTCCGAAGCAGTATCCATCACTTGCCAAAGACCTTCCATCAACATCCAACAAGCTGCAGACTTCATTTAATCATCCGCACACCCCCAGGTATGAGATGCAACCTCTATGCAACCCCACCTGCAGGAACAAGAAACCAAAAAAACAGCACCCATGCCCAGGCACTAGATGTAAGAGTAAGGCAACCAGAGCATCCACCCTACTCCAGGATCAACTTGACTATACCCCAGCCATTAGCAGATATGCCCAGGCAGCCAACCAGCTGCAGGACCCAGGTGGACTCCAGCCTCCAGGTCCAGGCCACATCACTTACTCCACAAACTTCATCAAGAGCAGAACCAGCAGTCCACCCAGAAGAAGCCTCACTAGGAGGCGAAAAACTCAGAGTTTCGGTGTACAAAGTCAATAGTTTATACTATTATTTCAATCTAATAAAGCTGTCAGCTTTCACCAGCATTTTCACTTAACCTAGTATGTTACTTAGTGAAGAACACGAAAAACACGAAGGTATTTTATAAAATCAAGAATACCATTCTGAAGATCGTAAAATCTTCTAGTGCTGTTGATTTTAACAAAAATTGTATAAGAGAAAATTTGTGCCATATATGTATATATATATATATATATCACTGGGAACCAGCTGGGTGTAAAGATGCTTGAATCCGCCCACACCCACCCACCAACAACACTCTCAGCTTTAACCCAACATCACCACTTTCATGGAGCTTCTAGTACTACCTCCCTCCTCAACCACACACTCACAACATACTCATTCATCCCAACATTCAAATATTATACCATCCACACATTATCTCACTCATGCATTAAATATTTCCCTTTAAAGAACAATTAACGCTTTCGTACCCACGTTCGAGAGAGAATACACTTCGTTCGAGACAACTGAATACACTTTGCACATTTGGGCCCCTTGATAATAACAAGTAGAGGCTCTGGTACAAATATATGGCGGGAGATTAGGTCACTCTCTGGACGGGTCGACCGGCCTAGAAAACTCCCCCCCCCCCCCCCCTGCATACACACCCTTCCAGCACTCCAGAGCATTGGCTGACCTACACACACACACACACATTTCAGTCAGTATCTCTTGTTGATTGGCTCACAAACCCAGACTACTAGACTAGGTCATTCTTTGGGTCATATTCAAGAACATTCATGGCGTTGACGATGGCGTGGCATCGGTACGATGACTCCACAGACAAACAACAGAGTCATCGTATCGGTACCAAGCCACTGCTGTTTTTGCAAAGGTCCCAATAATTCACTCTATCAAAATACACCAAATTATAAACCTACTCAACCTCAATGTGATGTGTAGAGGTTTCCATCTCTGTGATTGGTTTCTATTTAATTGTATGTTATGTCTGCCAGGGAGCTATTGGTTAGGTGATTGCTTTGGTTTGTTTGGTAGTAGGATTTTGTAAAAGGTTATGTGTAGACTTTTATTAAATTTTTAACAGAGGTGAGCCGAGTGCCTGCCACCACTATAAGTGATTAGATTTGGGGAGAGAGATGGGGTCTAGCTAGAATTTCTCTCTCTCTCTCTCTCTCTCTCTCTCTCTCTCTCTCTCTCTCTCTCTCTGTTAAATATGAGGGTAGATTTTCCCTTTAACTTTCACAACTTATTTTTTTGGCAGGGGAATGTAAATAGTTATAAACTGTATTCAGACAGTGACGAAAGCATTCATATTCGATCTCTGTTTTCCACATTGCATTTTCAAGTCTTTTAGTGAATGTTTTAAGTTTTTTTGTGTGTTTTAGACCTTCTAGGTTTAGATTAGGAAAATATGCATATACAGTAAGTTCCACGCGGCAAATATGTGCAATTCATGTATATTTCAATATGGAATAATGTAATAATTTATGTTCGTGTGTAATGAATATAAGTGGCGGTTGCACTGATTACTTTAGCCAAATAACCTTTCGAAAAATCGCGAGCGTAATAATAACTTAATAGATCTAAGTCCAGCGCGGCGTTTCAGAGACCAACTAAAGTCCAGCAGCGTAGCAGTATAATAAAAGTCTAGGGTCTGTATACCCTAATGCACTAGCCTCATTGCATTCACTATACTGCCTACCTAAGTAATATAAATACACCATAAAACAAAACGCTATTATACCATCCATACTAATAATACACCCATACAACACTATACATTGTACTGCTTACCTAAGTAATATAAATACTGTACACCATAAAACACTATACCACCCATACTAATAATACACCCACACAACACTATACTGCCTACCTAAGTTAAGTAATATAAATACACCATAAAACACTATACCACCCATACTTATTAGACTAATAATGTTATGTTACATTTCCAGGCAGGGTCGCGGTGGGTGGAAACCGTCTTCAATAAACGGGAGTGTATCAAGTTCATTCCAAGTAGCAAAGACAATGCCAGGTTAGTTGTTGTTGTGTATTGTACTCTTGTATCATTTATGTAGATATTCATTTGTAATTATATGGACTTCCAAGTGTTAATTAAAAAAAAAATTGGCAGCGAATTCATTCATGCCCATTTTACCCATTTACCCAACAGCTGTGACTCCGTGCTGGTATCTATAATAAGTTTATTTTCGGTATTATTACAGAATAACTGGGTTTTTGGATGGGATCGCGCAGTGTTACCACATCCAAATAGGTCCCGGGAATTTGCCCCAGTCACTTTATAATAGTTTACACCGGTTATATCCTGGTAGTTTGCCCAGCTTAGGTCCCGGTAGTTTGCCCAAGTTAGGTCCCGGTAGTTTGCCCAAATTAGGTCCCGTTAGTCTGCTGTGGTCTAGGTTAGGATAGGTCAGGTCAGGTCAGGTCAGGTCAGGTCAGACTAATTTTCCAAATTATGTTTGTAAAACAAGGCATATCTCGAAAATGGGGTATCTCCGAGTAAAACACCATAGATGAGAAGTGTTTAGAATGGTAGTGATACTAAAATATACCATATAGTGAACCCAGTTCTTTTGTAAATTTACCTTATTTTTATATTATGATCTCCACAAATCGTAGATTATGGCACCTGTTCAGTACTACAATAACAGTACGGTAAATATTGAAAGAATTCCCATTATCGCGTATGGTTTTACTACCTTCATTACCCACTTATTTAGACCATTCTAAGACTATTATCTTCTATGCTATTTCCTCCTCAAATAGGGCATTTTGAAATTAGCCTGACCTTACCTAGTCTAACCTAGTTAGACCACAGCAGACTACCAGGAGCTAACCTGGGCAAACTACCGGGAAATAACCTTGATAAAGTACAGGAAACGACCGGGGCAAAATACTGGGACCTAGCCGGATCTGGCAACACTGCTACAAAATGGCAATTCTTTCAATAAATACCGATTGTGGCACCTGTTCAGTACTACAAGGTAATGCATGCAGTACACTCGCAATCCAAAATTTGTATCCAAGTCTTGTTGAACTTTCGAATCAGTTGCCATACTAGTGAACCAATTACAACGCTTCTCTTGTTTCATATTCGCTTGAGCTTGCTAATACTCGATTAGGCTATTTAAAGCAAGCCTGGATACATGTTTTGGATCACTATAGTATACAGTATGTATTTACCTTGCAATACTGTTTGTATGATAAAGTGCCAATGTAGAGTCGTATTAAATTGTGAGGCTTAAAATAGAAGCTGTGATTGTTCTCTTTAGACATAATCAAGGAAATAATTATGATGAAGCTGTGTTTTATCATTTTAGTTTAAATGTCTTATTGCAACACAGTGATTTTTACTTAGACCTGAAGAGTCAATACAGTACCAGTAGTTGAAAACATATTGTATAACGATAAAAGTAATTGTCTAATATTAATCATTTTTCATTTTTAAGGGATGGGTGGCTCCAACTTATCCAAGGCCAGAGGTAGATAAAAATAAAAAGTGGAAATAGGTACAGAATACAGAGTGAAATGGGTCACATTCACATTCACTCCCACTTTCAAACCCTTCTCCAAAGTTCTTACACCCACAACGAAAGTCACATTATTTAAATATACTGTAATGGAAAGAGACATTGCATTTAACTGACAAGGTAAAATTGGGTTGGCAGTCCCAACATTTCCTAGAAGAATTGTGTACAGTACTTGTAGTGAATATCTTCCACTCTTGTATTTCATGCACAAGTTATATTTTACTTCACCCATTCTAGCCGTATCCATTCTTATTGCAAATGGAAGGTTCTGGCTCTGATGTTATAATACAGTACAGTACAGAGAGACAAAGTTGAGCCACAGTTGTTGTATCACCTCTAAAATATGTACAGTACAGTACTGTAAGCTACTTAAAATTAGCTGTTCTTGACATTTTTAATCTATTGTTGATAACTTCATATAGGCTATATTTTAAACTTTCATCAAATCTACGTGATTTACTATTCTCCAAACGGGAGGATGGTGACACATGAAAATGGCTAAAGCTGGCTTATGAAAACCATAGAATTTATGATTACATGGAGTACAATAATAACAGCAGCTACAGCAATATGCAACATTCATTGATATTTCTATTTTATTGGATAGATAGATTATGATCTGTACATTTATTGTGAAAAAGTGCTTTGTTAAAGTCCATAATCTAAATTTTAATATGCCATACAGGTATAAATAAGTCTCCCATGTTTTGTAATTGCTCTTGTTAAGTGTTTAAGATTCCTTTAACCTTGATATCCTACTGTAAAAGCTCTAGTATCCTTTTTGACTTCCTTTTCTCCTGCCATCAGACCTGGAAGAAGTGTATTGGAGTAAGTGGCAGAAAAACTTGCATGGTGTAGCATTGCTCTAGGTCATGATAAGCAACTTATCCAATCAAAGTACCGTACTATAAATTCTAGCATGCGTAATGTTTTCTCAATTATGATTATTATGGTAAGTTAACATCATTAAAACTTTTGAATACAAAATTTTGCATCCTTAGTATGTAAGGGCAACTAACTTAGGTCTAAGATATACTGTTCATACAGAAATTTTTAGAATACAAAATACTTTTGTACAGTAGGAGATAAATGCATTCTTATGTCCAAAATTTTTATTATATATTTTTTATATACAGTAATATTTTTAATACTGTATGTAAATGAACTTTGCATCAGTAAAGGGATATTTGTATTTTACAAAATTCACAGACTATGCAGATAACCAAAAAATATTGAAAATATGATTGGAGGGTGCAGTCTTTCCACATTAACTTCACCTTTCACCTACAGCTACTTTGAGCCAAAAGCCTAATCCCTGTTGCTAATGTGGCCTATATTCTTTATCTATGTAGCTAACTTACCCAAGTACAGTATCTGTAACTTTCCTCAGTAGTTATGTGTTTGTCCAAGTTGATGAGTTAATTAATAGATGGTGTGCATTTTGATGTCCCAACATTTAAATGACAGGATTTGAAAATCACTTATACTGATGTGCTACAATGAAAATATTTTGAGCTATTTAACACATGATTTGCAAGTGACTTAAAGAAATTAGCAATTCAAGAATGGTTTATTGTGAATTTGTAATGTGTACCTGTAGTATGTAATGAAAGCTTGAGGGACAAAGATTATTTTTTTTAATTTACGTATAATGAGAGAAGCAAGGGAAAAAGGTGGGAGTTATGAGGACATTTAAATGTGGAAAGATTGAAAATGTTGACATTATTTATTGCAATAAAGTACAGTACTGCACAGTATCTCAGATATTATAACAAAGTGTAAATATAACCCCTTTTATTAGAATAACTGATGCATCTTTATAGTTCTTCTGACAGTGCATCTATGATTGCTAAAATATATAATATTTATCTTGTGCTTCATATACCTCACCAGGTTAATTATTCAAGGACACAGTACAGTATTATGCATGTGAGCACAATTAAGCAGCTTTTTTTCTTCACAAGTTCAGATGCCCACAATTGCAGTCCATTATTGTACAACAATTTTTACTGTTATCCTAACGTTTTGCAGCAGTATGCACACTATGCTCTTAGGCCTATTAAAATGACCTAACTGAATTCTTTTTGTGATATTAGGTTCCTATTTTCCCTTACTGCCTCCTCCTCCAATATCACTCTTATTATTCCTCATTGGCATGAAACTCCATTGGCCTGACCATGACCCATTCAACTACAGTACCATTTTTGGTGTACAATCTGACCATGGGATCTGTTTGGATGCTTCACTGTACTGTATAATTATAGGATCACCTCCAGTACTTAATAACTGTACACCCTTAACTTTGGATAATAGATCTCTGGTAGGCGTATCAGGCGCAGTTTTGCCTTCGGTAATGTTGACCTTTTCCGATTGTGAAGGGAATCAAGTTTAGATTTCATGCTTGCTTTCTAGCTTGAGTCTACCCCATGCTGTCATCATTTGGGAGCCAATTGGCTGGCAAATATTTGCTGCTTCAGCCAGATGCTCCTAGAGGTTTCTTAGGTTATGATTGAAGGATTGTGTCTGCTGTTGGGATGTTGTGCATGCATGCAGCCATAATTCGGGGACTGGTGTTAGGGTCTGTTCTACACTGCAAGGATTGAGGCTATTTTGATATTAGTTTAGATAAGAGCTTTGCTAGGATATGTTGCTCAGCAGAATTTGACAAGAATAGTATGGGAATTCACAAATTCTACAACTCCCTACATTGTCCAATATAGCTGTTACAGAGTGTGAGGTGAGGGAACAAAGCAAGTGTGAGGCATAGCCTCCACGGCCTTTTAAAAGCATAAAATTGTGTCATGAAGTTTGCTGTAGTTGTGCTTTGCACGCTCTGTGAAAAATAATATTTTCTATAGTTCTTATATTTAAGAAGTTTTAATCAAGCTATAGGAAAGCACAGAGTTCTTAAAATAAGGAATTATTCATATGACTTCAAAATTAAGGTTCTTATGTTTGACAAATGAAGTCACTACTTGCCATAAGTTGTCAACAGCATAATATAAATGGTAACACACTGACAAACAAAAGTTATGATCTACAGCATTATACAGTACTTCAGTACCCCCTCTGCACATTCAGTAATAAAACTGATAATTTTGTAGTCTCTGGTCTCCTTTATTGTTAACGAGAGGCAAATTCATAATGAAGATTACCGATCCATAGACAATTCCTTGGTAGGGGATGTAAACTCAGTCTTGTACTTACATACATCAGAGTCTAAGGTAAATAAACTTATTTATTCCAGGTAGTTCAATTTAATTAAGAGTCAAGGTATGCAGTTACAGTATTTTCTGGTGGATGATGCTGTTTTAATACCAACAAGTTATAAAAATCTTTCTAGAACACAACAGTACATTTTGGAACGCAAGTTGTCAAGTTATTCATGTTAAGCACAACCAAACTTTTACATTTTCATTTGCATCTCTTTAATCATTCCGTTACTGTATTGATTAATGCTTTGAGACATTGGTAATTGAGACTATAGTATGATGCTTTATCTTATACAGTATTCTAAATAATTTATGAATTACATATACTGTACTGTAATATTGTCCATGCTGCAGCTCTACACTTGTAATTATTAAAATAATTTGAAACCACACCAGGCAGAGTATTGCAAAACCTTAGATCCATAATTATTGGCTGTGTTATTGTGTGAAGTGCTGTACTAAGGATGATTAACTGAGAATAGGTTCTTTCCCCAGCTTTGATGTTGTTTTATTAGCAACGTTTTTGAGGAAAGTAGCTGCGTCTTAATGCTCACCCACAATATTTTAATTTTCATTTATGTTAGCTACTTCAGGAACATTTGCTGATGTGTACTATAATAAGTGTTTACATTACCAGTTTGGTAACCCAGTAGTTAAAAAATCAAATCGCTCAATAGCTGAGGATGAAGTACCGTACTGTAATTTCTGACTTCCAATGAAGTTTCATTTGTTGATTATCGTACAGTAGATAGTATGATTTTAAAACACTCATGTTGTTACTGTGAGATGTAAGTATTTTTTTCTATCCTACAAATGGAGTATCCATCCAACTCTAGCCAAACAAGGCTCACAATTATGGACATAAGTACCAATACCAAATGTGTCTCAGCTTATGAATACTTTCCTTCACTTCACAGTATTACTACTGTACTGTACACAAAACCTCCTCTTGATGGTGGGTACATTGACCCCAGTACTATGTCTCCCTGGGACAGAAGGAGTGACCTCACTTACAGCTTTTTCTGTCATCTCCAATCCCATAATGAGATATTCTTAAAAGAAAGGGAGAAGTCAACACTATGGATGCATGAAAAAAGTCTCATCTACTGCCACCCAAGTTGGCTTTTGTTGAGACATTAATTTTCTCTGCACCATATGTTTATAGTTCTGGGATAAGATTCAGTCTTGTTTTCTTGACAGGAACATATATGTTTGGGTGGTAAATAGCTATCTAATCTTATACTACCACCATTTCCCATAAATTAATGTCTAGTTGCAACATACATAATGTATGTCATAGACTGGACAATACTGTACTGTGAAATATGTCGTACAGTATTCAAGATACTCCCTCACATTATTGATTATGTATCACAATTTGTTCAGCATAGTGTAGGTGCATATGTGTTTGTTTTTAAAGTTCATTATTATGTGGTGAATCATGTTTACAGTATGATATCTAAATAAATATTGAAATTTATAGGAAGTATGGTTTGGATTTAAGGTGTTGTTGTGGGCAGCTGTGGCAGTTTCACCGAGATGGGTCACCTGCCACACTGCGTCACGGTGAGGACCTCCACTGGAGTCCATCACGTCACACACATCTCCTCCCTACAGATGCTTACGGCACCCTCGAGTTTCAGGGTGGTGCTCACCCCACTAAAGCGCAGGTATGTGTCTGTGTCAAATATGCATTATGTACAGTCTTCCCACAATGTTATCTTAATCGTTTATTGATTTCTGCTTTCTAAATGACCAGGTGAAGTAATCACCACCCCTTGCAGTTTCCTGTGTATCCATATTTAGGTTTGTTTTATTATCATCCTACTTTCCTTCATTTCCCCATCTCTATTAACTTACAAACTTTGATCTCTAAGTTAATTACCGGTATATTTCTGTTGCTTCACCCTCTATAGAAAAGTTCTGAAAAAATTGTAAATGAAGAAAGTCCTAGAGCTAATCAGTTATTTTTTTGAACTAACCTCCACTATTTTTGTGTTAGATAATGGACCATTGTTTACAAACAGTACAACCAATATATAGTTACAAGTATGTATTTTCTGAGGTGTTATGTATATAATTCCATTAACTGTAGCTAACCGTTGTCTCAGTATCTCCGGTTGTCTCATGACACCCGACCCGAACACATCCTGCAACTTCTGACTGGGGAATGGGGGCTGGACCTTCCAAAGCTCCTCATTACAGTCCAGGGTGGCAAAACCAACTTTGATCTACAACCTAAACTGAAGAAAGTTATAAGAAAAGGTCTACTGAAGGCTGCCAAGACCACTGGTGCTTGGGTCTTCACAGCTGGCACAAACACAGGTATTATAGTATTAATGTTTTCAGGACATTAGGATCCTGGATATCCAAGAAAGGGATATGTATCATATGCCAGGAGAAGTATACTAATAAGTGTTAAGGTTCATTGAAATGTGTACACTAGCTTTTACATCAAATGAAACAAATATTGTTTGTGTATAACTATTATTTGTTTTAATCAATTAACTGTTGTATTTGGAACTACTGCAGTCATTATGTTTGGAGAACTTTTATCTCTGTAAGGAATGTGAGAGAGAGTAATATGTATAATTTTGTTTATTGAAAGAACTGAAAGACAAGCATTCCTAAGCAAAATGTTTTTACAATGCATAATTCAGAATGAGTTTGAATCTTATATCTTTTGAACTCATGCATCATTTGAATTGCCTGGGAAATTCATGCCTATAGTTGTCCTAACTAACAGGTGTGACACGACATGTAGGTGAAGCCTTAGTGACTGAAAGTGCCATCAGGGAACGCAGTGGTCGTGTGGTGAGCGTAGGTGTTGCACCATGGGGAGTCATAGAAAAGAGACAAGATTTGATTGGTCGCAATAAGGACGTCCCATACCATCCTATGAACTCGCCTAAATCAAAGTGTGTACATTGAGTGGCGTAATTTGCTTACTTTGTTAATTTTTTTCAATTTGGAAAGATGTTAGTAGTACAGTATAGGCCTAATTGTATTATAAAGGGGACTGTAATATACATGACATGTAATTTTGTTTGATAAACTTCAATATAGTACAGTACCAGTATATAAATATTTTTTTGTTACTGCACTCCTTGATATATTCAGAAGAAAGATTTATACTTATGTACAGTAATCTACAGCCAATTTATATTGTCTGGCTTATTCTACCTATTGTTTTCTTCTGTATTTGAAGTTTTTAATATTGTTAAACTTACTTAAATTAACCAGTTTAAAACTGACATTGACCTGTGTACTGTACATGTACTTAAACTTTTTAGGATCCAATTTCTGTAATCCCAGAATTATTACTAACTAATGTTTTTATATCTTTCCACTAAGTTGTAATGTGCTTTTAAAAAATAATAATAAAGTATAAACAGGTTTTGTAGTAGTGTATATGCTCGAAAAAATAGTACCACATTTCTTCCCATATTACAGGTTTGTTGCACTGAATAAGCATCACACTTACTTCTTACTGGTAGATAATGGAACAGTTGGGAAGTATGGGCCTGAGCTAATCCTGCGAAGAAAGCTTGAAAACTACATTTCAAAGCAGCGAATTGAAACTCGTAAGTAATTATTAAGAAACTAACAGCTCTTCATATATCACAACTGGAGTTAATAATACCGAATGTAAAACTTCACTTATTGTTACGGAGTTTGTCAATACTGTATTTCGTTTCGGCTCATCTTTAAATAACACCAAAACCCATTAGTAATGTTTGATTATATGCAAAACTGTACTATTGTAATGTAGAGATGAGTACTGTACTGCAATGACAGATCAAGGATATGTACCCACCTAAGCAGGAACATTTGATATAAAGTTTCTTTGACCATAATGGTTGTAAGTTGGTGATTCCATATTGTTTTCTTTCCAGGAGGAGGGCTGGCAACCCCTGTGGTGTGCGTGGTAATTGAAGGAGGACCCCAGACCATCAGACAAGTTCTGGAGTATGTCACTGACTCTCCACCAGTTCCTGTTATTGTGTGTGATGGCACTGGCAGAGCTGCAGACATACTGGCATTTGTTCACAAGTAATTATATATCTCTTTGAATTCTTTTAAGCTATTTGAGTAAAGTATATTATTTTGTGTGTTACAAATATCCTAAACTAAATTTGAAAATGCAATGAAACTTGATATGTACAACCATTTAGTTCTCAGTAGATACCAAATGTCACAGCATTCTAAAGTTTAAATGGAACTTAGGGATGTAGTTTAATGGTGAGAAATTGCACTCATATGGTATAACTTCTTAACTCTCCTCAACTATTTCCTAAGCCACTTAACAAATTCCACACAAGAATTTAGAGAGATTTTACATTTCCAGGGCCTAGGAGTTAAGCCAAAAAGAGTAACTCCTATATTATCCTCTGGCTTAAGGCTAAGTTGTTGATTTGCCTTTCTTGAAGTACTGTAGTATGAAATATATCTAACTTTAGCTAACTCAACAGATGTATAGAATATGACTAGGAAATGATGTTGACACTGCATTACAGATATACATGTTCTGGACTGAACATGATTGAAGGCAACCGGGAGACGGTCATCTTGGCTCTTGAACGTGTTTTTGATCTCAGGACATCGCAAGCAGAAAAACTTTTTGCAGAAGTTCTGCAGTGTGTACGCAAGAGAGATTTGGTAAGTCCTCAATACCCCATTTACCTTTTTTCAAGGGGTGGGGAGGCTGTAGTACAAGTGCAGGACCCCAGACAGGCAAGGGGTCCAGCTTTGAGGCTATTTGAGCCTTTATTGGAGAGCAGGTCCCCAACCCTCACTCTCCCTCTTTATCGTAGGGGATACGAGACTGACTGCACCAACGCAAGGATGGCGGGCAATAGGGACGCCACATCCCTACACCATGAAATACTGAATTTTACAATACTATACTAATGTTAATTAATTACTATGATATAAATATTACTGTATATGAGAAACTGAGAGTAAGAGCCCGAGAGATAGGTATAGTGAGAAGCCTTAACAGGGTAAGAAATACAGATAACCACAAAACATTCAATGCAAGTAAATCACGTTTAAGTGTTTGCCTAACATAGTATTTATATATGTATTGGTACCTACTGCAGATTACTGTGTTCAGGCTGAAGGAAGGCTCAGAGTTGGACCAGAGCATCTTATCAGCACTTCTTCATGCCCAACGACTCAACCCACCTGAGCAACTTTCACTGGCTCTAACCTGGAACAGAGTAGACATTGCTAGATCTCATGTCTTCAGTGAAGAAGTGGAATGGTCACAAAGTAAGTTATAAATACCTGTACTCAATATAAGTTCATTAATTAGTAAATGAGTATTGTGTTCAAATATTTCTCTTCCAGGCCAGTTAAACACTTTTTATTCTATGCTAATATACTGTACTGTACATTGTCTCTGGTTTATGATACATGAAGACCCTTGAATTGTTACTGAGAAATCCACTAAGAACAAGCTATTAATAATGATGGTTTGTGGATATATTATTTTTATACATTAACTTGACTACATACTATAAACTGATTACTTGATTTTTCATGCACTCAATTATATATTCTTATCAGTGATATGTTATCATGTACAGACTTGCAGAAAAATATTTGTACTCCCATTTGAAACTCAAAGGAAAAGGCACTCGTAGATTATAGATTGTTAAAGTATGTAGTAATAATGTATAATGGTGTGTTGTGTTGTTTGTGGAAAACGTGTGTAATGGAAGATATGAATTTAATGGGAATAGAAGAACATATGGTACAAGATAGACAGATGTGGAGAGCGGCCATCGCCCGTCCAACCCCATCCTAAATGGGAAAATACGGACGTTAAACGAAAATGATGATGATGATTATGTGTTGTATTGTTTGTGTACAATTTATGAGTTTCACTTTTTTTGCAGGTTCTTTGGAACAAGCAATGATGGATGCATTAGTAAATGATCGTATTGAGTTTGTGAAGTTACTCCTTGAGCAAGGTGTTATAATGAACAAATTTTTAACAATCCAAAGACTTGAAGAACTTTACAATTCGGTAAGTGTATGAATTTATGTGATGAGAAAAATCCTTTGAATAGACCTTAGTTTTATTAGTGTTATTGATCTGACTTCATGCAAAACATGCTGTTGAAGGATTTTTTAAAAGCTTTCTTATTGGATGAATTTTTGCACTTTCCAGAAAAGTGGACCATCCAATACCTTGCGATATATTATGCGTGATGTGAAAAAAAATATACCACGTGATTATCGCTACACTGTAATTGACATAGGCCTTGTCATCAATAAACTGATGGGTGGTGCCTACAGGTAGGGTATTTAAATATTGTTGTTTAACATTACAATATATAATTTTCTCTCATTCTGGTTTGTAGCATGTTATTATTAATTATGTTTAAATACAGTGGCAGTTTAAATATTATTTCTCTACCCCTTTGGCTGGCAGGAAGGCGAAGTCAGAGTTAAAGACGCTGGTCGTTTGGAAAACGACTGTATCGAGTTGGTAACAAGACAGGGTGAGGTTCACTTCGGGTTTGTGATTTCCGGTAAGTGAACCTCACTCTGTCTCGTTACCAACTCGATACACCAGATTGTACAATCACCCAGCCTATTTTCAACACTGACTTTGCCTTCCTGCCAGCCAAAGTGGTTGTGAAACTTTGGATTTTGACTGTACTTTGAAGCTCAAAATGAATAGTTTGTGATATACATTGATCATTATTATATAGTCATCTTCATGTATCATTTACAGTTAGTATAAATGTGAAAATCTTTTTACATTTTTTATGTTTGCCTTGAACTGATTATTCTATAACACTTTGATGGCTAAATGGTCAGCATTGCTTACTGTAAAAGCATCTGCCTGTGCTGGGTTGGTTGGTAAAATAAACACTTAAGCAAGAGTAACAGCTAGAAGAGGTAACTGTGGTGCACTTGATGTTACACTGGCCTTGTATCCCATTATACAGTAGTGTGTGTCTACTATGTAATCTGTCAATGAGAATTAGATGAGCTCTATTGCTAAGTATAATTGTGTCATATATGCCCACATAAAGTTTACTTTGGGTAAGACTCTGGAATATACTAACATCTGATGCTGTATGTTCATAGGAAAAGCTTGGAACAGTTCATTTGATTAGTACTTTACATGTAACTGAATGCAGTACTGTGCCTTTACCTCATATTGCTGTATTTTTAATTGCAGTAAGTTTATTGTGGTTTCTAAACTGGATTGTCAAATTAATTACTGTACAGTACTTGAGAATATGCCAAATATTTTATGGTCCACTATATCGTAAAGTTATAATTTTCCCTGTGTGTCACTTACTTTGTGCTTTGTGAATACCTCATAGATGACATAATTATGATTACCTCATAGTTAACATATTCAGATAAGTTTTAGAACAGATGTGATAATTTTCTGGTCACAAGTGTGAAATACTTTAATAGAAATGTACTGTGTGTACCAGTACTTACAGCAATAATTTATGCTTCTGTAACTGTATACCATTTCAAATTTTTGCCTCTTAAAATGTGACCCTTACAAAAAACTGAAGATATTTTTTACATATTTTAATTATATATGATAGAAGAAAACAAAATGTTTGGCACCAGCATGTCAATTTTAACATTAAATTTTTTTACAGGGCTTATTATACACGAAAAAAGTTTCGCACAGTGTATGAAAACACGTTGATGAAATCTCCACGTTTGCATCGTAACAACAGTAGCATTTTCCATGCTAGCAAAAATCTTCTTCAAAAGAATGCTAACAATTCACCTAGATCTTACATCAGTCAAGAGGAAGCACGATCAGGATTTGAGTTTGACTATCCATTTAGTGAACTGTTGGTGAGTAAAGGATGGAAGAAATGGAAGGAGTACTGTACTGGAAAATACAAAAGAGATATGTAAGAGTAATGTACAGTAGCCTAGAAACATATAGTATAATGATCATATATAAGAGTCTTAAGACTATCATAACATTTATATAAGGATAATCCAATACTGAACAGTACTACTGTATACTAAGTCTAGGGGGAGTTTTGCTATTTCAAAATGCTCTTGTTCACTGTTGAATTTGAAAAGTATACTGTACAGTACAAGTATATTATTAGAAGAATTTGTATCTAATGAGATAAACAACTCAGATTTTATATTTTAGATGCAACAATTATAATTTAACTTTAACAGGTGTGGGCAGTATTAACAAAAAGACAGGGTATGGCCATGTTGATGTGGCAACATGGGGAAGAAGCCATTGCTAAAGCTCTGGTGGCAGCAAAGCTGTACAAAGCCCTGGCACATGAGGCAGCCGATGATGACCTGGAAACAGAGGTCTATGAGGAACTGAAGGGATATGCCAAAGAGTTTGAGACCTTAGGTAAGATATGAACTTTACATTGTTATTATCAGTCTTTAAGATACAGTGAAACCTCTTTTATCCGGCACCAGTGGGACCGAGAATGTTCCGGATACGAGAAATTTCCGGATACAAGAAAGTGTACTTTAAAATTACGTTACTCTACATTCTTTCACAAGTGCAGTTAAATCTCTATTTAATAGACCCCGATGCAAAGGATTTCGGTAGGTACATTATTTACACATCATTACATACCTATTTATGTATATATACAGATGACTCTCAAATAGATCCGAGAAGTTCTTATACATAATGAGCGAAATTATAATAAACATGTCAGGAAATTAGATCACTGTCGTCCGTGAAGTGTGTGTGTGTTGCCACCACTTCTCCCGTGCTCCTTCCCCCCCTACCCTCAGTCTCCATTCACCCTAGCTCAAGGTCAAAGGAATATAGGCCTAGCATGCCTTGTGTGTGACTCTATTTTAGTAATTACGAGTTAACCACCAGCTTCAACACTCATCAGTCATGTCAGGTGGTGCATTTCCAAAACGGAAGGCCATATCCTTCCATATCAAGATGGAAGGTTTTTCTCGAACAAAGAAAGAAGGAAAACCAGAGTATGCATATTAATAAAATGTAAACAAACGATATTACGAGCTATCTGCCCCCTTCCCCCTACTCTCCCCCTACCACCTTCACCACCACCACACATGACGACGACTCATTTCAGTCATGAGTTGTCTGCGAATTGTTATATGCATTTAATATGCTTAATACGAATTGTAATACTGTACTGTATTTACATTTTTAAAGTAACAGTACAGTACACTTCTCTTCACTTTTAATACTCGTCACTCCCTCCTCACTCTGCGCCCTGAGCGGGTGAGCGTGGCAGCTCTTTTTGGCGAAATTTATCTTTATGAAAAAAATGCCGGATACGGGAAGTTTCCGATTACCAGAATGCCGGATAAAGGAGCTTTCACTGTATATAGATCATAACTGTATAAGAAATAAAGATATTGCATTGGACAGATTGGCTTATGCATAAGCCAATTCACTCACTCTTTTGTGTACATGAGACCCTAATCACTATCATAATGTCTCTTCAGCCCTTGATGTAATGGACTACTGCTACAGACAAGATGATGACCGAGCACAACAATTACTGACATACGAGTTGAGAAACTGGTCCAAACAGACATGCCTGTCCTTGGCTGTGGCAGTTAACCATAGAGCACTCCTGTCACACACCTGCTGTCAGATTCTCCTGGCTGACCTTTGGTTGGGAGGTCTAAGAACAAGAAAGAACACCAATGTGAAGGTATATTTTATATATAAATACCCAAGTTACTGTATTCTACTATGATCAAAGATTCTGAAGTATATGTCTGGTGTCACCTGGAGAGAGAGATCCAGTGACAAGTGAGGAAGTGGCAAGCGGATGAAAATTGAAGGAGCTGAATACTGTACAGAACTGAGTTGTTGTTCATGTTTTCCCGGGCACAGACCCTGGTACACTCTGGTCGCTGTGAAAAACAAATTAAAATAGAGGGGCTGGCCCTATATGCCTGGGCTACTGAAGCACATCCCAGGGAAATGGGACCAGAGCTTACTGAACCAGGGAGTCTGGGGGGCCTCTGACCGCCAGGAAGATTGGGGGGAAGGTCTTTGATCCCACAGCCAGTGCTGTGGGCCCAAGTCCACTTTACCACAAGAGCCACAAGTGGGTCCGCAGCTTCCAAGAGACCAGCCCTAAAGGGACCATAAGTTTAAACTGCTGTATGCAAAGGGAATCGCACCCACATGTGCTGGTGGTCAACACAGCAGTGGGGGAAAAAATAAAAAGAGCCTCCGGTTGCAGTACATCATGTGGAATTTGAATCCATGTGGGCAGATCTCGTCAAATCCACTAGAAAGTGATCAAATCCTACAACAAGCCTTATTCTAGGCCTGTGGGGGATGGCAAATGTTCACAGAGAATAAAGTCAGCCCCCCTGGGCAGTGTACAGAGCCGAGTGAATTATATTAATTTGACTTTTGGGCATTTTTATCTCCTTAAAATGTATCCAATAATCCCTTGCCATCCATGAAGGTTACACCACAAAGAACTTTTGTATAGCAAACCTTGCACTAATCAGCCATATTTATTAAAATTATCAGAAATTTTAGGAGATCATTTTTACCTAAAGTAGTGGAATAGTTAGGTAGAACAAACCTATACATATTTCCTGCATAATCCATAATTTTATATATTACTGTACTTCAATCATACTTTTGGGAAGTTCAGGTTTTTAATGTGGTTCCTCTTCGTTAAAATCTTTTTTTTTTCCCTTTCCATTTGTCACCATAGTTCTTGTCAGTTACTTACCAGAGGAAAAACATTGAAATATGTTCATATATTACGTATATTACTGTACCATCTTGTAAAATTCTTCCTATCTGTAGGGATAACGATCACAATATATTGAATGTGCATAAGATTCAATCAATTTTATCAAATTTTGATACAGCTATTTATATTTCAATAACTTTTCATTTGTCATATCTTTTAAAGTATCATTTTGCAACTTGCATTTGATTGCTTCCTGTGCAGGTGATGCTGAGTGTTCTCTTCTCTCCACTGATCCTTCTGTTGGGGTTCAGGAGCCGTGAAGAACTGAAGACTATGCCACAAACACGAGAGGAACACCAAGATGATGATCTGGAGCGCTCCTCTGACTCCGAAACTGATTCTGAGTCTGATGAAGAAAATATAGACATGAGGAATGATCATGATCCTGAGGTAAAGGCCAAGTCTTTTATCATAGCACCACCAAGGGGCAACACAAGTGTAACACATCCATTGCTTTTTGCTTTGTGTCATTTACTGTTAGTTGGATATTTCCTGGTTTGTATGCTTAATCTGCCTCTATTTCCATTTCTTATCCTTGATCACTCTGAAGTGGATATCCTTTACTCTCTGAAATTCCAGTAATGCACATTAAGTTTGTTTTATACAGTACTGTACTTGCTCTTTTTTGCTTGATACACTGCTTACTGTTAGTGACATAACAGTACAGTATTATACAGCACTTACAATATATCTTTAACTGACTTTAGTGACCCTAAGTTTGGAACTTTTAGAATTTAATTGGGGAACAAAATATATAAACAGCATGTTATATTTATGCAGTTATTTAATATTGTTTTGTATACCATCATCTGCTATATTGATGATATACTAAAGTATAATATTGTTTTCCTCATCTCTACCCTTAATTTTATCCATCTGTCATGAATTATGGATTGATCTACAAACCTGATTGTTAATCATTTATACAAAGGGAAATTATTTTATTATCATCCTGTAAGTAAAAGTGCTCATGATGCTGTTATATTTGTAAATGGCATACCATATGATATGACCAGGAAGGTCCGGTTAAATACAGTACAGTATTCAGCAATGGGTCAAATCCTGTAAGTGCCAAGAAGTTGCTCACTCATGCCATGTTAGACTGGGACTGGGTTGGTTGTTATCCCTTGATTAATGTTGTTGAGGTAACCCAAACTCAGGTACCTAAAGGCAAACACCCCTCAGGTGGCTATTATTAATATTATCTTATACTGATACTTTGAGTAGAGAAAGAAAGAAAAAAAACCAGTTTGACTACAGCCTACCTGGCTTAGGCAATGTTTGATGTCAATACTGCATGAAGGGATTCTTCTAGTAAAGTTAATATAACTGTAAAGTATTATTTTTAATGATCACTGGAGACTAAACCCAGCAGTCGGCAAAAGTTCACTTATATGGATGATTCTTGAAAGATTAACAAAAGAGAAATTTTCGGTCTCAGAATCAATATCTCAAGGATAGGAAGGACAGCACAGCACTGTTTCAAGCTTTGGAGGTTCACTGTACAATTTTCCTGTTGCCCGTTTTCATATTACAGTACTTTTCTTTGTTTAACTTCTTAGTGTTTTTTGACAATCAGGTATCTCAAATTTATAGTTGTTTGTATCATGGATGAAAGGTAAGAGTTTTCATGCAAAAATATTAGATGTTCTATTTCAATTAGTATACTGTATACTTTATATTGAAGTATGGCTAAAATATTAGATGTTTTATTTCAACTAGTATACTGTACTGTATACTTTATTGGTATATTGAAGTATGGAGTTATAATGTTAATAATTATGTATAATATTCATACACACTTATAGGGAAGTGGCAGCCTCATCACACATCATTTGGATGAGGTGCAATCAGGCACATACTGTATTCTCAAAGTTACAAGGATAGGGAAAGTGAAATGGGGATTTGTATCTTTATAGTTCTTTAGCCACAGAACCTCAGTGCTAAATCTCTTTCTTGTCAGGGGTCCAACAAATTTAAATAGGTACCAGAGGTCTTGTGAAATATAAAAGGTATGAATGTAATTGGAATTTGATGGGATTCCATGAAACCACAATGAAATGGAATGAATTAGTTGTGAATGGGAGGATGAGAAATATAAAATTTTACAACATGAGATATATAAAAAAATGTGTAAGAGTTATGAATAGTAAAGTGAAGCTGTAACTGAATTTGTATATGATATAGTAGTTCAAGTGATGGTTAAATTTCCAAGAATGAATGTGGTACAGTGATTGTGTATGAATACAAGCTTCTGAGTGTATCAATGAATACCTGTATTCTCGTTTGACAATATCAATTACCGGTAGATGTGAAGGCAATTGGTGTGAGAATGAGGAGGTTATTAAGGTAAAACATAATATGCTGAAGTTATTTGGAAACTTGGAGAATATGCAGGATGGCAAGTTTACATTTAAGGGCCTGGTGAACTGGGTGAAAGAGCAGGTGAGGGAGAGACATAGAAGTAGAAGGACAGGACTTGACCAGGTGTTGGGGGAGTGTTGGAACAAGGAGAACTGGAGACTTTTGCCATGACTATCCCCTAGTGGGGAGTTCCCAAAGGAAACAAGGTTATGTTCTGGGTCATGATAATGCCCATATATGATTAGTGTGGTAGAGTTGTATGGTAGCTTTGAATGGCCGAAGTCTTCAAAGATACGAGGTACAGTCAAGAGATAGTCTCTGGTTGGTTTTGTAGACTTTATTGAGACTATAATATATTGTACAAAGAGAGCAACACTGGAGTAGCTGGAGTTGTTACCCCAATGAAGATTGAGATGAGAATGAATCTACAGTACAGTACAGTATATTCTTATGATATGGTTGGAGGCAGGGCAAATGGAAGGGAAGAACTGTATGATCTTCTGACCCAATTCCTTATTTCCCAGACTACTCAGCAGTCATACATGAGTCAGATTAGGTTCTCATGCTGAATCAGTGTTTTGTCTGGGGCAGGATACACAGTTGCCATCCTCTGTCATACACTCATAACAGTTTGGTCTACGTAGCTAGTTTACGTGTGTATTTGCATATAGGATTACATGTGATAAAGAGATATAGATTCTGAGTATAAATATGTACAGTAGTTTAGCCGGTACAAGGTATCAGAACCATAGAACTAGCTACTGTAGAATGTAATGATGCTTATCTTTTACTTGAGCTTTTATAGCTGTTATAATTATAAATCAAGTAAGCTGGACCAGAGTTTGAAATGTTTATAAATGCTGTACATTACTGTAGTGCCTGAATCTCCCATTATTAGATATTACTGTAAGTTTTCTCTTAATAACATGCTTGTTGCTGTACTAACAAATACATCTTAAATACTGTACAATAATATGATTATTAGTATATAATGTGTATGCTAATCCCCAGTCAGTGTGTGGTGCTGGTTGTTAGATGGTTGCTTAGAAGTTGTGCAGTTTTTCCAACATATACTGAGCTGTGCTTTATACTGGTTTTTCTCTTTGAGGTGTACTTGTCAGTCTACTGCAAAGCACTCTTATTTTTCTAAGAATGTTTTTTTCCCTCTGGCATTTGTTTTGTATGTCCCAGGATCACAGGTGTTGCTCTTTGAGGTGAAATTATCAACATTCCTGTAAAACTGTCTGTTGTTTTTTCTAAGAATGCATTTTTCCCCTGGCATTCGTGGTGTGTGTCCCTCTTCTAGGCACAGCTGGTCAACTCTGTGTCGGTTCCCTCCCACCCCGTCACACCTACCCTCCAGGCTGAGGTAGGACACTGGAGGACACTACAAACACCCTCAAATAAACTTGTGAACACTTTTGACTGAGCTAATATTTGAACTCATACCAGGTTGAGCATTCCACTCTTCTGCTTCATTTAGTTCACCACCTTCACCTCTCTACCAGCACCACTGCACTTCTCCTTAAACTATATTTTTCATCATTCTCGACTTTGCTACATCCTTTATTCACAATGTGATAAATCTTATAAGAATTCATGATGCTCAGCTTGGTATGTTTACATCTTGATTCAGTTAGTAGGACAGTATTCAGCTTTGTTATAGTACAGATAGTAACAATATTTGCTACATAGAAATAAAAGGGAACAATAGTTCCACATGAATATGTATTTGTAAGACGTTAATATAATATACTGTATCTATTTTATTTATTGAATTTTTTTAAGCCAGGGGAATTAGAGTACAGTATAGGACTGTATGGAAGATAGGAAAAAGTAGAAATACAATTGTGGGATTTACTACAGTAATTACCAACTACGTTAGGGTACATTTGAACAAACGTTTTATGGACTACACACAAACTTCCCTCTATATCTATATAATTATATGATAGCTTATAATAACCTTGTTTGAGTTAAAGTGTTGAGAATAGGAACCAGTTACTGTACTTTCATGTGGTGTGTTGCAGCAATATTTATTATGTGTGTTGTTACCTGCAGGCTCCATTATGCCAGACCAATAGTTCAACTGCTCTGGCCACCAACTTCCTGATTCCTCCAACTCAAGACACAGCCACTGGAGGAGACAACACTTCACTATCTGCTCCCACCCCAACTCTCCGTCATAATGGGGTAACCACCCCAAACCTGTCGCCTCTCGAAACAAGCGCCTTTATTAATAATCGTTCAAAGCAACTCCCGGCAAGATTAAAGCTCTATGAGTTTTATAATGCACCAATTACAAAGTTTTGGGCTCATTCTGTAAGTGTATACAATACAGTTATTACATTATGTAATTTTGTATGTGGTTGTGGCCAGTTATTTGAAACTACCCTTGTATCCATACTTCTATACACTTATCATATCACTCATACAGTGCTAAAAGAAAATTCGTACAGAATATAAAACTTCATAATACTGTACAGTTCTCTACAAAGCAATTTTAGTGTTAACAAATTGACATGTTGAAACTGTGAGGGTGAACACAAATACCTAGTTGCAACTCTACATTTTGTATAGTACCGGTATGTCAGTTACAGGTACCGGTATATGTGAAGTAAATTATGACTCTCTTGAATAATATTTATTTATTCCACTATACTCTGAATTATTTGAAAATAATAATTCAGTAATAATTTTCGTATTGTATTATACAGAGGTATTCCTGTCTTTTTCTACAACTAAACAATTTAATAATTTTCCTCAACAGATTGCCTATGCATTCTTCCTGTCTTTGTACACTTATGTTGTTCTGGTGAAACTTCCTAAACAACCAGCTTGGATGGAATGGTATGCTGTTGCTTACATCTCTACCCTCATCCTTGAGAAGTTAAGGGAAATAATATCAGCTGAACCAGTTGAGTTGAAGTAAGTTGTTTTTTCTGATTGTTGAATCATATAATTAACCACTCAGGTGTACTTTAAAGTACTGTACAGCGTATATCTAATCATTATCATCATCAACATTATTGCTGCAAAGGTCAAAAGATGTAAAAATTATTTATTAAATGGGTCGCACTCCATTTCACTCACCCTTTCAACTCAACAATACTGTATTCATTATACAGTATTCTATTTGCTGGAAATATTCCTACAAACCATGAACTTATTTTAAAAATAGGGGATAGAATTATTGACATGGTGAACTCCACTAAATTTTTAGGTATGGTATTATTATACTGTAGATGATAAGCTACTATGGAGAGATCACATTAACTATACCTATACTGTAATAAGTTATCGAGATCAATAGGAATAGTTTATAGATTAAATGATAATTTAACAAAAGAGAAATTAATGATATTGTATTATAGTTTAGTCTACCCCTACCTAAACTATTGTAATATAGCTTGGTTAACATTGAAAACCATCTTGCATCGTCGAGTATTACTGTAAAAAAGGATTGTAAAAATAATCTCCATGGTGGGAAACAGAGAACATATAATATATTCACAACTTGCCCTGTAGAAAATATGTGACATCTATAAATTAGAATTGTTAAAATTTGTACATAACCAGATTAAAACCCCAACAGTTTTGAAAGAGTGTCAGATATACATACCGGTAGTCAAAGTTTATGGAACCAAAATAAACTACAACCACCTCAAATTCACTCTGAAGCCTTCAAAAGATTTGTACTATATTATGGTTTTACTGAATGGAATTCGATCACTCCTTGAACATATAAAATCTAATGAGAACAGTGCTACAATGAAATTAAAAACTACACGGTATATTCTCAGTAAATATTAACAGAAGTTACTTTGTACCTGATATGTATTACAATAATAATAATATATGATTTTCATTTTAAAGAGCTCTGCCTTGTAAAGAAAATTATATGTATATAATGTGTATACAGGTACTATGACATGTATTGTAAGCATTTTTTTAAATGGGCAATTTTTTTTTTTTTTCCCAAGACCATACAATATTATGTACAAGTTAAAACACTTTTCTCACTGCTTTTCCCTTGCACACATATGGTTTGTGTTTGTCATTATCATGGTAATGAATTAAATATTGTTTAGTTTTATACAGTACAGTACAGTAGGTCCCCGTTGAACGAAAGGGATACGTTCCAATATAAGGCTTTCGTTAGGTGAATCTTCGTTCAACGGATCCATTTTCCCCATTTAAAATAACTAGATATGGGTAGATGTGTTCCTGACTCCATGTAAATACCACCTCATATTACAAAAAAGCATAATGGAACACTACAGAATTATATTTTGCACTGGAAAGTACTGAAATCTTCACATTTTCCCCTTTCAACTATGCGTCATTTCTTTTATTTTTGTTCGTATGCCATATTAAGTTATTCACAGTTGAAGTAGTAACATCTATACTGATGTGTTATTAGTATCATCCAGAAATCATTTTATATCTCTAATAAGAATAATCAAACGAAAAAGAAATCTTATAAGTTTTATTTTGAAAATGACAAAGAATACGGATGATCAGCCACAGTCACCGTTTTCTATAATGGAGGACATGACAGCTGGCCGCTCCCAGCCTCCCAGCCTCTCCCAACCAGTTCCAAGTGTTGCCACATGCATCACATTTAATAGACGTTAGTTGTTAGAAGCAGGATCATCGACTTCCTCACTGCAGTCACTGCCAGCATCGTCACTGCTGTCCATGTCTTCACTGGAAGTTGAGTCAAAATCATGGATGTGGTGGAGGGGAGTGAGGCACCCAGGGTGGTGGTGGAGGGTGAGGCAGCCTTGGTGGTGGTGGTGGAGGATGAGGCAGTCGTGTCAGTGTTGGTAGTGGTGGCACTTTTCTTTTGAAAGAAGGATAATATTGATGGCTGTGTTGCCTGCTGCTTGAAGTTTCTCTTAATTTCTTTGTAGCAAGAGATATTCTTACTAATATTTTCAGTGATAGTTTCTACTCTATCTTGGTTAGGATCTTCCTCAGTCATGGCAGCAGTTGCCTGGCCTATCAAGTCTAAAATCCTCCTAACACCTTTGAGGGTCAGTTGCTTTGGCTTAGGAGGCACTGATTCTTCTTGGTCATCATCATCATCTTCTTCATGAGCCCTCGCTTGCTCTAGTTCCATCAAATCCTCGTTTGTTAACTCGTAATTGTGTGACTCAAGAAGCTCTGTCACATAATTTTCATCCACTTCTTCAAAGCCAGCTTGCTGAGCTAACCTCATTTTGAAGTCAGTGAAGTGTGGAATGTACGTAAACAACGGTACATGTACTTTTCTTTTTTCATAATGGTGCCTGCTTATAATCTATATACCGGTATATTAATATGCATTTAAAAACCTCAGATTTTTTTTAGTTATACTGGATCAGCCTTTCGTTCAAGGGAAAATGGTAATAAAATTCGCCTTTTGCTATCGCGGGGATTCATTCAATGGACGATCGTTCAACGGGGACTTACTGTACAGTATTTAGTATTGTTTTTGTTTTTTTCAGCAGAGTGCTATTTTAAAATGCTTCCCTACCTTTTCAGGCAGAAAATTACAGTGTGGGCAGACAAACTATGGAATGTGTGTGACATGGTGTTTGCAGTGCTGTTCATGATTGGTTTGGCGCTCAGACTTCAGGATTCAACCATGCAAGCTGGACGGGTCATATATTGTGTTGATATTGTTTATTGGTTAGTTGTCAGAGTTATTATTGTACAGTACTGAACTGACTGTTTATTAGTCATTGCCAAGTAGCTTTTTGCAGTTGATTCACTTTTGTTTTCTTACCAGAATTAAATATAAACAGCATGACCAGTTATCAGCAAATTTGAGCAAGATCAATATAATGCTGTACTTGGTTGAAGCTTGATATGGAACAGGGGACATTCACTAAAGTGGGTACAGGTAGTATGTCCTCATGTGTAGCCTGTTTACACATCAGCACCCATGCAAGGAATGATCAGTGACTTTGAAACATATTGATATCAGTTCAGTGAGAATATCATCACTTTGTGAAAGTACAATCATGATAGCATGATCCAACCTCTTGATTATAAGGAAGGAGTAACAACCTGGATAAACTGTACTTACCAGTACTGGGGGTGAAAGTATATTTGCAGGGAGTATGTCGGGAGTGCAAGGATCTTTGTGGAATGAGTGTTTGTTTTGGAATAGCAAGATTTTGTATTTCTGAATGTCTGTACAGTACTACAGTATATATATAATGGAGGATACCTTGAATAGATGCTAATGTATGAATACACATAAAGACATAATGCTTTTTAGAAGTGATTGATGCAAGTAAATGGTTAAGATTTTTTTTTTTTTAAGTTGACAAAAGTTAGGACTATATTATATCTGAAATTGGATTAATTATAACCATAGAATATTTACTTCATAAGTGTGGCATTTGCAACCAGTTATGAAAGTTCTGAATCATTTCAGGTATTTAAGAATATTGGAAATATTATCTGCCAACAAGTACCTTGGTCCACTTGTGATGATGATGGGCAAAATGATAAAAAACATGGCATACTTTGTGGTATTGTTGTTAGTAGTACTGATGGCATTTGGAGTGTGTCGTCAAAGCATTCTCTTCCCTAATGAAGAGCCTCATTGGCGTCTTGCCCGACACATCTTTTATCAGGTCAGCAAAAAGTATGCCTTAGCCCATAATATAAATTTCCCGCTTTACCATATAAACAGTAGTAATAGAGAGTGATTATTTATAAAAACTAGGCATGAAATATTTAAAATACAAATAAGAGCAACTTAGTTCTACAGGATCAAGATATTCCACCCAGTACTGTATATGACCTTGCATTTCCTGCCTCTACGCACATTCCTCCCTCTAACATATGGAATCTCAAATATCACATGCTGCTCTTTAACTTGTGCCTGGTCACATGTCAAATGATTGACCGCACATACTTTTTCATGGAGGGTAAAGGTTTTGTCTATTACAGTAATCTAAGAGCTCTTCATAACTCATCCTTTTCTGTAATGTATGGAGTGTAATATACCTATATTTCATCATATCCTCCTCTTTAATATGATCTCTTTTCCACATCCTTTCTAAGTCCCTTCATGCTTGATACTGGTATATTATTATTATTATGTCCTACTTTCCACAGCCATATTTCATGCTGTACGGTGAGGTGTTCGCCGGTGATATTGACCCCGAATGTGGAGGACCGGACCAGATCCCATGTCACCCTGGCCGTTGGATCACTCCCACAGTCATGTCCATGTATCTCCTAGTTGCCAATATTCTTCTCATCAACCTCCTCATTGCTGTATTTAACAACATATTCACCTCGGTTAACGCCATCTCACGTCAAGTCTGGATGTTTCAGCGATTTCAGGTGACAGGCCAACTTGGATGCTCTAGCACTGATAAATGATACTGAGAAAGAGAAAGGGGTTGCAAGTGGGACTAAATATAGTCAATTATTTCTACTCCCACTTCTGACTAGGTCTTGAAAATGTAGAAGTAATATTACTAACATACCCATGGAGCTACAAGAATATAATTGACATTTCCATTGTACAGTATTTGTTTTCTTATTAGGAGTCACAAGAATATTTTTATCTTATTTAAGTATACAGCTTAAATACCTCGGATTTTGACTCAATTACGGTAAATATTTCAGCCATATATTTGAATATAGGCATCAAGTTACATAATTGAAGTGTAGATCAACTTAATGCATATTCATATTAAGAGTTTATTCATTATTTTCTAATTAAGGATATGCATGAAGTACAGTACAGTATATTAATACTGTATTATAATATTTTTCAGGTTGTAATGGAATTTGAGAGCAAACCTGTTTTTCCTCCACCTCTCATCATCTTGTCACATGTTCACCGAATCATCAAATATTGCATCAGGAGATGGAAGGGGAAGCCTCTACTATATGATAATGGTCTTAAATTATTTTTGGATGGAGAGAGCCTGGAGCGGCTACATGACTTTGAGGAAGAGTGTATGGATGGCTTCAATCAGGAAAAGGAACAAAAGGAGCAGATGAGTACAGAGGTGTGTAGTTAACAAAATACTAAGCAATTTACTAAATAAATTCTAATAAAGACTACTGGATGTTTTAGAATGGTCTTTCTTCTTAACTTGACTCCTTAACCTGTTTTGTAACCCCTAGGCTATGATGTATACACCTGGCACATGTTACATGTATTGTGTAGTAAATTGAAGAATTGTTGGCCATTTTTACTGCAAGAATGAACAGTTTGGCTACAGCTTACTGGACCTTGGGAAATATCTGAGAGGGAGGGAAATGTAAAAGAGAGGAAGGGTGGGAAAGTTCTCAAAGCAGCTATAAGTAAAATGAATTAAGAAACTCTATATTCTTTTACCTTACATAATTTTATTCTTTTATTCCTCACAGGAACGAGTTCGTGTAATGTCAGAGAGAACTGAGGGACTGATGCAGAGAATTGAAGATATGCATAGCAAGTTTATAGCAGCAATGACTTCTGTCAATAACCTAGATTTTCATGTAAAACGTTTAGAAGAAACAGTTGAACAAACCAAAAATAGTTATGCTGTAGTGCATCGCTTTATGCTGAACCATGTGAGGCACAAGAGACCTGGTTCTCCTTGTTCCGTACCAGGCACGCCAAAATCTCGCTCCCCATCACGCTCAATTTCACAAACCAGCCTACACCGCATGCTCGAGGAAACTGAGAAACAGATGTGGCATAGGCAAGCCCCAGATCCTGACCCAAGTGACCAAGAACAAAGTGATACAACTGATGCTGAACATGAGTGTGGTTTAAGGTTGTCTCCCAATAGAGCTTGTTATGAAAGCTCTGTAAAATCTAAAGGCCATATGAATATATTAGAAGGGTTAAAGTTAGAAAATATGCTTCCAATAAACACATCAAAACCCAAACATCAGTCTCGTTCTCAGAAACAAAGATTAGATTCAGAGTCTGGAAGCTCGTTAGGCCATGCTTCCAGGGAACGAAAGCTATCTGGAGGAAGAAAAAGCAGCATTCGTAAATCAAAAGCAGCACCACCAGATGATATTACCAAGATTTTCAGTCCCTCCAGAGTATGCTTCATGGACATTGCTAATGACTCTGACTCTGGAGAGGGAGATGATGTTGAAAGGAAGTTGAGCAGAGAGGAAGAAATGCATTTTCGGTATATGAGATCAGTGTCGGCTCCAGATGAAGCAGTACCACTCCACCCTCAAACCACATATGAAAGAAGTCTGTCTTCTTCTTCCAGTAGGCCCATTATTCAAGTCATTCCACCATCCTCACCACCCCACATCTTCCCATTTGCAAGTGAGTATACCAGTTTAGCCGATGAGCTGGAGACTGTATGTATGTCTCGCCTGTCACCACCTTCCTCTCCTCGTGTGCACTATCATGGCCGAGTTGAACCTCAGTTACGCCGGAGACATTACTCTGAATCTGCTGGGATATCCATCACAATCAGTTCTAATCCTCTACGAGATGCAGAAGAAGCTGATTACCAGTTGATGGAAGGTTTAATTCAACGGCGAATGCATCGAGATTCGGAGAACTTGGCCATATCTCTGGAAGACCTTTGTTCCGTTAAAACAGATCTGTCAGACACTGAAGATGGAGCAACATCTCTTAGTGCTAGAAGAGAATCAAAAGGAGCAGAGCTAAGAAAGAGACACAGCACAACCAGTATTGACAACATTAATACAGATCTATTGTCAGTACCAAGGCCAGTTCAGTCCACCGTGCGTTCACTCTCTCCCACAGGGCGACGTTTCTCCCTTATGTCTGGCGATGGAGCGAGGTTAGCCCGCTCCCAGCCAAGCAGTCCAAACCCTCGCCGGTCTTCCATTCATGAGGAGATGCATAGTCAGTGGGCATCCTCCGGTGCACTGCCAGCATTCACAGGATGGCAGATATCTTCACCCCGTCCATGCTCATCTCCCACAGCAATGCCTCAAATTGTGACTGAGCCACAACCCTCATCCCTTTTACTCCCTTCCGATACTCAATCACCTCTAATGTCTACACTTCAGGTGCCAGTTATGAGTGACTCCGAGGCCAGACCTAAAGATGCTATCACAGAAACGGAATGTTAGATTATTATCTCTTGGTGAGCTGGAAAATATTTATTTCCATTAAATATTACACTATCCATATGTAGCATCAGGAATGTTGGCATTAATTTTATCAAATTTGTAAATACTGTAAATTAATTTTAAGAAAAATATTTATATATATAAAGGTATATGCTTTAAATGAATTTGAAATTCAGAAATTCAGTGTGTAATACTGTATACTATGAGGAAAGCAATAATATTTTACCAAATTTTATTAAATTAAATCGTATGGTTTTAACTGAACAATGATTTTTTTATCACTTTAATTACAGAACTATAAATACAGTACAGTATATGAAAGTTATGCATATCATTCATAAGAGGAATACTTTAAAGATGACATTTCATATTATTTATTAATCAAATTACAGTACAGTACAGTGTACAGAATTTCAAGTCGAGATAAAATTGCTCAAATATTCACCGACTGGAGTAAGTTTGAGACGGATGAAATCTACCAGTCTGAATGATGCTACTTAACTAACCCTTTGCCGTTCCAATGACAGGTTTCCCCGCCATCAGTCTTTTGTGCTGAAAAGTACAGATGACGGGCCTGCCCATCATAAACTAAATCATTTATAATTCATTATTTTCCCACCCCATTGTGTTTGAAGATAGGCGCTTGGTGGGTGTAATGAGAGTGTTAGGAGTTGGCAGATGCTGCTGCTAACTTTGCTTTCCTCTCAAGCCACTTTCGGTATATACATAGGACATGTAAGTTATTGTGAACGAGCAGAAAACCGGAAATATATGGTCTCCACTTTGGTATATTATATCAGTTTCTATTCATAGCAATGCACTATGTCATATATGGATGGAATGAAAATTTATTCAGCTATGCTATTGAGCAATGAAAATTATTCTATTTTAATTATTCTTTCTTTGTTGTAATTTTTTACCGGTAGGATATAAAAGGTTTTGATTGTCAGCTAACATTCTACTGTACTTACAGTTATTGAATTTTACTATGTGTTTATTGCTTTTTTTTAACATAGAATAACATAGTACAACTCCTGTGCTTTAAAACAAAACCAGAATCAGCTTCCCACTTAATAGTAAGTGAACTATGAGTGGTAGAATGACAGCTTCTATATGTTAGAAGACACCCAGCATGAGAGGAAGGTGTCTTGTATCACATGTTTGTGACATACTATTGTGACGGCAAAGGGTATATACAGTAGTTGAAATAGCACAGTACCTTAATGAAATATTTCATAGACTTGTCATTGTGTCACATGTATCATATATTTGTACTGTATACATGAAGAGTATCATATCCCATACAATTCCCAGGAATGTAAAAAGAGGCCAAGATGACCATTCCAGATGATTATGTAAGGGCAAGTGACTCACTATAGGAATAAAAACTACAACCACTTTCCAGGATTTGCAGTGTAAAATTGCAGGTACTGTACAGTAGTTTATAGCTTGAAAAAAAAGTGTAAATACAATTTAATTAATAATCTACACTTTCAACCTCATATCAATAAGATACACGAAAGAAGAAAACAAAGTCATCTTCACAATATTTTTCTGGTGCTATGTTTATGCCTATTTAGTGCTGTTTCTTTCATTTCTCTGACATCATAGCTAAATGGTCAGCACTGCTGACTGAGAGGTTGTTGGTCACCAATGTCAATGGTTTGAATTCTCTGCTCTTCAACTACCCTTACATGGTTGTTGGTTAGGGAGGTAATGGTGGCAAGGCCTTGTATCCTTGGACTGGGTACTGTAACTACAGGCTCAAAGATCAATGTAATGGATATGAACACAGTATCTAAGCACAGGTATGGTGGATTCCCTCCATTTTACTTTTACTTTATTTTAATAATAAAATTTCTAAGTAACTTATAGTATCATTCTTTTCTTTTGTGCTAACAGAAAGAAGTTAGAATTCTTGTAACTGTATATAAAAATTGAACACTATGATAACTTTGAAGTGAACAATAACAGTAGTAGATGCAGTGTATTTCTTTTCAACTTTCATTCCTATTATGTACTTATATTTTTATTGTGCGTGGTATTTATGTAGCAATGTGTTACACAAGTAATTTGGATTATAATGTAACCTTGTGGTTTTATGCTTTCCTACTATACAGATATAAGTAATGCTCATGTACTATTCCCATTTTAGTCTTGTGTGACTTGCCAAGACCATTGGTTAGTCTTAAACTCTGTCTATCAGTTTATGAGCACATATCTTCTGTGTGGTGGAAGTGGTTGTAGGTGCTGGATAGAATCTTTGTTGCAGCTAGAGAAATGTTAGAGAAATAAAGTATTTCCTGTGTGAACATAATTGTTGTTAGTATGTAGATACAAAGCTGTCATTTAATTGTAAAGTACTGTTGGCCACAAGAACTTATTTCCACACTATCAATTACGAAGGGGTTCCTATGATCCTCCACCAAGGTTGATAAATGGATTATACCCTCCAAAATGCTGTGAAAGTCAGGAAAAACAAGCAACCAATACATTACCCTCATTATTAACAACATAAGGTAAAATTAATAAAAAAAATTACGTCCAGATTCCGATCTCTCCAAGAATCTACCAGGAATCGCTTGTTGCCAGGCATGAGGCTCAATTTTGCCAGAGAGAGCATAAAAATCCCAACATAACTTATTGCATAATCATGCTTGCAAACAGACGACCTCCTTGTCAGAGGTAAATAAACCAGTGCTGAAAATATACAGTAAAGTATTGTTAAATTAAAATCTGTAGTGTATACGAACACTAAGTTGATGTTGGACTTCCTCTCTGATTATCTTTAGATGAAGTCTTGTGACCAGCTGTACAGGTTCAAATGTTATTGATAAATGCTTGAATGTTTTAACCAGGTACACTGATGCTGTAGTACATTTGGATACTGTATTATATGTCTATTAACATATGTGACGTTAGCCTAAATTCACCTTGTTTATTTGTATTATGTGCCCCATGTGTCTCTTTCTTATTATATATCTGTGTCACATTAGCCCCCAGTAACCATGTTGACCATGCTCATTGTTCATGTCTATTATGCTCAAATTTCATTTAATGTGCCACTATTTTTTATTTGTCCTTTTCCTTATATTGTACCAACCTTTGTACCAAATGCCCTATTTAGCCTGGTACTAGATTTTCATTATTGAATTGAACTGGATATTGCAAAGTATCCCACCACTGAACCCAATTTTTGCAACTCATGAATTTGGGGCAATACAGTCTATTATAATGGGAAATTTAGATCTTGCCTTAAATATGAAAAATCAAAATTCTCAGAGTTCACATATTAAGTGGTTGAGGTTAGTTTTATTTTGGCATCCAAGTGTACTATGTATTGTGATCACACATCTGGCATTATTACTCCTTTAATCTTTGTTCTCTTTCTAGAGACCAATGGTTTAGTTTCACCTCTGCTCACAAGAACACATTAGACTGACAGAATTATATCAGATGGTAGGAAATAGTGTTAGAAGATGATGAGGTCTGACAAGGTATAGCAGAAGTTGAAGAATATGTATGGTAATCATTTTTATAATGCATGGAAGACCAGCTTGGTAGGTTAACTACTGGTACAATGTACAGTATTGGCTGCTGTAGCTGCATCATAACAAGTTTAGTAGCTTACACTGTTAGCATTGTTCAGATTCTACTTAAATGTATGCAAAACTGCTTGGAAGTTGGTCCTTAAAGTGGTAGATGCATTGCTTGCACCAGTACTACAAATATTTTAAACAAAGTAATCTTCCAGCATGCTTTGAGTAGTTAAACTGCTAGATTAATGCTCATTGAGAACTTGTTGACAGTTTAACCATTTTTTTGGGTGACCTTCAACCTGTAGGGTTGGAAAGAAAGCTATAAGCTCAAAATACTTTTCCAACACTTGAAAACATTCCCATAGACTTCAGTCCAGGCATTTAGATTTGGGATAAATTGTTTATACTGTATACACATGCGCCATAAAGCCAGTTACTGTACTAACTTTGTGATACAGATTGTAATATAGGAGGCAGAAAATTAGATAAAATTATCTTGTACACATACTGTAGACATTTTTTTCCAGGCAGCATATTATCTCTTAACATAACAAACTAACTTACCCCATCAGATAGTACAAATTACTGTATATTGCTTATTTTCACATCAATCAGACTTTTGTCAGGATGCTATTTGGAGTGTGTGTAGGTGTAACAAAACAGACTATCCAGTGCTATGAAATAAGTGGATGTGTTAATCCACAATTTTTGCTACAAGCATTATAATCTATATGCATTCTTATCAGTGCATCTATAATAGCGGCTATGTACTGTAAGTGGTAATTCTCTAATGTGACATTTTCAATAAAAATAATTCTAATTACATAATAACAAAATAGCTAATACTGTACTGTATTGATATCCCATAAATGAACCTGGGACCCAGAATACTTTTTCCTTACATTTTACTCACTATAAGTACAATTCAGCTGATATACTACTACAGTAACTGAAGCAACAGTAAACCAATATTAAATTCACACAGTTGAACTATAAATTTTCAGGAAATTACTACTGAACACCTACCATGCCAGTTTCCTCATATGAGGCCTTAATATGAACACTAATGAGCCATGTGCATATACTTAGATCTGACATTGAAAGACAAAGAAATACATAAGCATACATATTGGTAAAACTCGCACATCTATTTGATAATCATTACTAGTCTCTCATATCCTCCATATTCACATGGAAAATGCTCCACAATTCTTACCCGAGCATATGTTCATCCAAATACCGGCATATCAAGCTCTGTAACACATGTATTAGCTAAGTTCTGAATTCACATATTTTACATTTTTATATCATTTTTATAGTAATAAACTACAAGTATGATATGAATCATGAAGAATTTACTTGAAATTAAAGATTCCTACAGTAACTGTCTCAGGGGAGATAGGTTACAGTATACAGTACAATACTGTACAATATCAACACTATAAAAGTTAAACAACTTTACAAAAAACTATAAGGCCAATAAATCACCACTAAGAGAGAGGTCAGGATGACACACCACTGCAGATATAAAAGGTATGAAAGCACTACACTATTGTGTTTTCTTTTGGATTTTCACACCCAGACCCATTGCAAATGGGAATGCCTGTGAATTTATGTTAATGCAGCCACGACAGTTTTTCATCCATTTGGCAATCCCATCTACAATGGGTCAGGGTGTGAGAATCCAAAATGAAACGCCAATTATAGTGTGATGCTCTCATACCTTTTAGATCTGCAGAGATGAAACGTCATTGAGGCCTTTCAGAGATGTTTAATTGGCCTAATTACTGTATTGCAAACTGTCATTTTTCATTCAATTTAATACCTTTCAACCCTTTATAACATTCTGTATTTCATCATAATATTCATTTTCATTCTCACAGTTTACCAACTATGTTGGTCTTGGAATAATGTGAAACTTGAAGTGTGGTACCATGTACAGTATAATACAGTATTATGTAATTAGGATGGCCATGCTGCCTGCTTGGAGGATTACTTGAAAGTATTCTAGGATATGTCATACATTCTGAACTCAATACAATAATGTTAGCATAAAATTACAAACATTGAGGCCTGCATTTCCACAGGTGATATATGTTGCAAAGAGTGCACTTGTGTGATCCAGATGATGAGAAAATATTATATTATGAAATACTGTACAGGTATATGATCTTTGTTGGAAACAATACCATTAGTGAAATAGCTACAGTCTTCTACAGGCTACAATGTATCACACTTTTTTTGTGTTATGGATATTCCTTTTAAAAGCCAGTTTCTGTGATATCTTGTAAGGAATTTTATAATATATTTGAGTGGCTATGACACTGTGCAATACTGTAATTGCAAGAGTTGATTATTCATTATACATTTGCTTAGCTAATACAGTACAGTGACATATTCTTACTTGGAGTAATGATACTGACCTCTCTTATGAAAGGAAAGCATGTAATACCGGTAGAAATATTTTTGCATCAAAATTTCATAAAAAAATAAAATAATAAAAATTGTAATATAAGTTACTAACTTAACCATTAGCAAAGTGTTTTTAAGATTTTTTCAGGTTTATCATATATTTAATGGAGTATAAAACTTTACATGATTTTTTTAATTATTGTACTGTATATACTATTTGAATTGAAATGCTGTAATGTACTGTATTGTATATTAGATTACAATGGTATTATAGACACAGTAAAATACACACAAAAATATGGATGGCACAAGACATATCCAGTACTGTAATAATCTAATTCATCACTATGGCTAACAGTATTTCACGGAGGTTGAAAAATGGTGACAGAAATTTATCTATATCCGTCATCAATGGTCTCGGTTTACTGTACTGTACTGTACTTAATTTTGCACATACAGTATGTGCGATTTATACTTATAAAATGTGTGTACTGTACATACATGTGCTAAGTTGTTGTGCAATAACTAAGTCATATCCCCACTCTCTGTATAAGATTTGAGTTACAATATTGCATCATTCAGTTAACTTCTAGAACAATATTTTTATATTAACTTGGAAGTGAAACTTGTAATAGACAGGGAAACAGTTATAAATATACAGAATGAATATGTTTAATATTGATATACTGTACTATATTAATGCATATGCACACAGTATAAGTGGGGAAGTAATATAAGATACCCCAATTATAGATATTTAACAGATTACCGTACTACAGTACTGTCTATTTTCTCCATATTGATGTCTCCTTTCCTCTCAGGCATGTTCCATCAAGGAATTGGCTGTAGTAGAACCCACAGAGAAAGATTTTTTTTTCTGCAAGGCCCACAGTTCCTTGCCTCAAATGGAGAGGTAATTATACAGTAATTATAGGTATAGTCGTGGCACATAGTCCTTGACCAGGGTGTAAGGGGAAGTCTGTTCAAAGACTATGTGCCATGACTGTACAGCCTGTAATTATTTCCAGAATCTGTGTTGTGTAACATGAGCTGGCTTGATGCCCCAAGTATAAGAGACAGAAAGAACTGTAACCACGAAACAAGGTCTGGAAAAAAGAGACATCTACATAGATCATTTTTCAACTTTTGACATCATGACTAGAATTACAGTAACTGTATCTCTCTAGACATGGCCGTCAACCCATACTCCCAATTTTTCTATCTATTTATTCTATAGCTCTGATGCCTCGCTGCCTCTGGGAACAACCCCCAAGGAGGTGGCCGTAGTAGAAGTGTTTCCAATTCTCCCTGTTCCAAACCCCCCCCCCCCTGCATTTCTTATACTATATATTTCATTCACTTAATATTAGTCAAATTCTACAAAAAATAATCTAGTGTTTCTATTACAGTATACACATTGTGCAATAATATTCTGGTGTTTATTAATTAACATAACAGATTATCAGTAATCCACATGGAATATAGTCAGGTTTTAGAATACAGTACCGGTACTGTCTTGTATGTCGGAAGGGTAAAGAGCTTCACTCAGAGAGATACTAGCCTACTGCCTAGGTGTTAAGGAGAGTTTCTGTGAGGGAAGAAGGTATAAGTCCATATGAGTAAATAGAATAAGCTGTACCAAGGAAGTTAAATATGGTGTACTGTATGCTGTTGCCTTTTATTCTTTGAACATCCCAAACTGTCCTGAGTTTATTTTAAATTGACAGAAATGTACAGTATTTTATTATATTTATTATTATTTATTACTATAGTTGCACATAATAAAATTTGCCTTGGGAATATTTTCCTCTATTACAGTATACAGTATGTGAATTGTGATGATATTAATGAAGGGTTATCACTGTGTGATGAATTATTGTAATCAAAATGGGAAGAAGCAATAACATACTTTGTTGACTAATTTTATAGCTTGTTGTCTGTTATATCTTGTATAAAGACCTCATAGGATATTACATTAAAATAAAGACATTTCCTCAGGCTAGTGCCAGATTTTCATTTCCTGTGACATGATTGTTCTGTTTGTTTACGTATTATTTATAAATATTTTTTCTTTGATGAGAATTTGAGGATTAAATGAGAGATATCTACTGGTATTTGATGTCTGTCTTCACTTGTAAAATGAATTAAGGTAGGCTACAGTCGGTGGCAAATGTTGTGTCACCTCACTTAGCTTTGCTTGAAATATTAACATAAAAAATAATCATCGAACCAACACATTCACTATACAGAATTACGTACCTGTATCCATGGGACAAATTCGTAAACTACTCTGGGTTTTCATTTTACAAGTCTGAAGCTTATATTTCCATACAGCACTTCATGACTTGGCAGATGAGACAACACAACTTTTGCCACTGATTGTACAGTACAGTATAGTAGTGTGTGAGAGGTTCAGAATTATAACCAATTAAGTTTGTTCAAGATATATTGATACACGGCATCAGAAAGAATGTATGTCAGAATAAGAGGAACCCATGGATGACAGTAAACGGTAATGTTCCAGGGCTTATGAGAGTTTGATAAAAATAGGGAAAGACTGAATAGTTGCTTGTGTTTTGTGGGTTCTTTAGTGAGAAGGAAGCATACAGTGAGATAATTTAGAATAGAAAAGTCTAATATAATAATGACAGAAAAGAGAGAGTGTGTGGCGCAAATTTGCTGTGAAGAGAGAGGGATATGAGTAAATAATAAAAGGGGAAGGGTTGATACATCGAAAGACCTTTGAGTTAACACTGTTCTGTCGAGGGGGCGCGTTTCTCTACTCTGTTATTTAATAATATATCACGTCTCCTTTAGCTGGATGGTATATCTTCATGGTAGAGCTGTTCACCCTTTTATTACTTGGCCTTCATGTTATAGTTAAAGGCCTCATTACATGCCATTTTAATCTTCATCGACCTAAATGCACTCCTTAGCCTTAATTCATTCTCTCTCAGCCGTCAAATGAGTCAATCCGTTGGTTTTGGAGACGAGAGTACTTGTTCTATATTGCAAGAAGTAATGTTTTCTGATTTCCAGCTGCTGTGTGATCTACAGCCCATATGCAAGAATTTCCTTTGTGTTGACCATCGATGGCGTGGTAACGGTACGATGACTCTGTAATGAACAGTTGCCAGCACTTATAACTGGTACTGTCAGCATTGTCAGTCCCATTCTCCTGTACCAGTTACACGTGTCAGCAATTGTACATAACTATATGGAATCATCGTCCCGAACTGACCTAACTTACTGGCTTATTTACTCTGTGGCCTGTCGCTTCCTGCTCTGTCCCAGCTACTGTATTTATTTAATTATTATATAATTCCCTTATACTGTGTTGATCAAACTGTAGCCTTTTCTTCTCAAATTGACCTCCTAAACTGCAAGAAATTTTCATCATTAACCTTATGTAAATCTGCATAGGTGTTACTATGCTTTTATGCTTTACATTTTAGGTAAGAATTAAACATACATAGGGTGGGATTATTAAACGTGTTCTTCGAGGAAATCGCTTTTTGTCGCTCAATTCGCATTACAAAATAAAAGGAGCTGAACGACAAAGAGAATATTCCCCAAAGAAGTAATTTATAATAACAGCACCCAGGGTCTGCACACGTCAAACTTTCCTCAGGCACAGAGATGTCAAATAATGAGGAATTAATTACGGATACGTAGTGGTTCTAAAATACGCGTCATATTCAGTAATCCGTACGTCACACTCGGTTGCTTGAACATAGAAAAATGTAACTTACATTTACAACAAACAATAAAATCCATATATTGTATAAAATATGATATAAATTCCGTATTATCCGTATTCCGCATCCGTATTTAAATCCTACATTATCAGCTGTTTACCCACAATTCCTGGTCCGGTGCCACGTCTGTTTTGGCCCATGTCAGAGAAGGTGTAGTTGGGAGCATTTTGGACTTATTAAACCTTATATACCAGCACCAGAGTTATCAAAAAGGCGCCATGGGTGGATCTCAGAGTGTGAATATCCCCGGGGGTGGCATGGAAGGATACCACGTCCTCAGGGTAAGGTAGAAAATAAAATATAAGGCCGTGTTTACAATGTCAGCAATAATCGAGCATCAACACGGCTGTCTAACTAAACTAACCTTTTTATTATTATTTACCAGCCTAGTAAATAGTGCATATATGTGTATGTATATTTATCTCCCTCTATATGTAATAATGCCACCAGAGAACTATTATTTAATGGTTTAATTGTTCGTATTACTTCATTATTATATTCAGAGTCTGTACAATACCTATTCGTCTTCTACAATGGGGTTATTGTTCTCTTTAAAGTTCACCCTCTAACTAGTATCAGATTTAGGCCACTTTAGTTACTTCACCACCTGTATATTAGGTTAGGTTAATATACGTGGTGTTGTAATGGCCACGAAAATAACTCAAAATACAGTATAACACCACAAATACATATGGATTACCAAGGAGGGTGTGTTGTCCAATAGTAGGGTAACTTACAGGTTTACCCTCCACCAAACCAGGATGACACTACTTGACTACCTGCTCTCATTATTAATAGGCATATGAGATGACATGAAAATTAAGTTAACGTGGTGATTGAAAGTTTCTTGAATATCAACTGCTTAAGTAATGTTAGTACAGTATTAGGTAGCTCCCCTCTCCTGAATCCAAGACCCAGAGATGAGGAGAGGGGAGCTGCTTGGAGCATGCGGAGGTCCACCTTAGACGATTGACCTATTGCTGCATCCTACCTAACTATACAGCATCTTTGATGATATGAAATGTCAGTTTTGTATCACAATTACAAAAAATGTGGTCATAAAAACATTAACTGATATATCTGAAGAAAAGTACCAAGTACTGTAATATCCTTGTATAGTTATTTTAGTACTGTATAGAGATGCCATGTTATTGTTTCATGTCCCTAGTTAGCTACACCATTGTTTGATGTAAATGAACTTGGGAAGGTTATGCTATGCACAGAACTGATGATAGATAGAGCATATAAGTGACAAAGTGGCATTCCAGGAATGAAAGCAGATGCCACAGTAGACAGTAGGCTACTGGGGAAGAAACAAGATTAGGAACTTTGCTGGAATAGACTAAAAGCAGACAGAGAGAATTCGAGTTTGTTGAGAAAGTCTTTTGTCGGGCAATGCACTGACATTGTCTGATGTTGATCATGTAAAATAATTTCTGTGTGCTGTAATATTAAGGATGTAAAATATTCTTTGCTGGGATACACATTTTTACATGCTTGTTATATTATAATACAGTATATGATTTACTTTTGTTTTATCCATGTTCATGAAATATTGCTGAACTGAATTTTTAATTACATTACAGGTGCAGGAGAACTCTCCAGGACAGCTGGCTGGGTTGGAAGCCTTTTTTGACTTTGTAATCTCCATTGGCAAAACAAGGCTGGTGAGTGAAAATTACTCTGATTATGTTGTATCATGCTGTAGAATATACAGTTCAGGTGGCGCTCATTTTGAGCCTCTATTCCATGTTTCTTAGGCTTTGTTCATTTTCTACAACATTATCACAGAACATCCTGAAATCCTTAACTGTGTTTTGGTTATTAGCCTAATGTATAACATAAATTATATTTACATCTCATTTGTATATGAAAATACTTTTTCTCACCAACTTGAAGCTACAGCATATCTAAATGAAAAAATGTCAACACAGTTCATGTCTCAAGAAGGTACAGAAATTTGAAATCCCATCGATAGAATGGAAATATTGCCCACAGTTTAGGAGTTGTGTCAGCCAGAGGTCTGGGATACATCTCATTACAAATACACTCTACGATTATGCTAGGAAATAATGACACAGTTTCCTGTTCAAGAAGTAGTATTTGTTTTTATCTTTATATTTTTGCAAAAAGGTGTTTATTGTTAGAAATCGGTTAAAAGAGCCAAAACAGTGTCTGCAAATCTTGTATGATTCATTATATTATAAAAACAGAGGGTAAGTACTGTAAAGTATTGAAATAAGGGATGAATATATTTTAGCAATTATGACATGCATAATTGTGTTAGAAACTTTATGAAAATTGTGTCAACTCTTTGTAATGTAATGGTATCATCATATGTTTCATAATCAAGCCCATTTACAATAAGGTTTTATACCACAGTTGACTTAGCTTATATCCCTCTTGAAGAGTAAAGGATGATGGCACTGTAAAGTACTGTACAGTGGGGTCTCGCATCTAGCGAGTAATTGGTGCTAAAAAAACGACGCTAGATGCGAATACATAAACTAATGGGGAAAATGATAATAGGTGAGGTGAAAATTGCCGATCTTCATTTCATATACTTTATATTCGCCTATGACATTTTAATTTCCATTTAAATAAACACAAAGTGATGCACAATACAGTGGGATCTCGCATCTAGCGAGTTCTCAACTTGCGAATTCGTATCTGGTGACACCATATAACCTCTACCCATATTCGATTCTAGCGAACAAAATTCCCATCTGGCGAAATAAATATGTAAGAAAAAAAAAATAATAATATATTCGAGGGCGGCACAAATTTTATTATTTTTTGTTATTTTCTTACATATTTATTTCGCCGGATGGGAATTTTGTTCGCTAGAAACGAATATGGGTAGAGGTTGTATGGTGTTGCCAGATACGAATTCGCAAGTTGAGAACTCGCTAGATGCGAGATCCCACTGTACCAAGATTATATTGATAACGAGACTGTATGAGTAAAGTATTAGAGTACTTTGATATACTTGAAAATAACAGTACCATGCATACTTTAAGATGGTATAGTAACATCATTTGGACAGGACCTTCTAATGATAAACAAAGAGTTAGTGCTTCTCAAATGGTGCTTTTTGAACATTTTGTTTACTAATACTATAATTATAATTGTTGCAGGATCAAGATAATGACACCCTCAAGGAGTTACTGAAAAGCTCAATAGAAAAGGAACTTCAGATGACAGTATACAGTAGTAAAACACAGACCATCCGCTATGTCAAAATCACCCCTTCTAACCTCTGGGGTGGTCAAGGCCTACTGGGAGTGTCAATTCGCTTCTGCTCATTTGAAGGTGCCAATGAAAATGTTTGGCATATTCTGGTAAGAGTTTGGTCACAGTCTCAAGAATTTTTGTGTATGGTCCCTCAATTTTTAACAAACTGTTCTTAGTGTACATATAATTACTCGACAGATTAACTAGTTTATGGATAAGAATAACTCAGCCTTGTATAATCTTGTGCCCTTAGGAAAAGCAACATCCTTGAGGGTATGAAGTTACATCCAAATTGTATTATTTTTAATATACATAAACATTGGTGCATTAAGTACAGTAATCAATTTGTCATTAGCAGTTTAGTAGGATATTGTATTATAAGAAAGAATTATAGTATCCATTAATTATTCATTTTGACCTGACCCAGGATGTGGAGCCCAACTCACCTGCAGATATTGCTGGACTACAGAGCTATAAGGACTACATTATTGGAGCCGACTCAGTCCTCCATGAGAGCGAGGATCTCTTTTCACTTATAGAGGCCCATGAAGGACGACCCCTCAAGCTATATGTTTACAATGTGGAAACTGATTCATGTAGAGAGGTGACTGTAACTCCAGACACACAGTGGGGAGGCTCTGGAAGGTAATTTATCCTAGTTTTCCAGACTTACCATAGCACTTTTGTTTTCATTTGTTCCCCTTTTTTCATAATGCATGCTGGTAATATATATTTGTATGTGGACAGCAGATAATTGAATGGCCTAGATAGAACTTCAGATAGGATATACTTTATTTTTTAATTTGATTTTTGTTAATGGCACCCTCGAGTATGGTATCCAGTATTAGCATTATGTTGACACTTTTTGTTGTGTATTTCATATTGATAATTTCCTTTTGTTGGGTGCCTCATTAGTTTTGTAAATACCAATACTTAATTAACTTAAGGAAAGTGTGTTATTGACTTTCTGAACAGTGCAGCTGCATAAATTGCATAGAATTTGTTTTATTTGAAAGGAGTTTTCTGCATGCAATGAATAAAATTCTGACCATCTGTGGGATAGTATTCTGAGGTTGAAAAACAATAATGTTATTTACAGCCTAGGGTGTGGCATTGGATATGGATACTTACACCGGATTCCCACTCAACGCCCTGGAGAAGGTTCTGCTGGCATACCTGGCACTTCTCCTGATGATGCTTCAGATGCTGAACCTCTTCTTCAGGTAGTATTGTTTTGTGTGTAGGGATCTTTTATGACATACTTTGTTGGATGTGTTAACTACTGTAATAAGTGCGTTGACTACGGTTACCCTATAAAATTCCTAATCCTTTCTTCAGTTTTAACAGTTTAATTAAGCCAGAGCTACAAAGATTATATATTTTGCATTGTCATTTACTTAATCTTCCCCTCAGTAGGGTGGAGTTAGAACTCTTAACTATGTCCGTCTTTGGTGTTAGGAACAGATAAATTGTTATACTTTGTAAAATAGTGACAGAGCAATTATTTATTAAAAGATTGGTAAATATTACAAGTTTTGATAATTGAATACTTTTCAGGTTGCTACTGGAAGAGAATTAGAAACCGTGACTTCGAGTGTGGCTGGACTAAATCTGAGTGATCCATCTGCAATTGTAGCCACAAGTGGATCAACAACCATCCCCCCACCAACAGCATTCAAAGCAGCATCTCATATACATCCTTTCTCCGGTGTTTCCACAGGCAGTACTGCTGCTGGAGATACTTCACCAGTGTCTCCTGCTGGTCCCAATATCCCTCCCCCAGCAGCCTTCACACCCACTTCACTCCCTCCTCCTAAAGAACTTCCTCCAAACATTACTTCCCATATGAGTCCCCCAACTACTTCTCAAGTTCCACTTGCATTTCCATCAGCTCCAGTTCAGTCTCCATTAATGCCTTCATCTGATGCCCCAGGTCAGATCCCATCACAAACCCCTGTGCATATGTTGGGAGAAGTACCCATGCAGCCATCTCCTTCCCCTTACTCCATGAATCCAATTCTTCCACCAAGTTCAATACCACAGCCTAGCCCATTAACCATGGGTGCTGTTCCAACTGTTCCAGTAACAGCAGGTATTCCACAAGGTGTGGGACACACTGATACTAGTATTCCCATGGCTCCCTTACCTTCCCCAATGTCACCCATGCAGGTCCCACCCCCACCCATCGGTCAAAGTTATACTTCGGCCGTCTATCCACCGGTCCCTCCTACATTTACAGGTACGTCATTCTCTTATTTCTGTAAATAATGTAATTAGATATGGTCATAATACTGTAGCTACAGTAAACCTTCACTAAGTCGGATATCGTATAACTCGGAGGGTGTCAGTGTCTCGGACACTTATAAATTACTCGGCTATATATCCAGCTTATGCATCATCACAGAGGCCTACAGCCTGAGAAGTGCCATCACAAAACTCGAATTACCATCTCTATACCATAAATTTATATCCTATGTCAACTGACCACATATAGTTATGCTTTTACCCTAACAGGTATGTATAAGAACTTGGTATTTTGAATTACTTAACTTTATTGCCTGAAAAATGGTGATCTACTAATATACAATGGGCGACATCACTGCCAGGCGAACCACGTAGTCACATATGCATCGGTCATTACAGTATCACCACGGTGACTCCATGTAGTGTTCCATTATCCATTAACAAACTTGATCTTTGCTCTGTTATTATAGTTGAATGCATAGGAGTTACATCTTTAATGTGATATAACTATGGTTGCTATAGTTATTTAGATCAACCCTAAAGCATAACCAATTGTTGCCACTTTTTCTTTGTCTTAACAATATCTACTTTTTTACATAATGTGATGGTCTGTCTTTTTTTTGCATTGCTACTAATAGTACTTGAAAGCTTTCTCTTCAGTTCTATTGAAAGTATATTACTGTATTAAAAGTAAGCTAAAAAATGTCACAAAAATCGCGGGAATAAGGTATGTGTGTGGCAGAAAGTACGCCGTGACTGACAAACTGACCAATAGTCAGATACCAGCTCTGCTGCTCTGATTCCCAAACTTCCTCACCTACCACCACACCAGAATACTTTATTTCATGTTAATACGCATTAATAGATTTATTTCTGCAGTATTACAGTACATTTAAACCTCGATTTAACGGACCCTGATGCAACTGATTTCGGATGCAACGGACACAATCTGCTGGAGATTTTTTTTTTTATTAATTTGTCTGAATTTTGGTTTCTCTTTATTTTTTCTCCATTATATTTTTACATTATACAGTTAGTACATTATTTACACATCATTACATACCTATTTATGTATATATACAGTACAGTTGACTCTCGAATAAATCTCAGGAGTTCTTATCGTCTGGGAAACGTGGGTGTGTGTGTGTGTGTGTTCCCACCACTTCTCCCACACTCCTTCCCCCCCTACCCTCAGTCTCCATTCACCTTAGCTCAAGGTCAAGGGAATTATAGGCCTAGTATGCGTTGTCACCTTGTGTTTGACTCGCTCGTTATTAGTAATAATTATTACGAGTTAACCACCATAAATATAAATCAAACAACAACACTCAGTCATGTCAGGTGGTACATTTACAAAACGGATGGTCATATCCTTCTATATCAAGAAGGAAGGTTTTTCTCGGACAGAGAAAGGAGAAGGAAACACCAGAACGTGTAGTTGATAAAAGTAAACAAACGATATCACACGCTATCTCCCCTCTTCCCCCTACTCTCCCCCTACCACCTCCACCACCACGGATGTCGCCGACTCATTTCAGTCATTACTCAAAATTATTCAAAAATGCGTTATTCGAGAGTCAATTGTATCTATATTTTGTGTTAATTTTTGTACATACACGTGTTTTTTTCCTAAATTTCGTACCCCCACCTAAAAATTCGTCGCTGTAACAGACTTTCGGCTTTAACGGACACCCTCTCCCCCCTATTAGTCTGTTATTTCGAGGTTTAACTGTATATCCTTTTTTTGTGAAATTGCCATGGTTTTGTGTGTGCACAGCTGTATATGGGAACCAGAGATAAGAGTGAAAGCACATGTAGTTTTGAGTGCGTGTGTGCATGCGGCAAGTTGTACACATCAAAATTAAGCCCTTGGATATTTCGGATCTTCGGATAACTATACATGGGTCTTCCACCAATTAATTCGAATTAGCGAGGGTTTACTGTATATCACCTTTGAAGAGGAGTGTTTTTGTTAAGTATTGAATTGAATTGTGCATTAGCTTGAGAGAATGAATAAGGGGTTAGTACGATGTTGGTAAATCTCCTGGAGCAATTGATTCCTCCAAATTATTCCCAGCAACAGGCCACCATTACTTTTATTAATCCTATCCTGTTTCTTGGTATACTGTACTTTGGAAGAATCAAAAGTATAGTATACTAACCCCTTAAGGAACAAAACTATGTTTGTTTCATAACCATTGATAATTATGGTGTGTTAAAGCCTATTATCATTGCTCAATATGCAAAGTAATGCCATAAAGCCTGTTCATGAAAGGAGGAAAATTAGTGGGCTTGATATAAGGATCTTGGATCGGTTTGCAAAGTTGTGAGCTAATCACTAATGATTTGTGGTGCAGTTACAACATAGACATGACATGAAACCATTGCACCAGGCATTAACACTTCCTAATCCATGGAATTTTTATCATATAACAGAATATTTTTTTTAGTAAGTTAGCTACTTATTTTTTGCTTTTTATTTTAATAATTTATAATTTACAGCACCACCAGCAATGCCATCAATCCCAGGAATGCCTGTGACGACTCCCATCAATTTACCTGGCATGCCTCCCATCACTGGTTAGTTTTTATATTTGTACAGTCGCAGTTAAGAGTCCTGTTGTCACATGGGGTAGGGGGCTATGAATACCCCTCCAGTATCCCTGCTTGTCGTAAAAGGCAATCAAAAGGGGCTTTCACTTTTCCAACAGTCCATTTTTTTTTTTTTATTCATTTATTATCTTTTGTGCTTACTGTCTCATCTCTCACCCACCTTCTTCCTCAGTTGCCATATGACCTTGCTGTTACAGCACCAATCAATCAAATGTCACTCCTGTTGGTTGATGAACTATGATATTCATGATATTATAATTGATGAAATGTTTCATTTGCTTCACACAGTGGTAGAGTGCACGGCTGCAGTTTCTGTGGTTCAGCATTTGAATTCCGCTCAGAACACTGTAAATATTTCTCACTTTTGCCAGTGGTTACCACCCCTGTGAGTAGGGGGTGGGGAATTCCCGGGGTCACTAACTGAAGGGTTGCGTGTGATCGCCAGCGGTTTTAATATGGAAGTGGGAGAACAGCGTGTTGGCCGAGTTAGATGTAATTTTGTAAAATCTTCCAAGCGATAATTACTGATACATCGTACGTCTGCACTTTAAGATGTTATTATTCAGTAATTATATTAACATCATAGATAAGAATTGGTGTGCAACATACAGTAAAACAGCAATTACAAGCATAAAATAGTACAGGGGTTGGCAGAACTAATAACATTTATATTAGTTCATACCTGCACCTTTGGCTTAAAACAAAAAAACACTATGTTTCTGAAAGAACAATGCCCTATGTTAAAAAAAATGAGAGCAATCAGAAAAGTTTTTCACCTCTAATTATACATTTTTATGAGGCCGAAATCATACGGGAAAGAGATCACTTCCCCAACTTTGTTGTTAACAATTATTTTATCTGGTGAAAAGTGGCAGTTTTACTTAGGTTCGTGACGTCGGGAATTTGAATCGGCTGTCTGAAGCCTTCCTGCTTAGGCAGCCATAGTCAAAGCTGACTCGGGTCCTGTTTTGGTGCAGTAGCTGTGGAGTGAGGGGCACGGGAAACCTTCCTCTGTAAGATTTCCCGAGGAAAAGGGTTACCTCCAGCATGGATATGAAGGCCTGGTGTATATATATAAAAAACAAAACTGGAAACCCTATGAATTTTGAACTGTTAATGGTAATATGGACTTTACACAGCACTGTGGAATTCAGAATTCATCCTTCCTCACAGCAGTGAAAATAAAGAGCCTCTGGTTGCTGTACAGGTATTTTTCGTTTTGTGCGCGGTATGGGTTCCTACAGGCATCGCACAAACTGAAACATTGGATAATAAAAGGAATGGGGTCTTGGTCCAAAAAACTTCCATTTTTTGGATGAAAAACGCATTTATTTGACTAATAAAGTGAACATGTTTTAAAAATGTATAATTCTAAAGCTATATGTAACACTAAGGTGTAAATAAAGTGTAAATAAAGCACCCATTAACACTTAATATGATGCCATTTTGACAAATAAGTAAACTGGCTGGACTAGCTGTGACTGTAAACACACGAGTGGGATGTAAACATTTGACTGGGAGCGTGAGCTGCCTCCTGGTGGCAGGCAGTGGAACTGCGCATCTGGCGCATTTTTTGAAATGTGGTTGGGGCAAATCGGATTATAGCAAACATATCGCACAATATTAATTAATTATAATATTTTTAATGTCGGATAAAAGCAAATTCGCACATAGAGAACATACACAAAACGAGAAATACCTGTACACCTCACATAGATTTTTAATCCATGTGGGCAGATCTCGTCAAATCCACTAGAAAGTAACCAGATCCTACAACTTTCTTATTCTAGCCCTGTGGGGGATGGCTAGTATTCACAGAAAATCAAATCGGCCACCCTGTGCAAACACAGGTATAGTAATAGGAATCATCCCTGTATACTGCTTATTAATCTTTTAAGTAGAAATTGAAAATGCTACTCGTACAGATGTGCAATATTAACTCTCAATAAGAATGACATTGCACTGTACAATGTACTGTATATGCAGTGCTACAAATAATTTCCAGCCAGCTGTGCTCAAAATTCTTACAGTGCTTAATCTAGTATACAGTACTGTACTTTTAATTAAAAGACTTGAATCCAAAGCTGTCATTTGTGTTTCTTTACCATTTTGTCAGAATAGTAAGTATCCTTATTAAGTTTCTCAACAGGTAAAATGTACAGTACTGTGCCTTATTTCCAATTTCATAACAAGGACTCCAATATGCAAAGGAATACTTGAAATATATTTAATGTGTTACATGTAAATGAGCATGACTTAAGTAAACTTATTTATTTGTTATGTTTAGGGGTGCACCTCTTAAGTACACTAGTTTCTTTTATTGCATGCTGAAATTAAAAGAAAGTAGCTGTAAACTTTTTTAAATGATTCCCTTTAATTGGTTTTATTAAAAATAAAAAAATATTATAATTTCAGTAAGTGCCACTCTACCGCCGGATTCTTTCCAAGGCATCTCGAGTACATCCCAGTCTGCAGTTCACCCTCAACCTGTCCAGTAGCAACCATCAAAATGCCATGCATGAAGCTACTGAACATCTTCTTGGATCATACTATGATAACCTTCTCAAGATTTGAACCTGGTACTTTGAGAGTAGGAATTCCACCTGAAACTGACCCAGAAACCAAGGAAAGAAGAAACAGTTTAATTCTAGCTATTGTACATTGGCTTCTCTTGTGAGTTTACTTTAAAGTCTGATATTCTTATAACTCATATTTACAGTAGCAGAATTTGTTTTATTCAGTTTTACTTATCTAATACAGACATGTGCTGATATAACAATACTTCATAAAGAGGTAACTTAAAATGTTTTCATGTAACCACTTGCTCATTATGTATGAAAGGAAAAGGGTTGCAAAATGCAATGTTGAAAGGCCTTAATATGTGTTAGGAATTGTAGTGCATTTTTGCTATCAACAATACCAGGTTGGAATCATGACAAGCATAGTTTTATCATTTTACATATACTACAGTTTTTCTGTGTATTTGCTTGTAAATTATTGAGCAGAGTATATTTAAAGAGTATAATAGGTATTACATCAGCAATGATTTCCATCTAAAATTGGTTAAGACGAGGCTTCCTTCATCCTCTTACTTATTATTGAAAATTGTATAATACCTGCCTGCAAATTGATACAGAGAAAGGGCACAGGAAAGTATGCTTATGTATTACCAGCCTAAATTTTTTTTTAGATACTGGAAAGAATTGAGTAGACATCATTACCAGTACTGGAACTCCTGTCAAATTAAGTACAGTACATTTACAATACTGTGAAGTGTGCACTTCAGGATTTTACCAAGTGTGCTATCATATGAACTGATATTTATGTGCTGTAAGTACTTTCAGTACAGAGCCTAATGAATGTCTGAATCCCAATTCCACCAGTTGTGCTAATTCTTGAATATTGTATAATGTGAAGGTGGTATTCGTATGTATGAGACATTGTGTCTACTGTAACCCATCCTAACTTACTGCAACCTAGAATCAAGGTTGAGGTATCTTAATCTTTTCCTCACCTAATATTCCCCTCCTATGAGCTAGGTTAGGATAAATTTGAAGGTTAAGTACAGTAGTCTTACCATATTCATGCTGAGGAGTTTACTGATACATAATGGTGCTTAATGAATACAGTGGAGCATCTGCAGATATAAATAACATTTATATATTGCACCTATTTTTTTTTATTGATTACTGTACAGTACTCTGAAAAGGAAGGTTGAATAGCAATACAGTACTGTACTCTCATATCACATAACTGTAAAGAAAAATTAAATTACAATTCATACCTTTGCCAAAATATTCAGCTTTTGAATTGTGTGATTAAAGTAACCTATTTTGCATATGTTATAGTAGTAGTGTACTAAGATTATATATTCTTGACCTCATTACTTATATTTCCTTGTAAAATTAATCTGCAAAGCCTTTGTATATAATGCTTTTGAAAGGTAGCTAGCTTGCTCAATACTTTTCCTTGCAATAACCAGGACTTCACGAGGCATTTTAACTCATAAAATATACTATTGAAGATGTATTTTTCACCACCACACTTCTTCATTGCCTGGTAATGCAACCAGTTTATCTCAAAAGTTAGGCTATACTGTACATTCCCAGATTGGTTGGGTGTGCTTAGGTTTGTAGATAAATATACTCTAAAGAGTCAGAAGTAGTTTTTATTTGTAGAATAATTTCAGACCTATCTATTCAGTAAAAGCTCAATTCTTGGTGTAGTACAGTGCTTGCCCTCAACAGTTTCTATTTATAAAAATATACAGAACAGGATTTGAAGTAAGTATGAAAGGGTCAAAGGTAATGTGTATTTATAGTACAGTATACAGTAATATTTTAAAGTCTTTAAGACCAATATTCATCAGATAATAGTAATACAGTAGGTAGAGTATGACAGTGATACTACTGTGCTACTACAAATTTTACTTTAGCAGATTTATAGAAGCTAAGTATATGTAACCACAGATTTTTATATTTTGGAAATGTTTTTATGTGTACAGGTATAGATTATACATAAAATGCTGGGAACGTTCCCTGAAGTTATGCTTACAAAAATATATAAAAGTACCTCACAACCTTTACACACTGTATAGTACCTGTATTTAAATTACTGTACTGTGTGTAGATAGGCCTAATGGGGAGGGATGAATCCAATAAGTGATATCACTGTCAGGGTGATTATTAGACCCAAAGAAAATTTAAGACAAGTATTATTCTTCGATAATTTAAACTACAGTACTAGGAATCCAGTTCATTGAGCATGCACATAATGCAAACATATTGTACTTTCTGAGGAAGAGTTGCAGATATTTTAAATAATTATACAGAATTTGTTAAATCTACTTTTGTTTTAGACATTCCTCCCTCCCAAATTATCCATATGTCAACATATGGATAATTCAGATATTTAAGTTCTATTATATTCTTCTTATGCCACGTGTAAACTACAGTATACAATATTCATTTTCAATCAAAATCCACACTTCATGCACCCCCTGTATCTTCTCACAACTACACACCTGAATGCTATTTAACTTAGAAAATTCCATGTATCTTTTACCATGTGATTGTTGTTAAGAATTAAATTTTTTGTTTGTGATCATGCTTTGAAAAACCATGTAAATATTCTGTACATAGAGATAAGGTGAATACTACAACAGCAGTAAAACATATATTACCAGAAACTATTTGTGAGTCAGTGCAACAATGTACAGCTTGATGTAAATATTCACTTTGATGAACTATCATAATTATATTTTAAATGGTACACTAATAGTCATAATTGATAAGTTAAACATCTTGATTACACTCTAGAAAAAAACACAAAAAAACTTCCATTATAATTGTGGAGACCCAGAATTAGCTTCTCAGATAATCTCTCATTCCATTATGAAGTATTAAACCTGTTTCTCTTGGAATAGCAAATTAAATGTTGTGTGTAACAACAATTAGTATGAAATTTGAATTAAGAATTCACTATGTACTGCAACTGACAGTGCTCTATGCATCAGTACTTTAGATGGATGGTAGACAAAGATGGATCAGGTATATTTGTATTTCAATGCCTAATAAAGATTTGGTAAAATTTTGAAGTTCTGGAAGTCTAAAGTGAAATACTGAGCTGTGTAATGGTTTCATGCTGTACCTGTACTAGTACTGTTATGCTTTGTACAGTATTGTACCATGGTGTTGGTAACCATGAGTTAAAAAAATTCAGAATTATTTGTCCATTATTATTATTGGTCATAATTGTATGTGTTATGGTGGCTGGCTAAATGCTACGAAGCAATATGTTTCAGTGATGTGCTACAAATCTCTCTTGTCACACCATCTCTGGAATTGATATGCTGATTCTGCTGTTGAAGTCTTCATTTACTATACAGTACATTGGTGAGCCCAATCTTACTGAGGAGGCTAACCAGCCTGCCAGAGTATGGCCATTGCCATAAACTAGTGACAATTTTAGAGCCGTTGCTGAAACTAGGGTACACTGAAACATCCAGGCATGAGAATCATCCATTTCAATGGTGCACATTTCATAATAACATCTTAAAGTACAGACGTACGATGTATCAGTAATTATCGCGGGGAAGATTTTACAAAATACATCTAACTCGGCCATCACTCCGTTCCCCAACTTCCATATTAAATCCGCTGGCGTTCACACGCAACCCTTCAGTTAGTTACCCCGGGAACCGGGGTAACTAACTGAAGGGTTGCGTGTGATTTCCAGCGGATTTAACAGGGGAACAGTGTTGGCCGAGTTAGATGTATTTTGTAAAATCTTCCCCGCGATAATTACTGATACATCGTACGTCTGTACTTTAAGATGTTATTATGAAACGTGCACCATTGAAATTGTAACAGGCACTTTTGGAAATAGAAAATTGTAAAAAAAAAAAAAAAAAAAAAAAAAAGGAAATAGGAGCCATATTTAGTCGGTCTTAAATTATATAGAACGGCCCGACTGAAAGAGCATTATTTCTCTAGCAGAAATAATAGCAAAAACCCACAAGATCAAGATAAAAACAAATATATATATTAGTGTATGAGGTGCAAAATAAAGATTAAGATATAAGGTGCCGTTGTAAAGGCAATATTTCCCATCAACCATTGAAATTGTAACAAGCATTTTTGGGAATAGAAAATTGTAAAGTAAAAAGGGAAATAGATTAAGATGAAAAATATATATATATATACAAGTTTATAAGGTGCCGTTGTAAAGTCAATATTTCCCATCAACAACACAACCCTTACCGATACGAAGGCCATCCCTGGAATAAACACCCGGGGCACCTGTAACAACAAGAGCAGAGCAAGAGCAAGGTCCAGTCCATAAAGGCATAAACAAACAACAGCAGTTCTACAGTACCACACCATCGTATACACCACGGATGTTCTTGAATACGCCCATTATTATGGCTGACGTATTTAATGAATTTGGTGGGTAAAGTATACAGTAATTATTATTATTATTGAATTATTGGTAAATTTAACGTTACAGAAGTACTTTATTTACTATATTGTATATTTTTGTTTCATTACCCACTATTTTGGACCATTCTAATTAACACACTTTTCATCTGGGGTTTCTCTTGGAAATAATTTAGGGTTAAAGTTTATAAGCAATCCTTCTAATTTAGTTTAATGTCAATATGCAAACATAATAGTTAATTATATATACAATACCGTCATAAAGGTTTAAGTTGGTGCTCGTATTTTGTTTCGTCACAATATAAAATTTCATGTTAGGGTTAGGACTGAAGGTTGTTGGGGTTAGGACCGAAGGTTGTTAAGATTAGGACCGAAGGTTGTTAGGGTTAGGACCGAAGGTTGTTAGGGTTAGGACCGAAGGTTGTTAGGGTTAGGACCGAAGGTTATCAGAGTTAGGACCGAAGGTTGTTAAGATTAGGACCGAAGGTTGTTAAGGTTAGGACCGAAGGTTGTTAGGGTTAGGTCTAGGTTAGGTTAGGTCAGGTCAGGTTGGTTAGAGTGGCTGTAAAACATTTCACAAAAAAAAAAAAAAAAAAAAACTTGGAGGCGCTATTGTAAATTTTTACCCCGGGATATAACCGGTGTAAACTATCATAAAGTGACCAGGACCTAGCCGGATGTGGTAACACTGCTCGGCCCTAACCAAGAACACACACAACAGTATTTGTGTAATAATACAAACAATGTTAAGATCAATGTGGATCTATGCTGTGTATGAAAAATGATTGTTTTTATGTTTATTAATGGTATTGTTGATGCATTGCAGATGCACTGGGAAGGGTTATGGCTACATGCAGCTGCAATACAAAGATGGAGTGTATACAATTGTTGCAAGAATAATGCCAGAGTAATGAAGTAACTTCGAAGCCTCTGTAACATCTTATTGCAACAAGGTTAGCCTGTCTAATGTTAATGTTGAATCTAAGTGTATGAGCCTTGCAAGTCTGAAAAACAAACAAACACCGAGTTGAGTGGGTACAACTGTCAACCACCCAACCTGTACAGTGTCAATAATAATCATATACATATGGTTATCTCAAATAATTTACTATCTAATGTTTTCACATATGATGTTATTGTTTTAAGTGGTGTGTAGCTGCTTATATTAAATTAAAAGATGGTAGTTAATGTGTGTGTGTGTGTTAAGTAGCGTGTAGGTGCATGTATTAAATTAAAAGATGGTAGTTAATCTATTTATTGGAAAGTTTATCATCTAAAGAACAGAGGGAAGCTGTCAAACTCATACGTGAGTTACCCCTGTACAGAATAAATCACACTCTCTGATACAAATTCTATTCACATACTGCTCACTGTACAATACAGATACTGTATGTAATTTTAGTTAACTACAGTATGTTTTAAAGACTTAATTATATTTTCTAACTTTGAAGGTGGTGAGTGGAGATGAGGTCACCCTGAGATGTTAAGGGATTGGTACTCCTGCTGCCACACTGAGATGTCAAGGGATTGGTACTCCTGTTGTCACATTAACATGGTTCAGAGGACACCAAGTCATCACTGAAGGGCCAGGTAGGTTGGGTAGGGTTGAGTTTGGAACAGTCAATAGAATATGTGAAAGTACATTCTCTCACATACAGTTGGACACATGAATGGGTGGTACTGCCCAAGTGAAAGATGGTCAGTTTGGTGTCATAGTTTAAAAGATTGGCTTAGCCCTCCAGTTTACCATCAAAATAGGTTGTATTTTGTTATTAAGACAGTTGTGGAGTTGAGTTAATAGGTTGAATTTTATTATTACAGGGTTATAGAGTTGTTATAGAGACAAGAGATTGAATTAACCTTAAGGGGATTTGGGAATAGGGGGACAGGCTTTGGGGGGGGGGGGGTGAGAATAGGGGGACAAGCTTGGGGTGGGTAGAAAGCCTGTCCCCTACTCCCACTCCATAATTAACAAAAAAAAAATTTTTGTAATAATTAACTTCTTTATTATTTTTTTTTTTATTATTTTCTTTTCGTCGTCGACATCGTCGCCGCCGCCGCCGCCTAGCCCCCGTCGCTACGGCCACCGCCGCCGCCAACCTGCCGCCGCTGCTGCCCCCGCCGCCGTCGTTTTTAACTAATTAGTTTTTTTTTGTTTTGTTTTAATACTATATATATATATACAGTTAAACCCCGTTATTTCGGACCCCGTTATTTCGGATTTCGGTTATTTCGGACACAATCCGCTGGAGATTTTTTTTTGTCTGAATTTTGGTTTCTCTATTTTTTCCTATTATATTTTTTACATTATACAGTAGGTATATTATTTACACATCATTACATACCTATTTATGTATATATACAGTTGACTCTCGAATAAATCCGAGGAGTTCTTATACAAAACGAGTGAAATCATAATGAACATGTCACGAAATGATATCACTCATCTGTGAAGCGTGGGTGTGTGTGTGTGTTGCCACCACTTCTCCCTCACTCCTTCCCCCCCCTATCCTCGGTCTTGATTCACCCTATAGCTCAAGGTCAAGGGAATATAGGCCTAACCTGCCCTGTCAACTTGTGTGACTATCTTGTTTTTAGTAATAACGAGTTAACCATTAGCTTCAACAGTCATGCCAGGTGGTGCATTTACAAAACAGAAGGCCATATCCTTCGATAGAAAGAAGGAAGATGTTTCTCGAATAGATAAAGGAGAAGGAAACACCAGAGTACAGTATGGCTAATAAAATGTAAACAATCGATATCCCGTTATTTTCCCCCTTCCCCCTACCACCTAGACCACTACCACGCATGCGTGATTTGTTATCTTTACAAGCGCGGGTTGGAGACTTGGAGTGGTTGCGTATCACTACATCATTCTTGTTTTTATTAAACAGTATTAAATAGCTACTCTGATATGTCCCACTATACGATCACGGCAAGAAATAAACTCATCTCTTCACCACACAAGGTAAATAACATTTAGGTATATTATTTACACATCACTACATACCTATTTATGTAGATATATATCTATTTTGTGTTAATTTTTGTACAAACACGTTTTTTTTTTTTTTTTTTTTTTATTTCGTACCCCTCGTAAAAATTCGTCGCAATTACGGTCAAACCGCAAATACGGACACCCTCTCCCCCCTATTAGTCCGAAATAACGAGGTTCAACTGTATTATTAAAAAACGACGGTGGCGGCGGTGAAGAGGCGGCGGGGCGGCAACGTTGGTGGCGGCGGCGGCGGGCCGGAGGCGACGGTGGTGGTGGTGGTGGCGGGGGTGGTGACGACGATGAAAAAATAATAATAATAATAATAAATAAAAAGAAATTAAAAAAAGTTAATTATTCCAAAAATAATTAATTAATAAAAAAATATATATATATTAAAAAATATATATACATATTATTTAAAAACAAAATAAAAAAAATAATTATTAAAAAAAGACGGCGGGGCGGCGGCGGCGGTGGTGGCGGGACGGCGGGGGCGGTGGCGGCGGCGGCGACAACGACGAAAAATAATAATAATAATAATAATAATAATAATAATAATAATAATATATATATATAAAAAAAAAAAAGTTAATTAATAAAAAAATAATAATAATAAAAAAAAAAACATATATATATATATTAATATATACAGTACTCCCTCGTTATCGACGGCGTTATTATCGACGGTTTCGATTATCGTAGGATATTTATCGACGGACTAGCTATTTAGTATAATAAAAGTGAAGTGTTCAGTACTGTTACTTTACAAATATAAATACAGTACGTATTACAATTCGTGTTAAGCATATTAAATGCATATAACAATTTGTATTAAGGTTTTCGCAGACAACTCTTGAATGAAATGAGTCGTAAGCATGCGTGGTGGTAGGGGGAAGGGGGGAGATAGTGTAATATCGTTTGTTTACATTTTATTGAGCATATTCTGGTGTTTCCTTCTTTCTCTGTTCGAGAAAAACCTTCCTTCTTGATATGGAAGGATATGACCTTCCTTTTTGTAAATGCACCACCTGACATGACTGAGTGTTGAAGCTGGTGGTTAATAACTCGTAATTACTAAAAACGAGCGAGTGACAAGGCAGGCTAGGCACCTTGGCTAGGCCTATATTCCTCTGACCTTGAGCTAGGGTGAATGGAGACTGAGGGTAGGGGGGGAAGGAGCGCGGGAGAAGTGGTGGCAACACAATCCCAATAGTCCGAAATTTTTAAAGTGGTAATAAAAATTTCAATTTTGGTGTCCGAGTAGCCTATGCGGGGATTTTCCGGTTGTATCGTCACATATGCCTACATGATTCACGTACAGCTCGGCCATCCACACTCTCACACCTATTAGGCGTACCTATGCGCAAATTAATATTAAGTGGAAGTGATTTTTCAAAGAAAATTACCAAAATTAATTAATACAAACTAAGGAATCTTTGTGCACGAATGAAAATTCAACTACGAGTTTTAGTGATGACTGAAATTTCCACACCACTGTCACTCACGCTGGCTTGATACACTTGTGATAAACCTAACCCCTTTATAGTGAACTACTTCTCAATACGGGCATTTTTCATACTTTTAACACATATCCCGGTACAGACATTTGACATGGTTTAAAGTGCAAGTGATTATATGAGAAAATTACAAAGAATAACTAATATAAACTAAGGAAATGTGATTGTACGAGTAGAAACTCATGAATTATTGGTGTTAACTGAACTTGTCAACTCGTCACGCACTACACTCATGCTATTATGCCTAACCTATTAGAATGAACAACCTTTATAAACATTCATTTTCCATACTTTGGGCTCAAGTTTAGAGTTATTTTTAGTCATTAGCTGTGTATGGGAACCAGAGATACGAGTGAAAGCAGTCAGTCATACACATCAAATTTAAGCCCTCGGATAGCTCTGATCTTCTGTTAATTTTTTTCCATATCTGTATTTGGAGGTCCAATTGTATATATAATATATATATATATTGTACAGTAAAGTACTTTAATATGTTATGTTTATGTGTAAAGGAATTTTTTTTATACTCAAATGTGGTATCGACGGCCATCTTAACCCCTCCGCGACGGGAAAACTATGGATAGCCATTTTGTCAGTCCGGGGCTAGTCTTACTTTCCCTACTGTGTGGCCGGGCGCTTTTGGCCGATTTTTCCAAAATCGCTCTATTCCACTTACTCTGTACGTCTAAACTACGATACTGAACAACTTAAATTTGGTCTTGTTAGCACCATCAACTCTTCCTCTTTCCAATAAAACCAACCTCAGCTCTCTACAACTCTCCGTTGCCAAGAAATTAAGTGAGGAATGAAGGGTACTTTTTCGTGTGAGCGCGGCTGCGTTCGCTTAGGTGCAGTGGCTGTGACGACAACTGAACATGGCCCGCGCGGGTGGCAGTCAGTGTTGTAAGTAAGCGTGGCGCACCACAGAATCGGACACGCACGAGAAATCTAATCCACATCCATCCATGTTTACAGTCAGTAACACACTGACTGACGATGGTGATTTGTAGGGATGGTGGTGAAGTATAGCTAAGTGAAAAAAAACCCGCCAAATTGGGCTCGCAAATGCCGACATTGGCAATAGCGGTGCTTCATCTCGCCCGGTCACCACATGGCACGGGTGTAAGACACCACCCGGAGGCTTCCTGGGTCCGTCTATGACCGCGGTCCGGACGTTAAGGGTTAAGAACCTAACCCCCGTCGATAACGAGGGAGTACTGTACATGTAACTTTCCTGTGAAATGCTTAATGGGATACTTAACAAAAGATGTTATATCAATATCTTTATTATTTCAGGGTCTGATCTTAACCTTTTACATGACAATAAAAGTTATACTTGTCTAAAATCCTTGACTTGACACTTTTCCTTGTTTCTTACTTAAATAAAATTAAATGACACCGAACATAAGAATAAATGAAAAAGTTTTTACAGTAACTTCCCTACATATTCACTATGACAATTTTTAGGAGTACTCCTAGACACAACTTGCCAAGCACCTCAATACTGAACCTTTACACAGACACCTTTCTCAAGTTACAGACAAACAATTCTCTAACCAGTATACTAGATAACTACATCAATTTCTACAGCCTTATTATTAAAAATTGTATGTTCTAAACAGTGGATTAATGGAGAAATATACCATATATATTTTTAACACTACAATCACTGGAACATAATATTTAGACTGTTAATGAGAGAAGTGATAGTTTAGATTGAATAATATAATGGCAGGCAATAAGCAAGGTTGTCCATAAAGAAAATACACCACAAAACTTGGCATGCATGAATGTGAACTATTTAAACATGCAAATATACCACACTATCCATCCTATACAGCAGACCTTTGAAAAAAATATATGATAAATAAATTAATTAAATAATGCTTACACCCATTACATCATTCTATGGTCAATCCCCATACGAAAAAGACCTCAAACGTTTTCCTAATCACCTGTGATCTATTTCTATATAAAGAAGTGGTTCTATTGATCTGATTAAAAAAAAATGGCTTCTGGTATTCATAATGTACAGAAAGACGGTAGCATTATTCTGTCTAAATAACGTATGGTATGTGTGCATTATTGCGCTTTACTCAATTCTGAGGATCTCTCATCATGGAAATGTGTCAAGAGCATGAATAAATTCAAAAGTAACTAATAAGGTCCTCTATCTTTTAAAATATTCTTAATTTTTCTTTTTGTCAATTAGTATTACAGAAATATGCAAGTATTTATATATAGAGTTAAATATTGTCCTTTATGTGTCGGTGTCAATATTTGTACAATATTACACAAGGTTTCAAAGTTATGAAATTTCTTCATGGACAACCTGATTACACAGTACATTAATGTGGGAAAATTGGTGGCCTCTACAGAAAAATACTATGGTGTATAATATTATAGTGAGTGCTTGGTCAGTTGTGTCTATGGAATACCTTCATGTGCAAACACCACTTACACCACCCAGCAGGAAAGAGCAACGTTGCAGCTCTTACAAGTGGATACAAAGAAAAAGATACATATGGTCATATTCCTAGTCTCATACTTTCAATCAAGATTGGATGGCTGGCTTCACAGGTGGTAACCTGGTAGTCAGGTATTAATTGTTACAGCATCTACAATTAATCTATTGTCATAATTATACTGTAAATTCCAGAAAATTGCAATTACTGTACACAATAATTATTTTATAGCATCACACAGCATTAAAAAATAAAAATCAACACTGTGTGATAGTGTGAGACAAGCAACATGACCACATTAGAAAGAAAATAAGTAAAATAATGATAGGATAGTGTCAAGAAGAGAAAATGAATGAAGAAAGTTCAGTACACCATGAAGAGCAAGAATATGAAGCCACTGTTTTGAGTTATAAAGTATATCCACTAACCTGGTTATGAATTAAAGCCAATGCAACAATTTAGGCTATACTGCAACAATATGAAATGCTTACAATCAATCATACACTTGTGTGACAAATACAAACTAACATACATAAATCAAATATTGCCCTTGGACTGTGTCTACAGGTTACATAAATTACAAGAGGCTTAATGAGTTATATGTTAACAGTTTGGTCAAATAACTATTCATTACATTAGCCTAAGTGATTGGAATCTAGCATGTGCAGCTATTGTTTCTTGTAACAAATAAACACTCAAAATATGAGTGATACTGGAATTAAACAACCTGTATTTGACAAAATTAAAACCAATCACATAATAGAATCATACAGCCCAGTTATACAATAATAGTTAATATTAAGAATATACATTTACCAAGGGGTTTGTGTTATGCAACACTATGGAAACTGTATGTAAAATAAAAAACCACTCTTTGAGGAGGAGCTTCAAACTGAAGCAACAACTTAGATACATATACATATTACTTTGACACTGGTTTTATTACCCTTAATTTTCAGTCTTTTAAATTGATGAAATAAATATTTGTAGTTTGTAAGTGGCATGGTAAAAAAACAAATCTCAATGAAAGGTACCTCCTCAAAATGTTTTTTCAATTACAGTACATACTCAAGGGTTACCATAGATATAGGGAGTGATCAAGCCGAGGTGTTATCTCTGGGCCTTACATCGAAGTTTCTGCCATGGCCTATCCCCTGACGGTGATGTGGTGAATCAAGCCGCAGCAAACAATGGGGTCATAGCTGAAATACATGGTAAATGCATTAGGTATGCATTATGACAAGCTGCTAAGAGAAGGAAGGGAATGGCTTATGAGCCAAGAACAACCCTGAATCCATCTAGAGCTGGAAACCTTTAGGGCGATTTGAAATAGCAGCCTTTAGGCTTGGAAAGGAAACAGTGTGAAAGATCTAGAAAAGGAACTGGTAAAAACTTTGTAAGACCTAATGTGAGTAGCTTAGTGGTGGCCACCCCCTTGGGGAGAGTTCCCAGAGGGAACGAGGCGTCAGACCAATAGAGTAGCTTCCATGAGAGAACGAGGCATCAATCCACATGAATTAATTAATGAAAAAGAACCTTGACTGGACCTTATAGTTGAACCAATTTGGGAAAACCAGAATGAAGTCACCATCAAATTATATTACCACAAAGCTTAATACATCACACATAAAAGTACTAATGCAAATGTTTAAAATTTTTCAACATGTTTCCTTAAAACCATACAGACAAATCTAAAATGTTTTTTGTCGATATAAGTGGCTTACCATACAAGTAGACATGTTTGTGAACCTAAAGGGAAGCAGAGACATATAAGCAGGTAAGGAAGGACATATCAGAGAGTATTGGGAAGTGTAAGACATCACAACTTGACAAGGGAGAAATGATAAGAAGGAAGGAGAAAAACAGGGGCAAGCTGCCAGCAACTAGTCTAAGTCTTACAACACTGTAGCAACTTACACGAGGATGAATGAGACTCCATTTCTGAAGAATCATAATTTTGCCAGATATGCTTCTCTTTTTACTTACCAGAAATTTCGCTCGACTCCAAATATTGTTCAAATTTTCTCAGCCATTGGCTAAAAAAATTAAGGGCCATATTATACAAGGCCATTTTCTGAAAAAGCAAGAAGAAAAATTTTGAATTATAAGATTTGGGTAATGAATTTCTATAATCTGTTTTAAAACCAAATCAGAAATGCTTTTCAATCATACATCCTTAGGGACACAAGAACACTACAGCCAAATTATTATAAATTAAAAAAATAAATAACTAATTAGGGTATGGAGTCTCACTCAGGCGTTATTAGTATAATCATGGACAAATGATGAGCAACTTTCCAGAGGTGTCCAGTTGCTACAAACACTTTATGATACAAGAAAAGACAACGGACTTTTGGCTATAATTTCCATCTCTGCAACACACCACATGACAACTGGATGTCTCGAGAAGATGATACTTCAACCAGGAAGCAACATAGCATGAAGGAGGCAAGATGTCAGAAAAATGTAAGCTACTGATTTCTCCAAATTATGACACCAAACAGACCACCTTTGTTGAAGTAGACTATTTATCTCTTATAGAATGTTTGACCAAATACTGTAGCAAACTATAATTTGAAAACACTTTGACCTTTAAATATGCTTAATCTAATTTTTTATGTAAGTGGTTTAATGATAACCTTTTCTTGATAAAGTGAGAAGGGCAAAAGTGTTTAATAGGATATCTAAATCAAACACTTTTTCTTTCATATTCTTACAGTAACACTTTCATTTAAGATGGGTAACTTGTGTTGATTCATTTGTTAGTAGGTCAGTAATCAGCTGGTGCTGAAAACACTGTTTGAAATGACTATGTGAAAGAGAGAACACTGAGAACTTTCCTGATTATTTCAATGCGGGAGAATATCAGCTTCACATAACTTTTAGCAAAAAACATTCAAATAACAAGCTACTACTACATACAGTATTGGTACTAACCAAAGTTTTGCAAAAAAAAAATATATATATATATAATGGCTGTTAGTCTCAAAACTATCTATCCATTGATCACAATAAGCATTATAAGTGGGACCATTTTTGCTGCCACAAAGCCACAAGATATGGCTATGTAAGAAAATCACGAGTGACATGAGTTGATTCTCCAGTTCTTGTTAGACTGAGTTCTTTAGTAAAGATGGTAACACAGTTAGAGAGGTATTGAAGCATTTGTAATGGCTCACACTATGCCTTACACAGCTGAAGTACTTTTATAAAATAATTTACTCCAGGTAATCTTGTACTCTCTAAATCAAGGGTTAAAACAATTTCAAGTAACCCCTGCAATCAGAAATATTTTAAACAAATTTTCTTTGATTAATATCAAACAATTTGACTTTTGACTGGGATAGGCTACTTCCCTGACCGAAAGGGTCAAGTACTGTAGTGGAATATTTTATAAGTATTTATTATATAGTGCTTTGAATGGCCTAAGAGGGACAGGAGCAAAATGTCTATAGCATGGCATTTTCCAACCATTTATCATGGTACTAATCACATACAAAATGGTGGTATTTAAGCATTTCTGTTACAGAGACTAAGCCAGTTAAACTTTTTCTCAGTATAAAAGAGAATGACCGAACACAATAGCTATGTGAAGCTGAAAGGCAAAATACTGTATAGCATGTTACATTAGTAAGAGTGTGAAGTTGTAAAACTATATTGATAAACTTTTAAAAGTAAGTTAATCTGAGAATGAGCCTTTCTTGATGACACTTCCTCAAGTAGTACCAAACTGTCATAAAGAAAGGTTCCTCAAATTGTGTACATTTCTACAAGGGTGTAAAGTAATGATGTCCCAATGTGTATTATATATGAAATACTGTAATGAACCCAGCCAGTCCAAACCACAAAAGTACCAAGTGCAGCAGATACTGTACAGAACATATAATAGCAATTTGCCAGGATTCAAACCCACACTCTGAGAACTGGTGTTGCATCTGAGACCACTACACCAGCTGGGCTTTCTATTTCAGGTGTCAAGTTTGAATCCTGGTTATAATGCAAATCAAATGAATATCAGTTGCTGAGTAGTCACAAGCTCTTATTTCTACCTACTAGTGACTTGTTCCATCTGAGTAACATATTGCTTTGCAAACTTTAAATCCACTCAAATCTGAGAGTCCATATTTACCATTTGACAGAAAAATGGATTTAAAATTACTTACTGAAAGTTACTCTTATACCACTCCTACACAGCAAGTGTACTCTTTACTCCTTTTTACATGAAGATATCATCATCAATACCCCATTTCCCTTTTTACAAAGGGTGGGGAAGCTCTAGCACCAGTGCAGGACCCTTGACAGGCAAGGGGTCCAGCTCCCAGGATATTTAAGCCTTTGGTGGGGTCATTGTTAGAGAGCGGGATCCCCAACCCTCACTTCTCCCCTGAATCGTAGGGAATAAGAGGCTGACTGCACCATCGCAAGAATGGTGGGCAATGGGGACACCATTTCCCTACGTCTATATATATAAGTGGAATAAGGAGTGGAATAAGAGGAATATCTTGCTTGTTTAGATGATTGTAACTCTTGATTAATAAAATGAGCCTCTGAATGAATTAGTACGTAGTTTCAAGTTCTCATATGAATCATTCACATTCAATATAACAAGATGCCTATAAACTTGTGAAACTACCATTACAGTACTTATGATGCACTGTAATGATGCAGAAGCCATCAAAAGACTTGTAAACCTTCTAGTGTTGTATCATTGCACCTTGTCCATCTATTTAATGTAAACTTAAAAAGTGCAGCTGCAGACAAAATAAAACTTAGTAGGATTAATCCTTCCAGGGATAAAGAGAAACATTAATACCTTTGCCAACCTTGCCAGTTGAAATAAAAGCCTTATGGGGAGCTTACCAAATCATCACCTCTACATTCAGTGGAGGTTGCAAAGACATACCTGTGAGTGCCTCTGAAGCAAAGTATTTAACATCTGTATCGGGATCATCATTTAGGCGCTCGAGAACGCCTTTCACTTGAGAGTGCAGTGACCTGAAGAAAAAAACAGGTAAGCACAGTCATGGTTATAATAGAGACAACATGGAAATGCAAGTTCCAAGCATTTTTCTTCTTAAAGAGATTTTGGGAACAATATATTTGACAGTTGAAATGTTTTGCAAATAGTCATCATGATCATTAATACCCCATCTCCATTTTTTCAATGGGTGGAGAGGCTCTCCTCAGGAACCCCGACAAGCAAGAGGTCCAGCTCTGAGGCTATTTGAGTAAGTAGTGCTATGGATATACAAGTTGTCGACAGTTGGGATTATGTAGGAAAACATAAAAAACAACAAAAAAACATACATATAGGAAGAGAAGAAAGAATACTCACTCCTTTTCAATATGAGGCCCAATAATCTGAAGAGTTTTGGCCACATTGAATCTAACGTTGGGGACATTGTCACTGGCCATGGCCAGCACAGTGGGCAGTAGTGTCTTGGTGGTCACCTCACGCCCACACACTTCACCCACAACCTGCATTCGATCAAACCACTGAATTACACTCACCATAATCCTATGTTAATTTTCTGATGCAAATGAATAAAATGTGCCTGTAATCTTTTAATTGGCTCATACATTACATTTAATTAAAGTTAATTAAAAAATTATTTGTCAGCCTTCAATTCATTCAATACATGCATGAATGTACTTATCAAAGTTATCTTCACTGTTGATGAAAAATATCCATTAATACTGTAAAATAAACCACATAAATGCAGTATAATATACGCACATTAATGCAGGCAAGACAGGTCATCCGGTGAAGGTAGTTGCCATCACGGGACATTGCATTGATCTTGGGCAGCACATTCTGGGATGCCCAGTCAGCCCCAAACTTCTCCACCAACTTGCGAAGGTTGTTGGTGGCAGCCTCTCTGATGGCATACACTGCAAGAGTATGTGAATCAGTCAGTTTTGCTCATTTATGCACACCAAGAATAACATGCAGGTTCAGCCACCATTACAGAGACAAATACTAATCAATGCTAAGTATTTAATGTCTTGCTCTAGGAAACTCAAAAAGAATATACATGAAAATCTTTTGCTTTGATCTCTCACTATCTTTCAAATAGGGATATAAGTGAAACTAATCAACTTCCCTGTTAAAGAATAATCAAATCGGAATATAATATTTTCTACTAGCAAGATAATTATTATCTAAGCTTTGACCCTTGAGTTCTCATGAGGAAAAAATAGGAGAATTTTTTTTTTTAGCCCAGGAATGCAAGAATGGTATCTATGATGGCTGTATAATATCTTTGGTGAAAACGAAATAAAAAAATTTAGTGAAAGAAACAGGATGAAAATACCCAACACAATATTGTCACATGGAGGATTTAAGGTAAGGTAATGAGTGACACAAGGGGCATATGAGCTGATAGGAAGACTTTTTAATTTTACAAAGCGAAAGTTTAGATCCAATTTCCACAGACTTCAAAGAAACTACCTACCATGGTCAACTAGCCATGTCATACACAGCTTTGAAAGTGACTGGTTGAAGAAGTCTACTCCCAGTTGACCAGCCAAGAGAGGCATGTACTCAATGATAGCCAGACGAACTCGCCACTTGGTGTCCTCTGCAAGCTCCACAATGGCTGGGAGGAGTGACTGGGAAAGCTGTGAAGGGCAGTCATAATATCTTAAATAGTGGCACAGATGGTTCAGGCCCTAATCTAAGTATAAAGGTTCAGAATTATTTTGTTTCATGACATAGTTCTGTCAGAATTGTTTCAACTATTCAAACTATGGAAGTTATAATTTTTTTTTCCAAAATTATTATAGGTCACAGTTTAGCAGAATTTGAACATATTAAAAAATAAGGTTTATAAAGAGAGTAGATAAAAAAAAAACCTCACCTGCTGGATGCCAATGACCTCGTTCACACAGTCGAGGTTGGAAATAATGTTAAGGCGGACTTCAGGGCACTCATCCTTGAGCTGGGAAAGGAAGAGTGGCAGGAGGTGGTTGACAGTATTGTCCTTACCCAAGATAGGGGACAAGCCCATGATCACCCCAGCCAACGCAGACTTCACATGCTGGTTCCCATCTGTCACAAGCTCCTGCAAGGCAAAGTAATATTATCGAGATCAGTATCACATATATCAAGACAAACAAGTTTATTATTATTTGTTAATAATAAATGATAACCACTGCCATTAATCTTTGTTTAATCAATGATGGGCAATGTATAGGGCTCTTCAAACACTTCCATTCTCTACTGACTTTTATTAGTGTACTCCTATTAACTTCAGGAAATTCTCAATTTGCATCCCACAATACAGTCCTTAACCTACTTTAGCTTTTTGTTCTATCTACTAGTTGAAATTTTACCTTTTTTTTCTAATTCCATTATTTATGCACACCTTTGCTCTCTTATTTCTTATCACAGGTTACAAAAAAATTAATAATAATAATCATTATACAAACTTGGTGCCCTATTTATTATAATTATATCATATATCAATATACAGTACATAAATGAAGTAAATAAGCTTGACTTGGGCTACTTTCATATTCATACAAGTTTATTTTAACATCTGAATAATAATTCGCATATTATAAGCAAAAATACAAAAGAATTACCTTGACACAAGGTAGGATGTTTGACATGATAACAGACTCCTGAACACTGGGTTCCAGATTCTGGCAGAAGTCTTTCACTTTCCCTGCTGCTGCTGCTCTCACCTGTGAATGAAATTATATTATATTAATTATATTTTAAAAGAATAGCTAAAGTAAGGAGTCACAGTGAATACTGACAGAATACTTGTGGTATACTATTATGATGAGATTGTGAATACTATGTATGAATGTGATATAATAAAAAAAAATACATAAGTGATTTACACTTCTTTTTGTACTTTATGAAGAGAAACTTACAAAACTGGATGTATCTGCAAATAGCAACTTGCAAGGGCTTTGTGTGTGTAGAAGGTTTGAGTGAAAGTTGTGAAACCGTATTTTTAGTATCTATTACTGACCTTGAACCTCTTCAAAAACTCATAAAAAAAAAAAGAGTATGCATGCCCAATCTGATAACCTACACACTCCCAGAAAATGTGAACATTACTTATCGTAATATATTTCTATGGTTATACGTCTTTGTAACTTTTTTATTAGATTTTTATCCTGCTGAATGTTAACAGCCTCAAACCCTGCCTCCTCACCTCTGCCTCCACATCCTTCAACAAGGACTGGAATGCATTCACAAGGTCTGTCTTGGTGATTTCTGGACCCACTGCAGTCTGGAGTTCAATGAATCTGTCTGCAACCATGTACCTGAAAATAGCATCAAGAGTCTAAACTGTGGAAATATTAACAAAACAAGAATGGTGAAGAAGGAATACAAGTGATTATGAAAGACAAGGAAGGGGAAGACCTAAGGGAAGATGGTATGATATGGTGAGTGATTGTAAGGTGTAGACAATAGTGTACGAGACTCACTAGGAGTATAAACCATACCTTGTGAATTTTATTTTAGAGTTTAGGTATCGAGAAGCAGTCATAAAACATCAGAAAGATAGTGTTAAGGAAGTGGTTTATCTGCTTTTAATAATTAAGTATTAAAACTTTGTTCAAAATTGTTTAACCATTATAACTGGATACACAGGCTTTAAGAGATACTCTTTCATAACTATAAAAAAAGAATGGAAGCACTATACCTGACCCTCCATGATTTGTCCTCAGCAGCCTGGCGTAAGGTTGGCATGACCAGCATCTCTGTATCTTCTTGTTGCAGGAGTCCTGCCATACTCACACAGGCCTCTACAGCCAGTAGGCGCACCGAGTCCTGTACCACAATGACACCACTTGATACATGTGTACCAAAGAACTAATTATCCCTACCACTAAGGAAATCACTAAATTATACCAATGGTTAACATTATTATTATTATTAAAAAAGACCAGACACAAAACTGGGAGAGATTGCAAGCATTTTATCAATCCAAGGAACCCAGCCCCAAAAATCAAACCTAAAGAAAAGAAGATAGCATAGAGAAAGAAAGATGAGGAGCTAGCTCAATAAAAACATATTAGCCCTACACTTAAAGTCAGCAAGTCCCACACTATCAAAGACATATTCACCAAGGTCATTCCACAACGACAAAGTTCTTCAGTGCGGCAATACGTGAGCAAACCTATGGGAGGCTAATGCACGATGAGTGACACGAGCTGGAACATACAGAGGTTGCAGAGACAAGTTAAGAGGATGCAGCACATTACTTCTGATCTTGAAGAGCATGCACAATGATGTAACAGAACGATGGCGACTCAGATTATAATCAAGTGAACTGCCAGCATGAAAATTAGCATTCGAAACAACTCTATCCAGCAACCCTATGGCAGTCAGCTGCTAAACTCCATATTGGAGATCAGCAGAAAAATTATTGATGGTACTGCCCACCATTGCTTGCCACATAGTCATATCTCCCAAATTTTGCATATTGGTACAGAGCACTGGCAGAGGTCGAAAATCAGAAAAAAATTAACCGGTATATTATGCAGTTCCAAAGAACACCCAGTGAGGATGAACTGTCAGGAAATGAGCCTTAGCCTCAATATTGAGTCCCATCACGTTTACAGACCCACACTCATGCAAGACTTGATAACCAAAACACTACATATGAACCTTGTTGGATTCAATGCACTTTGCTTTTTTAAATCCTTGGAATGGGTTGTAGGAGCAATGAAAAGCACAAAACAACAGTTGGCTTGACTGTACCTCCTCTCTTTTAAACCATTAACCTAGAACCTAGAACAAAAGGCATCTAGAAGACTTGAAGAGTTTGGCAGAGGTGTGTGAACATTACTGTTTAAAGGTAAACTTGGAAAAAAGCAAGGTGATGATTGTGGATGGGGGGTCAGTGTATAATGTGCAAGTGGATGGCGAGATTCTAAAGATGGTTGAGAGAAATTAAATACCTGGGAGTAATATTGTCAGTAAACACCAGTAAACAGGCCTGGCACCCAACCCAAGAAGTCTTGATATTAAGTACAGGAGAGGGTGAAGATGATAACTAACCTGTTCATCCTGGGCAAGGGTGATAAACATGGGGATGAGGTCAGTCTTGAGGTACTCCACTTCCACAACTTTTGCATATTCTCCTAACTTCCCAGCAGCTGCCCTCCGCACCATGGGGGTGTCATCTTGGCACAATGACCGGAAGTGTGAACGCAACTCAGCTGTGAAAATCAGATGCACAGTTTTGGATTTATCATAATATGGCCACTTATAAACACAGAGGGTGATAAACAATTACTCAAAAGTTTGAAATGTAAGCATACCGGTATATTACAGATTAGAATCTGTTGATCTGTTGGGATAATGAGATCACATTAATTTGGTCAGATTCTAAGTCACAATGAATGCACATGAAAGTTAAACCCAAGGTTTTCAAATTTATTGTATACTAGCTACGATTTGATTAATTGACATGTTTTATGCAAATACTATTCTTACCTTTTGTAGCAACAGAAAGCCTTGGATAACACACAGAGAACAATCCACAGGCCGAGGTACGTGAAGTGAACCAATCTCCTACAGCTAGACGCTTTACCAAAGGGACAAAATGTGTCTCCAGGTCCTCAGCACTGTGTTCTTCACAAATCTTTCGCAAGGAGTCCACTGCCTTGTCCCTTACTACTGTCTCCTCCACAGTGGCTAGTGACTCCAGGGGTGGCTAAGGGAAGCAATGTTTGGCAAGGTTCAAGAGCAATACACTATTATCATTCTCTAAGAATAGAAAATAAAATGCAACAAAAGAGACATTCTACAAGCAAGAACATCCTTTTTAAGGGTAAGTTTAATCTATCACTGCCAAATTTTATGTTACCTAGTTTAAAACAATTTTTGGAATTTATATAAAGAGATAACTTACCTACAAACAATATTACTACATATAATTAACATTTATCATTGCTAAAAGTTTTGTTAGCTAGTTTTAAAATCATACCACTTGGAACAACTCTGCTATGCAATAGTAGTTACAGTTCACAGACTGTATTAAACATGTCAAAATAGCTTATCAGGATAATTGTACAACTTCCCTCCATTTCTCACTGAAACTCATGTATCAGCAGTAACTCACAAAAACCTTTCTCCATCTTCTCCTCACTCTATCTTCAATTTCAAACAGAGGTCACACATTGTATTTAAGTACAAAACAACCTCTCAAATGTAACTCACCAGGAGACAATGGACATACTCTGGTCCACCCACTAGAGGGGTGAAGGTACCTAGCTGCTCAGCCAGTGCCAACAGCACCTCATCCTCATCATAAATGGTGTCAGTGAGGAAGGGGATCAGCTCACTGCGTGTTCGCTCTACTCCCAAAGCCAGTGCGATGGTGGACAATTTCTTGATTGAGTTCAGTCGCAACTGCATAAAGAAAATTTTTACTATCTCTTCAACAATAGCTCACATCAAAACAGAAGAGTATGGTTTCTCATTATATCAATATTCCTGTTACAGTATACTGGTACTGTAAATACGGTATATATATATATATATATATGATACCGTATCCAGTCTATCAACACCTTACCTGTACATCTTCATTCCTTAATTCATCAATCAACACTGCAATGGGGTACAGTGAGTCATCTGAAGTAGTCTCGCTGGCAGCCATCTTGGCGCTCTCTTAAAGTTTCTGAAGAAAGAAGAAATATTTCTAAATACAAATAATACAGGTATTAATAAATGGGTAATTCTGCATAAAAGTTCCACGTGTTTTTGTTGTTATTGTTTTTTAGTTTTTCCTGCCTATTTTTACTTGTTCTATTCATTAGTGACCATAATATTGATTGGAAACCCCTTGGTTTATACATACAGTATTCCCTAACCCCTTCAATCTTGGGGGAGAGCACTGGGAATCGGGGGTTTTGGGTGCGAGAAAACATGTAAATCAGCTTATTTTGGCTTTATAGTAGTTGGTTGACCTACATAAATGTTGAAAAATATAAAATCCGAGCCAAGTTTTGGCACTACAAAAATATCCCAAAATCTAGGGAATTCCTACTTCATATTTTTAAAGCAAGTCGAACCAACCTGACCTTACCTAACCTAGACCTAACCCTGGCATCCTCCGGTCCTAACCTAGCATCCTCCGGTCCTAACCTAGCATCCTCCAGTCCTAACCTAGCATCCTCCAGTCCTAACCTAGCATCCTCCAGTCCTAACCTAGCATCCTCCGGTCCTAACCTAGCATCCACCAGTCCTAACCCTAGTATCCTCCGGTCCTAACCATAGCATTCTCTGATCCTTCGGTTCTAAGTCTAGGGATTGTTTCCAAAATCTAGGGAAAAATCTTGAGATCTTGGGAGTTTCAGTTTGGCTTTCGTATTTCTATTAAGAGGTGACGTTTACGTTAACAAAGAAGAAATACGTGAAAATACTCTTCACCAACATTAATAAACACTAATCTTAACAATAACATACTGACATGGATGTACAATTATGTAGATACTGTATGTGGAAAGTAGTAGACTAGTAGATGGACTCATGGAGCAATGTCTATCTTGATGGAAGGTACAGTGTAGACTGATATGGCAATGTAAATATACCCTCTTACCTGACACATAAATACATTTAATAGTGAGTAATGAAATGCAAAATTCTGGAAAATTGAAAATAACATTGATATAAGATAACAACTGGACTTTAAGAATAATAAAGGTAGTTAAAATGCATGTAGCGTTGACATGTAACCACAGACTGAGTTGCAATCATATGTAATTCTGTGTAGTTATTTCGGAACTACTTTGTCCCGAGAATGCAGTGAATGCATTGAGGGTAGTGCATTAGGGTATAGAGACCCTAGACATGGTCTCTGAAGCGCCGCGCTGGACTTACGCTCGCGATTTTTTTAAAGGTTAAATAACGGAATATTTTTACAAGTTGCCACAACTCGATTTCGAAAATTTTACTATTACCAGTGTTTATATTTCACTATTACAAACAACTTTTCTATATACCATTTTGGTAAAAATTTACAATAGCACCTCCAAGGTTTTTTTTTTTTTGGGGGGTGAAATGTTTTACAGCCACTCTAACCAACCAGACCTGACCTAACCTAACCTAGACCTAACCCTAACAACCTTCGGTACTAACCCTGACAACCTTCGGTCCTAACCTTAACAACCTTCGGTCCTAACCCTAACAACCTTCGGTCCTAACCCTAACATGAAATTTTATATTGTGACGAAACGAAATACGAGCACCAACTTAAACCTTCATGACGGTATTGTATATATAATTAACTATTTGTTTGCATATTGACATTAAAATGTATTTGGAGGCGTGCTTATAAACTTATACCTGCCGTTTTGTAGCAGTGTTGCCACATCCAGCTACGTCCCTGTAGTTTGCCCAGGTCAGATCCTGGCACTTTACCATGTTTACGTCCCAGTAGTTTGCCCAGGTTAGGTCCCGGTAGCAGATTATCGGGGTCTAACCTGGGCAAACTACCGGGATATGGCCGGTGTTAACCATCATAAAGTGACCAGGGCAAATTCTCAGGACGTAGCCAGGTGTGGTAACAATGTGCTGCCCTAGCTAAGAACGCAATACTTCTGTAATAATACCAAATATGCCAAATTATCTTGGAAATGGGGCACTTCTGAAGAAAATGCCATAGAAGAAAAGTGCCTTAGAATTGTATAAAGTAGTGGATAAAGAGGGTAAAAACATCGTAATAGGAAACGGCAATATACTAGAAAATGTAAATATTGACTATTTAATGCAATATTTATTTGCTTTAACATTACACCTCAATTCAGTCTCTTGGAGGGGGGCGGGGGACGATCACAGTATCAAACATTCAAAATACATTGTCACCTGTTAATTCCATCAGACAATAATAGAAAATAGTGGATTATCTAAAACAAAAGTTGGAAAAATTTGACAAAAATTGTGCTCCCCCATATCTATGACTCGAACTGAAATATTATCTTTCCAATCTCCACAAAATGTGTGAAAAACATGCTTTATAATGATGAGATTTTATACACCTAATCCTTATGTTTGAGGTACCAGCTTTATCTACACATTTACAAATCCTAAATTTCATCATTAAAACATCATATTGGTTACTAACGTTACTTTTTTTTTACCGACGGTAATTATCGCATAAATGTTCCTACACAAGTGAAAGTTAGGACGTCCCGAATTGATCAAATTAGTACTAGTTCTTATGTCCCGGTAGTTATATAAGTCAAATGTGTATATATAGTGACCATAGATGACTAAATTGGGGTAAGATGGCGAAAAGATCCGAGGTGTGGCGTGTATAGCCAGCCACTACAGCCACCTGAGCCACGTCTATATTAATTACCTTAATGCAGGTGACTCCAGGCCAACTGCTATGCTAATACGATCAACGATGTCACCACGTTATAGTCCTAGGGTTTCTATAGTTGCAGAAATAATGATATGAAATAGTCGTGGAGGGACAAACAACGTCCCACTTCCACCTTGTAAAATGAAGACTGACTGACTCTGACCAGTGTTGCCAAGTCTGCTTGACGTAATTTCCCCAACGTCAACATCAGAATTTCCTTTTTTAGCCCAATAATTTCTGTTTACTCTTGTACTGTACATTTACCACCCCTATTTTCCTGCAACTTCAACATTAAATTTTCCTGTTTACCTCAATTATTCCCTGTTTACTCTTTAACACTGATGGTATGTTTTATATTTCGTATGGTAGAAATTTCGTTTTACTATTGAACAATCTTTCCTGTGTGGACCTCAAAATTTCCTAAAACAGAGAAATTTTCCTGTACCTGGCAACACTGACCTGACTTCTACTCATATCGGGTTCGCTGCTATCCCTCCCTCGGCTCTCCGTAATTATCAGTTCTCGATATCAGACACAATCAGTGATTCATTATATTGTTGACTTGTGTTCACTTCCCTTGAGTTTTATGCAATCCATATTTAGATCTTTGAATCAATCATAGTGACTTTGCTAATTTAAGGCATTCGACAAAGTAGATCATGGCATTCTCCTACATAAGATGAGAGAACACGGTATATCGGGCTAAGTGGGTAGGTGGATCCACAACTTCCTCTCTTACAGGCACCAGAGTGTAATGCTAAATGGAGTAAGTCACCCCGAACAGAGTAATGAGTGGAGTACCACAAGGCTCAGTCCTAAGACACTTGCTCATCCTCATTATGATCTCTGACATAGATGCCGACTTGAAAAATTTCACGGCCATATCCTTTGCGGATGACACAAGGATCAAGAATAGTCTCAGAACGATGTAGACCTCCTTCAAGACCTAAATAGAATTATATTATGGGCACAAAGAAACAACATGGATCTGAATAATGACAAGTTTGAGCTCTTGAGGGATGGTAGAAACGACTATATACAGTCTTCAACTGATTATCACTGCCAAAACACTATTCTGGCAGAAAGCCACCACGTGAAAGATTTGGGAATCTTAATGAGCAAAAACGGAACCACCTCTCACCACTACACTATTATCACCCAGACAGCACAACAAATGAGTGGTTAGATACTGAGAACTTTTCAGGCTAGAGGGGAGGCCTGTAGGCCCCTATTCTGTGGAAAACCCTGGTGCGACTAAACTGCTGCCAGCTGTGGTCTCCACACAAGAAGATCACAGACATCATCAAGCTTGAGGCACTTCAGAGAACCTTCACCAGCAGGATCAATGGTACCCAACATCTCAGCTACTGGGAGAGGCTGGATAAACCAAACATCTACTCTCTACAAAGAAGGCGAGAAAGTTACACCATAATTTACATCTGAAAAATCATTGAGAATTTTAATCTGGCACTAAATGTAGTAAATAAAAATCCCAGTAGAGGAAGACTGTACGTTTCTGGTGCAACCGTGCAAGGCACAGAGGCCTCACCTCAAAGGACCAAGACACTCATCCATAACAGCTTTACCAACATGGGAGTTCGATTGTTCAATTGCCCCCCAAGGAAAATAAGAGACTTGACCAACACCACCACTGATGCACCTTCAAGTCTCATCTCGACAAATGGCTGGCCAGCATCCCTGACCAGTCACCAACTCCAGGACTACGTTAGCTCCACTTCTAAAATACTCTATCTGAAATCGTCAAATTTAAGAGCCAAGGACAAGAAGAGCGGAGTTGCTCGGCACTGGAATGAATGGAGGTCCACCTCAGCTCTGCTAATAAAAGGCTGAATTCTTCAAAGGTATCAAAGGCAATGGTTAATTAATGTCTTACCATTCTAGCCCTGACAAACGCTTCTTATATAATTTATAAGGCCTCTAGAATTTTTATTTTAATCTTGGTAAGCAAGCAATCCGTCTAGATATAATTAAAGTTATTTGAATATTTGTAGCTATATTAAAATCTATTGAGTTACGTGCAATGCATGGAGGTATAATTATACCTCCATGGTGCAATGACTGTATTATATATTTAATTAATTAAGTTTGGAGAATAAACCAGTTCGGCACAATCCTTTTCGTCCCATTCTGTCTCTTATCAATCCCTGTTGGAATGAATACTCACATTATTTCATGTAAATCTGTTAACTGTAAGATCTAGTATTTATTGTAAATCACATAAATCACCATCTGTTTGACTACACATACAAGTAAACAAGTTATTCCTTTGGAACCGGTATGCAATATATATATATATATATATATATATATATATATATATATATATATATATTTTTATTAGGGAGGAAGGAATACAGTATGTCGCTTAATTGTTACACATTTGCAGTTATTTTTACAGGTGTGCAGGTCCATCCATAAATTCTTTTTGTTAGTTTCACTGTCCGTCAATTTATTGAGCAAGGTCACAGGTATGTCTACACACCAACCCCTCTCTTCTACCTCAGTGGCCTCCTCCCTCCACTATTCCCACATCCCCCAACCCTCCCTCCCTCCCGTACCACCTTGCCGTACCTTTCGGAAGTTTCGGTGGTGGACTGGTGGATATTGTTTTGCCACCCACCGCAGATCTGTGACCTCGATGATGCAATGATTGAATAAAAGGGGAAGATCGAAGGCTGTACTAAGCCAGGAAGATGTTATACCAGAAGAGGAGAAATAGACGATGTTGAGAGTAACAGCATGCACGAAAGAATTGAAGGGCAGTCATAACCACAAAATTAATTTTATACATTTGAAGGGAAAAATCAAATTTATGTTGTACTGTGTTCATAACATCAGTATATAGTACAGACAGTTGCAGCCACATAGATCCTCACTGCTCCGAAGAGTGTTGCATAAAGCTTATCTATGCACTAATGCTTAGATGTAATAGACTAAATTATAGAAAAAATGGTTGAATATAATTAATGGCCTAACAACTATCGTACTGTACTAAAATAAGTATAATTTTATCTCATTGTGCATGATGAACAGTGTAATGTTGTCCATATATTACTATTATTGTAGATTACGAAGCATTGGGCCATATTCAAGAACATTCATGGTGCATACGATGGCTCCATATAACAACAATTGAGCCTTCATACCGGTACCAAACCATCATATTATTACACTATGGATGTTCTTGCATACAACCCAGCGATTCATCGTGTAATCTATAAATACAATATAATTCAGCAGGGAGATTGGTCGTATTCATTTAAGCGTAATTTAGATACTGCTCCTCTGGTCCATATAGAACATTCATGGTGCATAGTAAAACAATAAAGCCATCTTACTGGTACCACGCCATCGTATACACCATGAATGTTCTTGCATACGGCCCTCTGTCTCATCAACCCCAGACACATAATAACAGAGGGTACAGGAATACCTCGAGGCAAGTGTACATACTGTATCATGTTTTCTAAGCTTATAAATGGGTGGTGTGACAGAACTTATGTCTGTGGCTGCACATGATCAAGATTTACTGATGAATTTACGACAATACAATAACCCTATCTAAAGTCAAGGTATTTATATCAAAAGAAAAACACCTTAAAGGCCTCATTAGTCTTTTAATTGCACATAGTTGTATTGAAGAGATCAGAATACAGGACACATAATTTTCAAGAAGCACAATAATGAAAATTTCTGACAAAGATTTGTGAATGTGCCAGTAAGTGAAAAAGTGATAATATAAATATTCAAAAGCTGTTACTGTACAAGAAAATTTACGTGATTTAATAAGGGGGAAAGTTAAGTTAAAGAATACTAAGCACTCTAAATCAATTACAAATTCCAACACCTAACTAGACTGTGCATTGTAAATGCTTCAGAACCATATACAGTACTATACTGTACAGTACAGTTAACTGCTTAAGTCCTGGATATTCTCTTTATTTTGAGTAAATTCATCTAAAGCTAGCTAAAATAAGTAACTTAAAGTGGAACTCTTGGGCTGCTGAATGGGTTAAAGTAATGAAATGTGTGTGTGTGTGTCTGACGGGGGGAGGGGGGGGGGGCATACCCTGCAAGGTCACTTAGGTTCTTAAGAATTAACAATATCCAGTCTAGTGTGGAATTAAATTCTGTGCTAGTCAGTACAGTATTGTTACTGGAGTTTTTGGTATTCATTGTATACTACAGTATATATCATTTTGGCACTCCACTATGGGGTAAATATTTACCTGACTGAAGTTAAATATACCTGGGTAAAACTTTTCAAAAATCATCTTTCTATGTGTGGCAAGCTTGCTTCAAGTGCTTGTGGTATTTAGGGGCTAAAGTCAATAGTGATACTGGCACTATTTGAGGCACTATCAAACAATGCCAATCAAGTACTTTGCCATAATACTGTAGCTTGTAAAGTAAATATTGTTATATTTACTGCATATGCAGTCATCTGTTGCTTAGCCAAGACTCCTCATACTTTTGTACAATCAAGACAATGCCAATTAAGCTTTTATCAAATGTGATAGTGCATCAAACTATGGAAGATCTTAGCAACATAATAGTGTAATATGATTATCATGTTTTGTTAGCTGTGTCTATGAATGCCTCAGCTGTCATCATTGTGAAGTTTTATTTAGTGTGGGTACTCAACATATATGGCATGCTGGAAATCAGCTACTGCAATTGAAAAATGAAGACACTACTCCTTCTGGTACAATAAAGTTATTGAAGTAGCCTAATCATAAATATGTTGTGTAGACAGTAGTAACTTGAGAACAGAGACCACATCTGAAACCACTACACAAAAATGTCAAATTCAGTCAGTCTACAAGCATAACAGATCACAAAGCTAGCAAATGAGAAAGTCAGCTAACACATGCACCAAGTTGTGAGCCTCTGCTGTAACTTGAAAATTTAGGAACCTTAAATGCTTATTATACACTTAGCAAAGGCAAACACAATATACCAGAAAGCATGTGTAATAAATTCTGTGAACCATTCTGGTACACATTAATACATTGCAAACTCATTTTTTCATGCTGCTTTTCAATCTGAAAAAGCTGTTATACTTTGACAACATTCTGAGCAAATAGTGATTTATATATACACATTCTTAAAGATGTAGGTAAATTGTTGTTGGAAGACAAAAAAATATGATTCTTCAGTATAAATCCATTCGTACAATATATCTGCTGCCCCTGTTATAAGTGACATCCCTTTATACAATACTGACATGACCAAAAGTGAAAGAATTGCAGTGCACTTCATTCTGTCTACAGAAATTCACAGCACTATTTTTGCAGACCAAAGATAAAGATCCAGTGGCAAAAATTCACAAAAAATCCTCCATAGCTTTTATAATACTTTTAACCTCATTTGGATGCAAATCCTGGTATTGTTAAAATAGTAATACATGCTGAGACAATTGCAGATAGAATTAGACTGTCATCCTCAAGGTTCAGTTCCCAGTAAATGACTGAAAGATCTGAAATCACCTGTGTCTATGATGGGTAGCTAACAGAGGCATAATATAAACATATAATTTTTTGACAAAACATATCATGTGTTACAGACATGGCTTTCATGTTTTACTTGTCACTGGTCAACAAAGTGCTATCACCTTTGGCAAGCGACCCATCATATTTAGTGGTATTATTAAGCAAATCTGCTGGGCACAATCTAGTATGTACGTATTCAATAGAGGACTTTCTGATAACCTTTCATTTTCCAATACATAATACTTTCATAACAGACTACGGTAAAATCAGTGAAAATGAGGGACATTGGTACAATATACTGTAGGTACAGCTGAACAGCATAAGTTTGCATCCATCTCATGTACAGTTGGCAGCATAAGTTTGCTTCATTTTTACCTACGTATGTATGAGCAGTATTGATGTTGTAACGCAATTTGAATACAGTATATACTTCACATGTGGTAAATTACACATGTTAGGATAGACACTGGTTCAGAATGCAACTACCTTGGTCATATTAGCATTATTAAGTACATGAGATGGATGCAAATTTATGCTACCAGCTGTACAGTACTTGCTCATGATAATGACCAGATAGTTGCATTCTGAACCAGTTTCTATCCTAAAAAAATGTGTAATTTACCATACGTTAATTATATTTGTCATCTTTGTATTCAAATTGTGTTACAAAATCAATATAGCCCATACATACATAGGTGGAAATGAAGCAAACTTATGTTGCCGACTGTACATGCATTACTGAAATTTACATGCTTCCATAAACTATATTCACATCTATTGTACGCTAACAATGGAGCCAAATCCCAGACAAGTGTGCATCACCTGCTCTGGAAAGTCCCCCATTCTCCATTGTCACAATTTTCAAAATGCCATGTACAGATGAATGCTATAACCAAAACAATTTATCATTCACCTGTAATCTAAGTGTCAGTTTTGGTAGTGATTGAATATCAGTAGGTGGCTAGTCGGTTGGCCACCAGTTAATTTTGAGGAATGGATTAACAGCTTCAAATTCTGAACAATGATGGACCGTACAATATTTGTTGGTTTTGTGATATGGTTCCTAAATTTTTGAGGCCTTAATTTTACCAGTGCTGGAGTTCAATGCTTAATTACTGCATGTAAAGACAGAGTAAGTGCTGCATTTATATTGAACCGTCTTTATATAATATAGTATTTATTACTTGGAACTAAAATGCTTCAATTCCTTAAGTATATCTTCCATCCATGCATAATACATAGGTGCATATATACCCTATAGTGTATGTCAGTATACAGTAATATAATTTAAATAAAATTTTATAGATTTCACTAAAAATGTCTTTATACAAAGTTATGAACATAGCACCAGTAGATAGTCTTAAAATATCTTGATTGCAACTGTACACTCATTCAATAGAGGGTGGTGCATGCTTAAGGTCCACTGAAAACTTCCCTTTTAGTTTAGGTTGCAAAGTTTCATTGATATCCTTGCTACACTTCAGAGATGGTAGAGTTGGAATCAGAGTGAGTGTTTTCACTATAGATAACTATGTTTACTTGTATGGTAAGTTAAGTAAGTGATGTTTATATTTGTTCATACTTCATTCAGACTGCATGCAGTACAGTATTTTGATTTGGAACATTGCTATACCATATACCAAGTTATTAAATTAAGAACATACAGTACATCACTAATTTGGCTTATGGTAAGATGCTTCTCTAAATCCATCAGTATGACGGACTCAATGTGAGAAAGCAGCCATATGTTACACAAAATCTCAGACAGGCATCACCCTCTATATTCCCACACTGACCAGTAACACAAATGAGTGCACTGTACATTATGTACACTATTTAGAAAAGCAAACTCCTTCGGTTTCATGAACTATTTGTAAAGTCCTTGATATACTTCATTACTACACTGGCACCGAGGTCAGCTGCTATCTTTGAAACACAGAGTTCATGCTTGCATGCATGTATACACACACACACCTTTCCTATGGTCCTTCCTATTATTGCTTATAGCATACAGGTCTCAACCAAATGAAGTATTATATAGTGTGTTAAATAAACCAAATTTTTCTCATTCTGGTTGACCAGAGTTCCAAGGTATAGAGTAACAATGTCAGGAAACACAAGCTTATATCGTACAGTAATAAGTACTTTCTGAGTTGTCAATATCCCCAGTTCTATACCAGGAAAATTTATTTAGCATAAAGGCAAACAAAATCATAACTCTTAGGGGCTGGGGCTGTTCCTTTGGTTAATACATTAACTGAAGTACAATAATTTAGAGAGATAGTAATAGGACATTATCCACAACATACATGTTTACTTGTATGATTTGTGAGAATTTTCTGTGGGAAACAATTTGTAAGAAGTTGGCCAAGGTAAGATTTTTCAGTTATTAGCCATCTGTTTTGAATGAATTATTTACAATTGTGTATATATTTCTTATTATTATCTCAACAATAAACAAACATTAGTCAGTGAAGTACAAGGGGTGTGCCATTACTTAAGAAAAAAGTCTTGGGCTTTATATTTGTTATACTGTACAAGATACTGTACACTTTGCAAGACAGCATTTGAACCCAATTTAATAATCATAACCACTGGCTATGAAAGGTTATCCTTCAGCATATTGAAACAGTGAATATAAATAATGTAAAGTATTCATCATCATACTGAATTGGTTATTGTAAAAGATTATTTGTCAATTATTCTCTCTCCTACAAGATCTTTCATTGGTTGAATATACTGTACTGTACTGTACAGTATTTAACTTTCGTTGGCCAGAACAAAATATATAAACTGTCACAGTTGTCATCACACAGAATGGGTTCATCAAACATCAGAATAATATGGTATAGTATCAAAATTAACCTTGCACTCACACATATGATGCTGGTGATGAAGCTTTGCATGAAATGAATTAAGGGACCCTGTGAAGTAGTCAGAATATTGGAGATGAATGAGTCCTTCAAATATTGCCACAAACACCACCTATATGGAAGAAGCTTGTTTTGTGGCATGGTCAGGAGGAATCAGAATTCTCCAGGTTTCATACACAGTTACAGGGTCCTTAAGTATTATAGTAGTATTTTTAAAAGAGGAGAAAGACTGTACCTTTCAGCATTGGTAATTAAGGGTCATTAGCAAGAAAATTAATAAGTTAGGCAGTGACAATGACCAGTACAATACTACCTTGGTTCTATTTAAAGTCCTCACCATCACTACTCTAACTTCATGATTTTTCTTGCATTTGGCACCAAGGGGAGACTCTCTTGTTGGTGAAATGGAGGGCTACTGATTCCTTCAAACTGTGCCACAAAAGAGGCTCCTTCAAGATTTGGTGATTTTTTTGTGGCAATGATTCCTGGGCTCACTAACCTCCAATTGTTTTACTACTGTACATCATATGGTCCATAAAGCATGTGTAAATTATATCACTGCCTCTTCATACTTAAAAATGCACAACAGGTTAGCCTGTATTTAACAGCAGCAGCACCAGAGGTCACTCTTGGCATGTATCAGTAGCCTTGATTATTTAAAATACATAATGATAATACTGTACAGTACTAACAGAAAAGTTTCAATATTATATCTGAATGTCAAATATTACCTTTGAGAGGTCTAACATTTCAGGTTCCATTCCTGACAGTATGCAACAGGCCTGAAACTATATATCTCCAAATACCTGACACTTGGCTACATTTCTACATCACTAAGAGGGCACTTGGGAAGTCATGAATTTACCTTGCACTAGAAAAAGAAAAGCTACTGTCATGGACAAGGATATGGGAAAGTCCCAATGAAGGTATGTTTGTAGATAGTGTTGACATAATAGGCTGGGTAGAACTCATTAAGGGCTGTTATGCTACACTCCAACTCCATAAACAGGGACAAGAAGGATAAAGAATGGGATGAAAAGCATTTCTGGCATCACAAAATTGTCCCTTTATATCACTGTGCCACTTCTCTTGAAATCAAACAATTTAGTAAGTTTTGCCTCGGCAGCAATTATTGGTTGAAATTACAAGGAAAACTTGCCAAGAATCAAATAATTCAGATAAAATACAGAACAGTAAACTCTCAATAAACCAAACCTCATAGAAAAGAATTTAGGATAAATGGAAAGCCTTTTTCCATCTGAGCAAGCCTCTGAAATACTGTAATGAATTCTGTTTATTATTAGAGGCTCGTTTGGCTTAAGAGGCGGAAAGTAGAGTTCAGTAATGTGAAAATACCTAGTACTTTTTTCTATTTTCATTTAAAATTTGAGTACATACATAGATACAGGTATATAGTACAGTACCACTACTATACAATAAATACATAGTAAACTTTTTTTGAACACATATGACTGAACGCCGCCTATAACAAACCAAACTTTGTTCGGTTTATGACCATCATATAAATTCAATTTACAGATAATCGTTTGACCTCTCCCCAAGAGTTTGGTACATAGAGGGTTTACTTTGCACTGAATATATACTAAGACAATAGAAGACTGTGGAAGCCTAATCACATACAGAAAAGATGGGAGTAATTAACAAGAATATTAAAAAAAGAAACAGGTAGACATCTATCTCTGTCTGTGAAAACTATCTACAGTAATTATACGTCATATATCAGCCAACCAATGTTTAGCTACTGCTTTAGTCTTTGACTTATAGAAGAAAGACCTTAAAGACATGTGAAGATTTTGAAACTTTTAAAAACAAAAATAATTAGAAACATATTTTGTCAATGCATCTGGGGAATACCAAAATCTTTCATTATATCTCGGCATTATCATATCAAATAAAATGTGACTGACTAAGTGACTATCTCTCCGTAGGACTCAGATAAACAAGAGGTAAGTTAAAGGGTCACTGTTACATTGCTTGAACTGAAACTAATAAACATTAAGTAGCCTCAAAACATATCTACAATATTCTACATTATGTACACTAATAAATAATGACAAGATAGACAAAATTTAGACATAATATAATCCAAGGGGAATAAATTATATGGTATATCAACTTAAAAAGCACCATATCCAGAAGATATTCAATTGTCATAAGATTTGTCATGTGGCCTATTAATATGAATATCAACCAAAATCATGTAATTTTCAGCTACAAGCCATATGTAGATCACTATAACAAATGAATATCTCCAGAAGAGCTCATCAATTTTTTCATATGTACTAACTACAGTACTGTATACCAGTGCTGGCAATAATGCCCAATCTTAATGGGTAAAAGAAGATATAATAAAGAGCACAAAATCACAACTTTACCACTGAGTGATGCAAGTTAAATAATACCCATATCACTGAGCGAAATGAACAAACCATATCAGCAGTTTGCAATGTTTCCAGCAAGGCCAAAAGAAGAGTTCCATTAAGACTCGTATGGTTATTACGGATGTGACAACCATTTCTACACCTCACTACAACCATGATCTGACAGCCTAAATGTCAACACGTGTTCCTACATTCTTCATAATGGGAGAGTCTGGGAGGGGTTTTGGAGGCAAGGGAGGGGCACTGGTTTCAGGATTACCTTTGCCTTTACCTTCTCCTTCCTCTCCATCCTTATCCTTACCAGTTTTACGATTCAGTCGGTTGAACTTAAAAAGTGCAGAAAGCCGATTGAGCGTCCCAACCCCTGGGTCATAATCCTCTTCATCCTTTTCTTTTTGCTTTCCTTTCTTACTATCATCATTATTTTTCTCTTCCCCTTCTCTGGATTTACCAACATCACCTTCCTTCTCTTCTACTTCTTTTGACTCACCTGCATTTTTGTGATTGTTATAATCTTTTTTCTTGTTTTCATCCCTCAAGAGCTTTTGTTCTTGTTTATTTCCATTTTTCTGGTCAATTTCCTTTTCCTTTTTCTGTAAATCCTTTTCTTTCTTCTCTCTAGCTTTCTCCTTTTTCTCCACCTCCTTTTCCTTTTTCTCAACTTCTTTCACAAACTTCTCCCTCTGTTTTTCTAGCTTCCTTTTCTCCCTCTCTTCTTTACTCTTCTTCTTAAGTGTTCCCTTCTCACTCTTGTCGTCTTCCCCCGATCCATTCTCGGGGAAAGCTTTCTCGTCTTCTGGCAGCAGCGGTTCGTGGGCACACTTGGCTGAGAGGGGGGGGCTGCAAGAACATATAATTATATCAGGGACAGTCCAACATTTTATCTGTAGTCAGTGATGTTGTTTGTACACTGTTAAAAGGTATCAAGTTCCCAGGCATACATATTAATCAACATTAAACAAAATCGATAGCATTACAACCTGTCTGATATACTGTATGAATGTGTCTGAGACTATATTAATGTTAAATTTGGCTCTCTATTCTACTTTACCCTGGGGCTTTGATACAGGATAACTAGAATCTAAAATACAGGAATATAATTTAATTCTAAAAAAAAAAAAAAAAAAAAAAAAAAAAAAAAATCAAATTCTATCCACAAGAGATATTGATGTAAATGCCAACCATGAACACAATGAGGAAAAAATATTTAGTGATCTTATACATGAAATTGTACTTTACACTTTAAGAGTTTACCTATTTGAAGTTACAATCTACAATGTATTATCTTTACTGCAAATAGAAGCTGCACATACTCTATCTGAAAACTTTAAGACAAAGTTATCTGGTTGTACAATAACAACTACTGTAAAGTAATTTTTAAAATGACTACACTTTATCTAAACTTGACAAAAAAAAACAGTACAGTACAATCAGCAGGTTTCGATGCTAAACATTCAAATACTGATGTAAAATGGAATTATCCTATAGATGAACTCAATTGTGCAGTCAACAACAACAACTGTGCTGATAAAGGATTAATTGTTAGTGCTCCCTAATCCTGTTTTTAATCTCCAGTGCAATTAATAACAACCATAATAATTTATACACTGTAAGGCTAGAGTTGCAATATAACTTTAGCTTGCTTCTGGATGCAACAACGTGCCCAAGTTAAGAACAGCACGTTTCAACTTTTGACAGAGAAGAAATGCATTGCCTTACATGTACAGTATATCTAGGTGTAACAAGCCTGCAACAAAATTAATGCATCAGGCAATGGTGATGCCTAATACAATGGCTTCACATACAGTACATGAAGCCATTATACCAGTCTATCATCACTAAGCCCTTGACTTTTCTTGCATATATATTTTCTTGCATATAAGCAGCACTGCTTTAAATTAGTGATGCAATGAGGAGGATTTATTTTAGATGCATTTTTTGTATGATTTAGGAGAGCTAGACTGTCAAATATTACAAGCAAGAATTACATTAACCTATATCGAACTTTAAACTGCATTGCCCTATTCCATTAGATGCCTGTCTGAGCTTCATAGTCGATTTGGACATATTGCACTGTCTAACTTTTGGTTGAACATATAATACTCAAAATTTAAATGGACTTGTACAGTCCAAAGTTGAAACTATGAATGTATTGTCCGTTATTGATGAGATACATTTCTGTACACTTAACTCTGGGTACAAGGAACAGTCTTATGTGAGTGAGATGTGTGGTAAAGACTGGAGGCACGTTACCTGCCTTGGAGTCAGCTACGTCACAACATGAGGGAAAACTCTGGCAAGCCTCAATGAGCAACAGAAGCAAGTGGTCGTCATGCTGCTGCCCGCAAGTGTTCACTCGTTAAGGAGAAAACATTAGTACTAAGGGTAGGGGGTCGTTCAAGCAGTCACCCAACAGTGTATTACATTGTTATGGACAGCCTAACTAGTTGCCCTGTTAAATATGTAATGTTCTACCACTTTATACAAAATGTTAATAATGTACAAAAATACAAAAGATTCTACTGTATTAGTACTGTACAATTCCACCTCATCCAAAATTCCTGATAACTAGTCACACAATAAGCATTTATTTGAGAGGCAAGTCTGCATTTTTAAAGAATTACAAAATGGATTTATTCTTTTTATCTTCTATTATAGTGGAAAAGCTTAATGGCTGCACACTAAAGCCAAATTGTTCTCAACCTCTCTGAGTCATATAATGTTTGAATGGCCCCTGAGGTATACATATAAACGGGAGACCTTAAAGAATAAGAACTGGAGAAAGCACTAGTATACTATGATGCACTTTGTTAGCTAGAAAAATATGCTTATGGTTGTCTCAGTACAGGGGTAATTATACCTAAATTTAGTTAACTAAAAAAAAACTACTCAAAGAACTGGTTTTCATTGTTATCTGCTACATGACAGTGGCTGCATGCACACTCAACTAGACAACTAAATAGCTGGTATCGGTATTTTAAAAATCTGGAAAAACCATCACAAGCACAATGCAAAATAGAATGTAACACCATTAAAAATAAGTTCTCTTAACATCACCTGGGGAAAGAACCAGAAAAAAATGGAGATAACTACACTGTTCTTCACTAGGGTAAAAATTCAAGTGCCACCTTTCAAAGGTATCAAATTATCAAGTTAGAAGTGCAATACTGTATAAGGTATTGAATTAATCTAAATTTTTTCCAAAGCTTAAGTTTACAGTTCAATACCTGGAAACTTCTGAAAAGTGGCAGATGGATGTTGCCTATTAAACAGGTGTGATGTGGGGGTTGAGAGGCAGTTTTTGTGTGTGTGTCAGTGTGTAGGAGGTGGGTTTACCTTCATTCTACCTCCTGGGAGAAGCAGCAACGAGTAAACAGTAACGTCAACAACATATCCTTACACAAACAGACAGCATTAAGAATTATGAAAAGAGTATGTTAAGTGAATAACACCATTAAAGGAAGATCCCCTCTTGGTAACATTTGACTAAACTTCATTAATACAGAAATGTCATCAGAGGGTTTTTCCTAACTTGCATTTCATTTACATACAATCTATCTTCAAATTGCAATATTTCAAAGCATAAGCAGTTAATGATCTTATTGGTGCCTTAAAGGAATTAGCATTACTTTCTAAGGAAGTGGAGCAGCAGAAATGTTAGTAGAAAAAAAAAAAAAATGCACTGGCAGAATCAGGATTGAAACCGAAGCCAAGATGAGCACATTTGATTAACCTCTAAAATTTGTACAATACGTAGCCTGGCACTGGTTTGAATTCCAGCTTTGTCATAGCATGTATTCTTATGATAATTAATATATAAGGTACTAGGAGATAAAAGCTTACATTACCATTCCCATATTATGGTGATGTCACCCTTTAAGTCTGAGCATCTCATATAAATATATGGTGTACTGTATATAATTACCCATAAATTAGACATAGTTACTCATTGTGGAAATGTACAGTAATCAGAAATAAACTACCGGTGTTAACTGAAACTCCAATTACTGTACTCCTAAAAATATATTCAGGTGTGGCAGATATTAGTAACAACCATAATTAAATCACACATTATTAGTTACTTTATGGACAAATGGAGTGTGAAATGCTAACCATCTTACACATGGACAACTGCTGTGTTGTACAGTACTTCAGTTCTTAGGTGCTAAAAAAAAAGTTGGCATAAAATCTATTAAGATATCAATTGTTCAATAACATTTTAGATAGTACAGCTCTGAGGGAGTACCAGTGATCCATGTGCATGAGGGTTGTGATGAAGGTCATTAGTTAAACACGTGTTACAATCACAAATTTTTTATATATTTACAAGAAATGTCTCTGTCTACAAGATACTGTTTAAGGCTCTAGTCACAAGTTCAAAAAATAAAAGTTATGTACACAAGGCAATACATTGTAATATCAGCGCCGCAGTTAAAATCAATACCATGGGCAAGGTTCAATAGTCCAGTAACAGGCAAGTATTATTCACTACATGTTCTTCCTCATTTATAGTTCTACTTCATATTTTTCTTCTCAATACTTTAAAAGTGACAAAAAATTTAGTTGAAAATAATATACATGATAATGAATATTCTGTACTGTATATTCCTTATCATCTTTGAGTTTCACTGTAAGATTCTGCCAAAATTTTCTTCAGAATCTTACCTACATCACCTGTGACTGGACTCTTGATTCGCCTGGTATAATTACGGCATGATGATAATTATCATATTAAGTAAAAATAATATAGATAGTGATGATGATAGTAATGATGGTGACAGTGATAATCATGAAAGTTAGTGATGATGATAAAACAGTATTATTGATAAGGAATGATTATAATTGTTATTGATAAGTAATGAAAATAAAATCAACGTTAAAAAATACAATAGTATAATCTATAATGACTCATTCATATCACAATTCTTAAAACACTCGATGACCACTTGCTGCCACAACACAGACAGACACGGAATGTACGAAGTTAGAGAGAGAGAGAGAGAGAGAGAGAAAGAGAGAGAGAGAGATACTTTATTGAACTGTACACTAGTTAATGATTCATGAGCTACCAATATAAGTATATGGCTTTCCAACGAGGATTGGAATATCTCTCAAATAGGTGAAATGAGTGGATAATGTGCCATGCCATTCTCCAAGACAATTGTAAACAATACTGTACCTATACTGTTCTATTTTTCCATTTTCAGGGACTATGAACCCCTAGAATGAATGTCCAAACTGCTTGAAACATGGAAACATTTGCCTATATAATTCTATGTGTGATTGGCACACCTCATTATAAAGGGTTACAATGTACTTTTCTCCCCAACTATACAAACTGTGGTAACTATAAGTACCATACTGTAGTACTTATAGTAGTACTGTAGTTATACACCACAGGTGTTCATAATGAACAGTTGTGTCGTATAACCCATACTACTGTATTTCACCTGATTAGTACTGTATGCCCTTCCTGTTCACATGGTTAATCAAGAGATGGAAAGATAAGTAACAGAGTAAAATGACTGTGAGCAGAAAGCAAACAGGAATGAATTAACACAACGATTGTGACCTGCAGAATATAAACTACTGTACACCACATAATGAGGAGCTTTCACTGACAATATAAAACTTTCATATATGGATTGCTATTTTGTTCCCTCATGAAATCTCTCCTTCAGGGCTAGTCAGGCAGAACTGCAACAATCTATTTATCTCGTTTGGCAAACTTTTACTGGGTGGTTTGTTTGAACATACTGTACTAGGTTTCTCCCTTTACAGTACATATCTTAACAGACAAAAAAATATTAGTACAACCCCCAAAAAAGGATACAAAATAGCAAATAATTACAAGGATGATCAAGTAAAGAATCCCAGTAGTGACTGGGTAAGTAAAGTAAGTCTATCAAGGGAAATAAATAAATTAATATGCACCGAATTCAAATATAACATAACATTAGTAGATCACTAAACAACTTATTCTAAAGTAACAAAAAATGCAACATTTTTAATTAAATGAAGGAATAGCTTCATAAGATGATTCCAGTCACCTTCATAAAAATGTTACAAATACAAATCACCACTTACCAACTTTTCGTCAGAATCAGCAAATTCTTTGTAAAGCCAGCCATGTAACAGAACAAAGTGGAAGACCGATGACTGATGAATAGGTTACTACTATAAGGTCATTATAATGCTTGACAAATACGGTAACAAACCAGCAGAGTGTCATGAGCAAAAAAAGATACATATTGGTAGCAAACTGAAAGACCTAAATTCCTCTAAACTGTGTCAAAATATACACTGCCCTACAACCAAGGATAATATACTATAAATAATAGTCTATTATCCTTGCCTACAACTGTGTAGTCAAGGTACAGTAATTTGTTTTGTGATACAGCTTGGAGGAATTAGTAGCCTCCAATTACCTGACAATATCAGAGACCTATGAAGTGAGATGTCTTGTGCTAAAATTACATGACCAAACCAATATGATGGACATCTGTACCCAAGGCTATTTACTGTAAGTCTTACTAATAGCTGCCAAATAACCTATTTTCTCAAGATAACACCAAATTACAGTTTCTAATTTGTAATAGGGAAGCCCTTTTTGGTCCACAGGTAAAAACTAGTTTAACCAATCCTGTAAGAACAGTGACATGCCTTACAGTACTCAAACTACGCTAATTGAAACCAAGCGTTCTATTCAAGGAATAAAAGGATATGTTGAGAATATGTAAAGAAAATTCTACCTCTTTTGCTTCAAAGTATCACAAGCATTCTCTCCATCTTCCAATTTCTCATTCTCATTGCAGTACAAGTATCGCCAGTGTCCTCAATCCACTTATGAAAGTTATAAATTTTCATCAGCTTCAATTTCCCCTTTCCCTCAGCCCTAGTTACAAACAACTACTATTATGGAAAGTGTGACTCTGGATTGCAATGGTTAAAAACAACTACTGTATACAGCCTGTTAACAGTAATTTGGGCTGCATGGCACTCTACCTCATCAATACAGGATACAGTCTTAATTCTCTATTCTCAGATCTTGAAAATTTCCTTTTCTGAGAAAAATGGTGAATTCTTGGTAAATTTTACATTACTGTATAAAGAAACTGTTCTTTTGTCCTGTGTTTTCCTCTCACTTATTATATTGGCTTCATACCATGGACCTATTTAAAAAATATTGCCACACACATTAACTCCCCCTCCCAAAAGCAAAGAATGCAAGAACGAGGTACTTGCCACTACAACAACTACATAATTGAATCTAAGAGGGTGAGAGAAAAGCACAACTGACCAAGATGGGATGCAAGCCTATACAGTATGAGGTTAAGAACTGTAAAATATTCAGACCTGTACCATCTGTTCTTAGTATGTGCCGTCACAAAAAATTGAAAGTATTTTCCATACAATGGTAAAGAAATGTGGGTGTGAATACCTGTTAAAGGATACCAGTGTTTATTTTTTTACTTGTCAGGGAAATAATGTATCTTTACATATCCACAACCCTGATTGTATATAATGAATGGTGAAGGTATATCATAAACAGATAGCATCAAGTTCTGAAAGCTTACTTCAGCTGGATACAATTACATAATGCAGTATCTATGATGTACAGTACTGTATCATACAGTAAACCCTTATTAAATCTACATTTGTTAAGTAGGATTTGCTTACAAGATGGCAAGGCAAAGGAATTTTCTTAATATAATTTTTTTCAATATGTGAACATACTGCATATCAAATTAAATTCGCCAGAAAATTTACAATTAGTTAGTACTGTATATGCCAAGTTATATTTGAAAACATTGGGCTTATATGTCAAAGTGTAACCCTAGTTACATAATTTTAACATGGTAACCCAGAAATTCAGTAATTCAAATGCAAGTTGGCATATATACAGTATTCTGTACCAAATAATGATGTGGCATCTTAGCACTCTTTCCTTGCACAATGAGTTATACCCACTGCATCTCAATTTACCCACCTTCATGGGAGAGTGGGACACCAACATACCAATAAGCTGGAAAACAAGGTAAGTCGCCAATGCCATAGCTTAAATTGTGCTTAGTTAGGCCCCCTTCACATGATGCGACCATGGCTGCACAACCACTTTGGCCGCACACAGAATCGCATTGCCTGGCAACCATAAATCTGGCCAAAGGCCATGTGTGAAGGGCTCCATTTAAACCAATACAAACATATGGTCACATCATGTGAAGGGAGCCTTACCTAGGGTTTATTGTACCACAGTAAATACAATAACATAATCACATACTGTAATCCTCTTAAACATTCTACAATACCATACAGCCATGGTTGCGGAATTTGGTCGTGTCGTGTGACCTTAACTAGGATTTATTGTACTGCTGTAAGTACAGTAACAAAATCACATAATCCTTAAAACATTTTACAATATCTTACTTCCATAAAATTACTGTAACTTTAACCTGAGTACAGTAAGCAACAAAAATTATAAAAATAGTAATAGGACTCTTTAGCCTTTCCTCTGTGTGTTTTATAGGAATCATTACGTTTTCATGATAATAACAACCAATGCGAGTATCACCCAGCGACCAATTAGCTTTCTGGTATTTGAAGTGGCTGGTCTTGCCTGTAATAACTGTCAAGTAGGGTAATATTAATAAAGCTAACCAAGGACAGGAATGTTTTTTCTCAGTCTAAACCCAAGTTTTGTTGCTCAAACACCCTGCTGTTAGCTTCCATATCCATTAATTCCCTCTATAAATATAATATTTTGAGTGACTGTACACCCAATAAACAAAAATGCATTAAAATGTGAGTACAAAATATACCATTAGGTATTTGGTGAAAATGAAATAGCCATTTACCTAGCAAAACATTTGTGACACAAACTATCATTTGTTTTGTTCAACTTCATACAGTGGTCTCCAAACACCCGTTTCTTATATTTTACAGTTACAGATCTATATTTCACTTCTTTAAATGGAAGTGCAGTACTTTACAGACATAATTTTTCCCATCTGTTATTGGAATTTTTTATGTAAGTCACTATGACACCAAAACAACACCAACTATTTAATTAGACTTTCATCTGTTAACGATGTCGAAAAAAAAAAAAAAGAGAAATTACGGTCTGTTCCTGCATGAAGCAAATATTGGCATCATCATCTATTATGCAATAAACGAACTTTATTTTATTAAGTATCCACCTGTACTGAAACAATTATTTCATATCCTACCAAACATAATCTACGGCTTGTGCACATTTTACTTAAAATTAAACTGGCATTACATACAGCAGAGAATTAGGAAAGTCTTTACTCTCCTTTTGAAACTGACTCGTGCACTCTGATATCAATAAATTATTCTGAACGATCTAAATCTTACCTAACCCGATCCCATCATAAATCACTTAAACCTTTTCTAACCTAATCCCATTCTGAATCACTTAAACCTTGCCTAACCAAATCCTGTTCAAACATAACACAGTATTTGATTATGTCTAAAATTCTAAGCTCAGTTGGGTTTATGCTAGGTAAGGTCTAACCGATTCAGATGATGCAATAATGTGATTAAGTATGTTGCTGTTCTGAGTGCATCAATAGAGCTGCAAAAGGAAAGGATACAATTCCTATAACAAGTATAGTATCACCCTTAGTACCTGAACTTAACCTTTCATAATCAACCATGTTAGCCAGTAGGAAGACTTTACAAACCCCAAAACTTAGGGAGGGTTATGTGCTTTGGAAGAATTGGGTGATACTAGTTCCTCCAAGCTATGTCATTAAACACATTCCCTCAGGAAATGTCCTATTTTGTGGCATGGTATAGAGGAATCAGTACTCTCCAATTGGCCTTCAGAACAATGCCCCCACTTAAGAATGTGTTAGAATATAAATCATTTACTCAGCACACATCCATTCTATCAAATCACTTACAATAATCATCAAACAACTGTTTACAGTACCTTTCTTTGCTTTTCCATGTTGATATCCATATATGAATCTACAACTGCAACTACTGACTAATACTGTTATCAAGTGTTTCATGAATTATTTTGTTTAATATTGAAATAATCTATAGAGAATAATATGGTCTTAATCTAGACATTCAGAACCTATTATGCTAGACATTATCTGGCAACCTTTTTCAAGCATGAAAGTAATAAAATGCCGAATGCTGAACACCTAACTGCCATGTACTCATAATTAATAATCTCTGACCAGAGATGCTCAATAAACAAACCTCTATTAATCACCCGAGCCACACTATCTCACTCCTCTCATGTACACATACAGTACATTAAGCAGCCTTTATTTATATTCCCTGGCTGGATTGCTTCCAGACCATATATAGCCAAGGTGAAGGAGACACTGAATGAAACTCATCGTCAAAACTGATGAAGAACTGTGTTGATTCCGAAGATAGCTGAATGGAGTAACAATAGCAGAAAAAAAAAGAAAAAAAAGTTGAAATTGTCATAAAATGTCAACTTTTAACATGAATCAAGATTCTGTGTAGCTGAAACTAATGGACTACATTACCTGTACTGTACTTTCTTTTACAATCCCATGTTAACTTGTCCTAATAATTGGACAATTTTATCATAATACAGTACAGTACAATAAAAAAATTACTAAGGATCAAATAATTATGAAGTCTGAATTTATAATGGCAATTTTTGTCAGAATTTGAACCAGGCAATTACGAATAAGTATCCCAGTCGAGACCACTGTATGATATGGCAATTTCAAGGATACGATTTATCACAATACAATATAAATAAATACTAGCCTGTAACCCAGCACTTTATAATGAGATCAAGGGCTTAGGAAATTAATGAAGAGGATAACTATGCACTATCTACTACTTATACCAAAATTAGAGCATACAAATGAGTGCAATACTAAAAAATATACCTCATTATTATTACTACTGTCTATCTATTTATAGCTACAATGCCTCGTTTTCTCCAGGAACTCCCACCAAGGGGGTGGCTGGCCACAGCAGAAGTCTCCAGTTTTCCCTGTTGCAACACTCCCTCATTACTTGGTCAAGCCCTTCTCTACCCCTCATGTTTCTCTCCCTTACATACTCTTCCACTCTGTTCTACCATCTACCCAAAGGTCTATCTCTCACCAAGGTGCCACAAATTCACTTCCATACACATTCCTTACAAACTCACCTTGGCATTCTCTCCACACATCCAAACCACCTCAATATATTATGCTTCACCTTCTCAACCACTCCATTCTTAATACCAATTGCCTTCTCACTCATACTACATCTCTCATACACACACTCATAACTACTGGTATACAAAAAACAACAGATGGAGTAGGAAAACCATGAAGACAATAGAAACCTTCCTCAGCCAACATATACTGACATTTACAGAAAAATCTGACATATGAAGGAGGGTAATTTCTTCAGTACAAAACATAGCACAGCAAGCCCAATGCTTTCCAAGGAACTTTCACAGTTTACCCATCATGCTTATTGATTACAAATATACCAGTTTCTTCTATGAAACATCTGATGAAACAAGTCTTTAAAGATTATCACACTAGGCAAAACTTAGTCCCATTTTATTTTTAGGGGTATAGTATAACCCTGATGCTTGGCTACTGTAATCGAATAATTATGCTTAAAAACTATAGGGAATGAACCTCTACACAAGAAAGCGACAACTCAGTGTGAAGAATAAGTTGGCAGTTGGTTGACGAAAGGCTAAAATTAGTATAGTACAGTACTTGAAGAAGTAGAAGTTACTGATTACAACGGATGAGGCTAACAAATTCCTATTCTTATATTTTGGCACTAATATTAACAGCAAAAGATATATAATGCCCAATATGCAAACTACACTCTAAGTATAAAATGTCGGTATAAAAACTACTTAGGATTCAAATCTACTACCATGAGAACAGGAATCCCAGCTGAGATTCTAGGTGTATGTACCTTAAATGACATAAAGAAGTACAGTAGCTGTATTGATAGGAACACTCTTTTACAAATACAGTATCTAGTTAATTTACCTGGACCTGATATATACTCATGCAATAAAGTATTGCCATCAAGAGGCTGAGTATCTGTTGTGCATGAAGTAGTAGTAACCAAACATACAAAACTAATGTTAGTAGTTCCCTTCATGAAATGGCCACCTTTGGTAGCCTCCTGCTCAATCCTAAAGGGTGAGTAGATAAGACAACATACTGTATTATCATTCCACATGGGCCATTTCTGTGTTATTGCTGAGTTAGCCCTGTGAGTTGGACATGACAGAAAATTAATTCTCTTTCCTATGGAGTGAATCCACGAGGTATGTGAGAACTTGAGAAGTAGTACCGGTATATAATAATTGGCTGCCCAAGAGTTGGATTCTGATGGCCGGGCAGTATTTTAACTCTCACTACCTTCACACGTCATAGTGAATAGTGGACTGGAATTTACTATATTCTAATTAGATTATTTTAATGGTATCTTTGCTCTTACAGAAACTGCACTACTAGGCAGAGTTTTCCGATCTCAGGACTACAGACAGGCCACACAAATCCATACAGAAAATATATCATTATAGTATTGATTATCCCTTGGTCATGTTAACAGTCTTGTCTTGAACCTAATGGATCATGTATGCCAGCTTCATATCAAGTTCATTATACCACCAGTCTTTCTGGTTGCAGAATGATTTTTTTTTTATTATTCTTATTTTTGGGGGAGGGGGGATAACCAGGGCACAATGCTTTGGTGTACAGGCCCCTCCCTCCAGTACTCAAACATAGCAATACTCTACATGACTACATGATATAGTCATACTGTAGTCTTAAGCCCTATGAAAAATGCTTGCATGACCTAGAGAGAACATATAATTCATTATGACTGTATAGTCCCTTGACCTGAATTCACTCAAAACTTTATTCTACTCATTGAATAATCAAATGCTGTGTCCATACATATTTCTTTACATGCCACACTCATACTAACATACAGTCATGCCCATTCACACCAAAATGCTGAAGGTATATGAATACTTCTACACATTATACACAATTTTCTAAAACAATATTCTGAACTCCGTATGCCATGTAAGATTCAAAATATGTTACCGTAGCCTATATTCCCTCCACATACTTCCAGTTATTTATTTCCCTTGATATTCTATGAATATTGTTTTGGAGTAAGTTTTATTGGTGTATACCCTTACCATCATCAACCTCATTATCAGAGGAAATCCCTAGAATTAGGGGATACAAGGTTACTTTTACCTCACAACTGGTGAGAGATAGGGTCACCCAGTTCCATTCATTCATATAAGTAATATAAAAGCAACCTATAACTTTAGCTGAAGGGAGGGATTATTAATATTCACCTAATATCATCCCATAGGAAAAAAATGGCTGAAATTATGTGAAAGGGGTATGAGACAGGCAATTTTTAACATATTATCATACATCTGGACTTGGAGTTCATTTCCAGATGAAATCTGAGAGGTAAGTCTAATTTATGTATGAATTCCAATGACCAATAGTACATCAAAAACCAGAAATTCCAAGCCAGCAGCCTCACCAGATCATTTCCAAACTCTTGAATGAAGTAGATTGTGGGATAAATGGAGAAAGTAAGGCTGTGGGTTGGGATTTCTTTCCACTTACAAGAGGCAAAGGTTTAGTATTAGCATTTTCATAACACAAACTCTGAAATGAATGAAGATAAATGAAAATGTTCTACTAACACAAGATTTTCATTGCCATTTTCTTTATGGAAAATGAATGGTCACTACACCTTATAGTGCATATAAATGGATAATTGGGATTCATACTGAGTACTTTCACAGCATTTTTCTCATGTGCAGTTGAAGACCAAATTCACTCAACAATCTGCAGGACTGTATTTACTCTCCATTTAAATGTGTCCTTTCCATATGCTTATACAGTAAATGAGTATGGTATATCAACGCAATTATCAGTAAAGGAGGAACAATTTTACCAAGCCACAATAATGTGAAACTGACATGAAAAACCTTTAGTGCAGATATCTAAAGGAAAATGCTTTATTTCCCCAAACCTTTATGAAATCTGGTAACAGAAGAGTTGTGAAAGTTGTAATGTTGCATACAGTTGTGCCTTTGTATGTGTATGTACAGTAACAGATGAATGACTGAATGAATGATTGAATATAAAATCAATGGTGTACAGTGAACAACAAAAGTCTGACGCTGCCTTTAGGGTCCGTCAGATCCAAAAAGTGGAGAATGAGACTCAATATATGAAATTGTTTTGCATTCCAGAATGAGAAATGTAGAAAAAGGCACCAAACTTTTTCTGTTCACAGCACATGCATTTTCATTTTCAAGTACCGTACTCTTGAAATGTATGGTTCATGTACTGTTTTACTAAATAACAGGAGATAAGATGGCCCTTGTAATATGTTAATCAATGTTTATAGCCAAGTTCCTGAGATGCAGGAATAAAATCTCACATTCCTTTACTTAATTAATGTACAGTAGTCTTATTACTGAAAGCAGCAGTAAAGACACATGTTTCAATTATCTTTAACAACAAAATGATGTCAGATACTGCCCGGTGGTTGAGGAATTATGGCAACAGGTGTACCTAAATTGGTGATAATATGGCTTATGTGGTATATCATTTCAGTGAATATGCAGCACTGTCAACAGCTGAAATTTGAACCTTCACTATGCAAAAATTAATTTAACAATAACAGTCAGGCATGTTCACTCCAAATTGCCCTATGATCTCTCTGATGTTATTGTTTGAAGGACCAGTTATGCATTCAGCATATAAGAAGCTACTGATTCCTCCAAGCTGTGCCACAATACAGCACCTATAAACTGTAAGACCTGTGGTCCTCCAGATGCCAATGTTTTTATCCACAATGATTTTTAGTTTATAGTAACTGACTTCTGTACAACAGCTTCTCCAGTAAATATTACCATATCCTTATTTAACACAATGTGTTGTGAACTACTTGCAAGTGTTTAAGTAGAGGTAAGTTATTTAATTATATATTTATATTATATATAATGTATATACATATATCAAGAATAGTTACTAATATTACATGTGACCACTTTGGTAGATTATCACTTTTCATAACACAGTAATGATAGTTTTCCTCTCATCAAACAGTACATTTAACATTCCTTATAATTTATGTATACTGAGCTTCCTTTTACAACAAGACATCACAAACTAACCCTCTTGACTGATATATTTTCACATTCAGGAACTTTTCTTGTGAGTCCAGAGTTACGATGAATGGAGCCACACAGTCATAGGCAGCCAGTCACACTGCTGCTCTCCTTCTATCACTGAATACAGGTAAGATCAAAAGAATAACACCCAGCACACCATAATATCCGCATACGATTTTAACAGGTCACCAATTGCTTAAATTATCTGAAGTACTGCCTTCTCAAGGTTTCCAATTGCAGTACCGGTACCACAGAGTCATGAGCGATATCTAGTACAGATGAAACTGTAGCCTCATTCACCCACAACCTAACTAATACTTTCTAGAGCAACTGGGTTCCATTGGAAGGTCAAACATACATCACATATTATAGTGTGCAATTAGATACTCTCTCTGACATGAAGACAACAGCACTATTATTATAACCCAAAGTAGTATAGAAATAAAAATTAAATAAATCAACAACTACAAACTATCACTACAAATACATTTTTGTATTGTACACATCTATGCTTACAATGTATAAAAATATACTAATATAAAACTATACATAAATTATAAGGATATATAAAGTGTGCTGGTGTCTTTAAATTCCACACTAATATTCTTTGGGAACAAATGCACAGAATATCTTCTCTTCATAGCTTATTCATGAAGTATTTACCAGTGACGGTACAGGTGCAGACAATCATTTACCTATCATACTTGTTTTACCTGTGACAAGTTAAAAGACTGTAGTCATCACACCACAACAGCAATACCAACAAAACAGTAAAGCCAGAATGATTTAAAGTCTTCCAAAAACTACCTGAAACAAGAAAAATCAAGGAAACAACTGTCTGCAGCTGTATCTACATATTTGTGCATCATCAGCATATTGTAAGGTGTATTTTACTCAAGGCAGAATACTCCCATAACCTCACACTGGGGACACTTCATAAACATCAGGTAACATAGTCATATCTTGCAATGTATCCAGAAGTAAACAGGAGCTAAGAGATATTACTTCTTATGATACAATATCCATACTAAACCACCATGTTAGTAAAGTACAGATACAGCCATGGACAACATTAACTATTTCTTTTTATAGCTAATGTAAAAAGTTTTTACTGATTAAGGTTTAGCTCCAAAACCTATTCTCACAATATAAGTTAAAGCCCCCACCAAAATAAATAAAGACAAAACTTACAACAATAATGTTACAACAAAGCAGACAACACTTTTAGGATATTAACTACTCAGTCCTACCTGTTGAAGATTTTAGTATTATTCTTGGTTTTTCTATAACGAGGCTTAAAAAATATACTACAGTACTTGTATAGTATATATATATATATATATATATATATATATATATATATATATATAGACAATATTGTCCATGATTGTATAAAAAGTTGAGTAAGAGAGGCAATGGAAGGATAAAAGGTCTACACAGACTAGAACACGACTGTCAAGATGTTGAATGAGGCGCTCCAATTGCCCGTCCTGGTGGGGTGTTCAAGGAGGTACTGTATGTATTTGTCCCCTCCCATCCATCCCTGGCCATACCTCCCTCCACCCCTCTAAAATTACTACCTGGGTATGAACGTTTGATGTCTTCTGGAGCCCAAAAAAGGGGCCCCAGGAAGCCCCGCGAGGCAGCATGTTAATGGAAGCAACAGCAGTGGGGTGAGGGCATAGGCTGACCCAACAAGGGGTACAAAATATTAAAGCTCAATAATAGAGTACCCTGCAAGTAGGTAGGGTGGTGAGCGAAGTTGAACCTGGCTAGGAGAGTGAGCGTGCCAGGTATGTCAGGGTTGGGATCAAGAGTGAGGGGATAGAGTATGGATGATGTTTATTAAAAGAGTATAGATAGTAGGTAGAGGGTCAGAGGAAGGCATTGTGGTGGACTGCCTGCTGGTAACTGTACCTGTCGCCCGGTCGCGCCCGTTCAGGGATGGGTGGGGGCACAACCCTGGCTCCCCGTTCCCCAGCCTCTGTCCCCTCCCCAGCTGCCCGAGCTTCAAACACCGGCAAGTCTTGGGGTGGATCAATGCCAGATGGTGGTGGTTGGGATGCCAGTTTGGACCGCAGCAGGTACACATACGTCCGGTAACGCTTTACCTGTACAGGGAATATACAGGTAGTACACATACCGAGCGTCACACTCATATTTGACTCTAATAGTCTCACACCGCAGTTTTAAACTCATTCTCTACTTCTACTGCGCACTACATTTCATGAAATTTGGTTCATAACTTTTTGAGATATCTTATTTACATACATACAGGCAAATGGACAAAAAGAATGACAAACAGAGGCAAAAACATAATGCCTCCGATTTCGTTGACATTGTTTTTCTGCCTAATATATATTTGCCAGTACAGAGCAATACATTAGTAGATTAAGTATTGTAAGTATATGATACAATATCATGTAAACCTTTTCTAAGTTGTTATGCAATTACTCTTTATCATGCACAAATATATTTTACAAAAAAAAAGGAGAATTCTTAAGAAGTTACAAATAATTATAAGTAAATATGGCCTTCAGTCATTTATTATGACTTTTAGGGAACTTGCAATGGCATGGCACTATTATGACAGGATGATCCTGGAAGCCCGAGATTTCTGCTTTAAATACAATTTACGAATATATTATGTTGAATGGGCATGAGCCCTATTGTTATGTTGAATGGGCATGAGCCCTATTGTTATGTTTCTACCTGAAATCACATTAAGTACTGAAAAAAATATCCTTACTAAGTAATTATTAGTAGATTTTTTTTTACCATTAAAATAGTTCAGGCCTAGATTTAGTTTACCAAAGCCAGCAGAACTTGTACTATCATGGACTAGTAATAAAAAGCAGATTGGTTGAGAGCCTAACCAACTGCACTTACCCTTCTGCCTGGCAATCTGTCCGTCTGCTTTTTCATCACTAAAAACCCTGTAACTGGCCCCAACATTTTTGGAAACACATTAGTGTTGTTGCAGGTTTATTCACTCATATGGCAATGGCAATGTGTATTAACTTGTTCATAATTAATGAGAGCCAAACAAAAAATTAGGAATTGACACAAAGCAATCAAGAGGGGATGAGAGAAGCACATAAGAAACAAGATGATAACATCATTCCATCACAATTTCTTGCCTTACCTCCTTTGTAAGATACACTTCCTTTTCCTTGTAATTGGAAAGTGATGGAGCCCTTGTGGAACGATCAGGAGGATGCGCCTGGTGCTCCTCCAAATCATGCTCCAGTTGTGCCAGTCTCTGTGTGTGGTCCTCCAGCTGCTCGGTCTGGGAGTGGTACATGATGGAAGCCATTTTCTTATACAGGACAAAATGAGTGACAGCAGGGTTTAGCAATCATCATCATCATTTTCGTTTAACGTCCGTATTTTCCCATTTAGGATGGGGTTGGACGGGCGATGGCCGCTCTCCACATCTCTCTATCTTGTACCATATGTTCTTCTATTCCCATTAAATTCATATCTTCCATTACACACGTTTTCCACTTTTTCTTGGGCCTTCCCACCGGTCGCCGGCCCTCGACTCTCACCTCCTCTACCTCACTCAACACACACCCCTCCGCTCTTCTCACATGTCCAAACCATCTCAGTCTTCTCTGCCTCAACCTAACAGAAAGGTCTTCAACCCCACACATCTCTGCCACTTCACTGCTAGACCTCCCATCTTGCCACTTTATTCCAGCAATGGGGTCTTCAATTCAAAATTGTCTTTTATATAAGGAATTATCATCAGCCAGTCAAATGCATATCTTAAGTTTATACAGTGCTCTAATAACATTGCCACAAATTAATATATTATCCTACAAAGTGTAAAGAGTAAATAAGAGTAAAGTGTAAAGAGAAAATATAAAGAGGGAGAAAAACATACTGAAAAAAAAGAGATATAATATGTTGTGGACTTATAATTAGTCCAGTTGACACTCTATCTCCCATTATTTCTCTGAATGTATGATATTGACATTGCAACAGGCTGGTACAGCAAACACAAAGGAAAAAGAAGGAATGGTGGAATAGTTGAAGAACCAAAAGGGATTGCCTCAGAACTGAAAGGATGTTAAAACACATTAAGTACCATATCGCTCACATCTCTGCAAGCAATACCCGGTACCCATATACAGGATAATTTATCGATGGTTTAGCCATCTTACTATTTATGAATTTCTAACGATGGGAATTTTCCTGTTGCACAATTGACAGGTGTTACTTCAAGCAGTATATTGTATTATCTGCTGCAGTTAATTAAGTTAATTGAACTTTAATCTATACTCATCAGCAGTACTTTCATCTGACACAAAAATCGTCATTAGTTAGAATATATTGTACTGCAAATTAGGTCAGCATATGTTGTAGGGTTTATGTGCATTAACAATCAATTAAAGAGACCATATACCAGATTGAGTTTAGTGATTGTGCAGGGAAGGAGTGGGCGTTGAAATCTGCGCTGAGAGCCGACTGCACCTGGAAGGGGGGCTGCAGAGAGGCTTGCTGCCACCAGGTTGATTGTGTCAATCCATGCTTGAAGCTCTTTGCTGTCACTGTCAATACCATAACACAAGATCATAATACTGTACTTCAACATCACATTACTACAACACTCCAACAGTACATGCATTCTCCTGTACTATGGTATCACCACACTAGATTTTGGAGCAAAAGTGTCTCATTTAACCATTTAAATTATAATAACAGGGAGAACTTGAAATTGAAATTAAGAAAATTTAATCTTTTCTATCAAAGGAAGCAAAAAACAGAGCAACTTAAAATACCAGTTATGTAAGGAAAGTGGCTGGTGTAATTAAAGAATGAGTCTATGGTAAAGGAGGGTTTGAACAAGTAAAGAGGGAGTGTTGGAAAAGGGAAAACTGGAGACACTTCTGCTGTGGCCACCCCCTTGGAGGGAGTTTCCAGAGGGAATGAGGCATCAGAGCTATAGATAGATAGATAGGTAAAGACAGCGTCTGCATATTACAGGAGTACTGTACTCGTTCCCACAATGCTTATTGAAGTAAACATTCGGATGGATAACTGTACATATAGTATAGGACCAGTATATGATGCTTACTTAATTAGTTCAGAGGAAATAATTTAAACCACCTGATGAATAATTGTATACAATAAGTTCAATGGCTTGCCAGATATCAGCATTACCGATATTGCAGAATTTCTAGAATGGATTTCTAATCGCACCTGGTCTGGAGAAGGTACTCTGCCTGATCTGCAGTCTGAAGACGGAAAACATGCTCTTTCTTTGCATAATCATGGGCACGTGTGGCAAGGGCATGGTGGAGGCGGATGGCATTGTGACCGAGTTGGGCGTGCTGGGGTCCTCGTCGTGCACCTTGCTCATCCTTATGTAAGTAGAGAACCAGGTCTTGGATAACACAGAACCACATCTTCCATGACCGCTTCCCAAAAGCAGCTGCAAATATCAAAGTATCAGTTATATACCCATAAAAATACACACTGGGTGCAAATTAGAAACAATAATGTTGTGACACTGGCAATTCCTTGAAATACTGTTGAAAAACGAACACCACTAGCAGAGTACACATTAAATTAAACCCATGCCAAGCTGTGCAATACAAATATGGTATCTCAAAGTCTCAACCATGGAGTTACGATGTGATGATGCTGTAAGATGGAGAGGTGGTAGGGAGAATGAATCAACTCAAATGAGGGGCTGAGAATATCTATTCTTCTAAAGTGAGTTTCAGGTGCAAAAAAAATTAAAAGACCACCAAACATTATAAATCACCCTTGCTGGGACCATGACATCCCTCTCTCTGTGGCTGGGTATGATGTGTGCTTGAATGTGGATTGGTGTTGGCATGGGTCTCAATAATGGGCTTCATGAGGCCTAATGTCCAGTGTTGCAACATAAAATAATAGTACTGAAGAAAGCACACTAATCTATTTACAGGTTACTGTCCTCTATTTCCTCCATACATAAATAATTTCCTACCAAGGGTACTGTAAAACTCACATTATAACTGAAAGTAGAACATGGATGTAAAGGAGCTTCTTTGAAATATTTCTTCCATTAAAATTAAATCTATACATGTATATACAGTGAACAGATAATTGTGTGAGGATACATACTCTTTTTGCCATTGGGGTCGGTGCAACACTTCCTCATGATGTAACCCTTCTTGTATTGTGTGCCACTACCAGAAGGTGGGGTAAGGAAAGGGTTGCTGCCCACTGATACCTGAGTCTCTCCAGCTGCACTTGCTCCACTGTTGCTCCCACCTTTCCCTGTCCCACCTCCTGTGCTTGCACCCTCGCCATCAACTTCCTCATCCCTGTAATGCAGAATGTAATTCACAATCATGTACAACATTGTAATGGTTGAATATATATTAGAACATAAAACAACATAAAAGAGAACATATCTACAAGAAGACAATGGCATTAACTGTTTGACACTGGAGGCTATTGGGGCAAAAGTAAGCTATTGTAAGTAAGAATAGGTGGTTTTACGAACCAAGACTTTGAATAGTGGCAGCAAAGTACGGTGTTCCTGCCACTATCCTACAATCTCATCACGACACCACATCATTACCATTCAATGATACAGGGTATTCTAAACACTAAGACCACGCTTACATCAACATAGTGATGGGTTTCCTTTGAGGCTTAAACATTCACATGCAGTTAATGAAAATAAATCCATGCACTCACCACACTGCACCAATCCTTACATGTACATAATCACACACTGAACTTCCCTCTGCAACTTACAGTACTGTATCTAATTTTCCTGCCTGGTACTTATATTATAGTACACATATCCAGAGGGGCAGTTTATATTCCTAATAGCTTCACAAAAATACCAGACAGAGTCTTCTCCTAAGCTTAGGTACACATATCTGAATAGAAAATTGAAACTCCTCTAACCTCACTTTAAAAAATCATATGCCAACAGAAATGTATTAAATATACTGGTACCAGTATATATTTGTGGGTAGAGCAGTACAAATAGAATAAATGAAAGAATGTAAACTAAAATTTTAGGATGCAGTCAAACAACCACAAATAAATAAAATATAGTAAAAGAAAAGACTCACTTAGCCCACTGGAGAGGATGGTTACGCATGGCATGGTATAAGGACTTGAGCACTTCTCTGGGAAAATTTTCGCCATCATTGAGGTCAGCCAGGTTGTCAATGAACTCTCCGCACGTCATTTTCCGACCAACATTTTGCCCATGAAGATCTGTGTTGAGCAGCATCAACGCACAAGTCAGCGTATGAACTGCATCTGTAAGTACGACAAACCAACAAAAACTGATAATGTATCATAATTTTCAAACTATGCCAGGAAACAGAATCCATCCATTAGATCTTGGTACTAGGGGATAAGATTAATAGCAGGGTCCAGAGGGATAAGTAGACTCTAATTTGCTCAAAATTGGCTTCCCTTAAGACAATAGGAAGAATCCAATCAAGACCGTATCCATAATATCAAATAGAGTAATTCATTACAGAGAAACCTAAAAGAACACTGTTCCTTCCTTTTTTAATGCTCTGCTACAGTCAACAACTACTCTTACTCCTACCACAACATCCCATTCTAAACATGACCTGTTGTCTGCACTTCCACCAGTAATTATCAGTACTGCTCTCCTCTGGTACAACATGATCCTTAAGCACTCAGATGATTGATAAAAGGAAGAAAGGGGATATGAGCTAAGTGTTATAGCAATTCTATGGAAAACTGACAATGCTATTTGCTATAGGCAGAAATGTGTGAGGCCATACAACATTTCATATTGTAACTGTATGCATCCACCTACCCTGAGAGTTAAAGGTGCCGGGGTTGCAGTCAAGGTAACGTCGTGAAAAGTGTACTAAAACCCGCTCCCTCTCCTGTGTCTCCCCAGCTAGGCAGAATTTATCCAGGAACTTTCGTAGTGCTGCATCAAGTGTGTCGCCCCGAAAGTCAAAGTAGTTGAGGTATTCTTCTGCCACGGCTCGGCTGAATTCATTGCTGTGGTAGGTAAGAAAACTTGAATGGGCAGCAGTACCATACATAGTACATACATGCATAATATTCATTACACTGTAATTCAACCAGCCTGTGCAATGCTTAATACAGTATACAGTATAAAGTATTTTTTCTTTTCTAACACCCCACCATTTATAAGATCTATTCATATCTATAACATAGAGAAACAGACTGGAAGAACTGTAGAGCTTAAAACAAAATAATTTTAAGTATAATGTCTAGAGAATTCAGAAATCCCTTGCCATCTGCAAAATATTTATGGGGCTCATAGTATCTTTAATATATATATATATATATATATATGCTGGTACAGTATTTTAGCAGTTCACGTCACAACTACAGTAACTACAGTACCAGGGTATACAGTATGTAACATTTTCAATATTAAGTACTGTACAACCTAACCTGTATTTTTCACATTTTATTTTAAAGTAGTATGCATGTGTATTATAACTGTATAATAATTGGCAGTTGTTTTTGGATTCTTCTAATGTAACATAGAGATGGAAAATTTCAAAGTTAAGTGATAATTGGTCTTTGAAGGGTGAATAAAATTAAAGTTTATACAAATGTGAAACAAATACAGAAGTAACAGTACTATTGCCTATTTGCAGAATTAACTAGAATCACACAATTAAAAGACTAACAATAACTTAGCAGCTTAATGGTTAACACAATTATATTAAGTCTAAAAAAATTAAGCTGCAGTCAGCTACAAGATAGAATTGAAAGTGAAGTATGAGCTAATGAATATGGTATTATAGCTATAGCTAGGTTATATTAGTTATTCAAATATTACAATATCAATTATATCCATGGACAAGATATTGTGTATGAAGCCATGCAAACAAAATACCATGAAAATAAGTAATTTGAAAAGAGAGTGTGGGTTAACAGCAAATGATGACTAAGAGTATTGAAATGTCACATACTTTTGAGTATATAGGGGGAAAAATTTGCATAAGACAGTGCATGTGCAAAGTGGATGTACCAGTAATTCAGATCAAAGCATGCTCACAAGGCTTACTGATACACACAATATTTCCGTCATGACCAGCTGTCCCATAATATTTACATGCACCTGGAAAAATCTTACATATCTGTAAATATTTTATTTTGTACAGGTCTCCTTATCTGCAATGCTCAAAATCAGCACAAGATTAACTAGTACAGTACAATACTATAAAATAATGATGGTGTTAAGAGTGAAAAGACAACATATGCAACTATTGTAATTCTTACTTTTTTGAAAGGTGTCGTGATACATCAGTTTTCTTGAATCCATCAAGTGAGATGAGTCGCTTCGCCAGCCTGACAGCAGAGGGAATGTCAACGGCCTTGGGGCTGTAGTGGAAGCTGTGGAGAGAGTCGATGTCTGACTCATCCTCGCTGAGTGGGGGTGAGGCGGTGGTGGGGGTACGTGCTGTCCTGCCACCCCCGTCCTCCTCTGAAAGACAGGTAATTTCGTCCTCAGACTCCCTGAGCTCCTGGTAAGCCAGGGTGTCTGGGGAGAGGGTGCCCGAGCCAGGCGTAGGAGGTCGGGTATTGGTGGGTGTCAGGTCCGGGTCCTTGCCAGAGTCAATCCCTGGATCAGACAGATCACGTCCCAGGTGCTGCGGCCGCCGTCGGCCCTCTGGACCCTCCACCTTGATGACAATACGGTTGTCGTCCTGCCGCCTCACCCGTGCCCGCTCAGTCAGGTTGTGTCCATTGGGTAACATGTCCTTGGCACTGAAACTGTTGGCATAAGTTGGGGTAGTGTCATCCCACTCTAGTTCATCAGGGACGTCTGTATCAGGGCTAGTTAAGCTAGAGCTGTTAGAGCACACATTCTCAGAGCGGTTAGAGCTGCCCAGAGAGTCACGGCCACTACACATCTTGTCGTACACACCGCTACACGAATACTGCATGGAAGAGGTAGGGGACTGTGGTGAGGTGGGGGATGGAGAGCGGATCAGCGGGCTATCAGAGTCATGACTGGAGCGAATGCTGTCCGGAGGGGAGGAATTTTGAGGGGCATTATAGGTCCACACTATTCTATGATCACGGGAGTCATCCTGGGTGGGGCCTGAGGGAGGGGGAGGTGAAGGGGAGGGGTCATCACAGGTATCTAGCAGCGTGTTAAGTGAAGATGTTACATCATCCTCAAGCTCTATATTAACGGCACACATAATGTCCTTGCGGTACTGAAGCTGGTCCTCAGACTTTGATATCCTCACAGTAGAGGAGGTCGGGGGGTAAGTGAACTGCACACCACGAGCATTGTTATCACACACGGGGGAACAAAGACTGTGCGGACTCCCCCCCACCTCCCGCCTGGCAAGTCTCCCCAAGCCAGCCACTTCGTTGGGGCTGGTTGGAACACTGGCGCTGCCGGACTTTCGCAGGTCATCAACAGTCCGCTGTTGGGGGAGCCAGGAGGGGTTGTGGGGAGTCCGCGACAGGTTAAGGATGAGATCACCTGTCATCAAGTAGGCCTCAGATGTTGGTGGAGCACTGCCATTGCTGTGGCACCTCTCCCTCAGGCCATTCTCAGCCCGCACATCTGGATCGTGACTCAGGGAGCAGCGGTCAGATGCGTCAGACAGGGTAGGACTGGGAAGAGAGGGAGGTGTCCAGGATGATGGCTCAGGTGGGGTATGGGAAGACTTCTTGGCCTTGATGTGCTTCACTCCCTGCAAATCATCTTGGGTGATGGCTGCACGAAGCACCTCAGGGTTGTGGGGTGTAGCCAGGTACTGCTTCACTCGCTCCTGCACGCCTCCATCTGATGACACCACCACTCAAATTACACACAATTGCCATCTTACACATCAAACTTAGGACATCTTCACTTAGATCATACACACCATCTCATTCATGCACATCTCTACGCAGATTGTGCAATCCACCATTCAAAATTCAAATTACAAATAACATCCAACACAGATGGGACCAACCAATTGAAATATCTATGAGCAGTGAGACTGCAATAGCTACAGTACTCCCAGAGAGATTAAAGGGAATCATATTAACATCAAAGTTACTTATGGTATCTAAAAAGCAATTCTAAATCCAATACAGCATGATTACATGCACCAAATAGCATTCTCTATGACTAAGCATCAGCTTTGCATACCAAAGAAACAAAATAATCTAACTTCAGCATAGGAGATAATAACACACCAACAAAAGTAGGATTAAAATCCAAGCTAGAATGAGCATTGTAAAAATTTCCATGTCTTAGCAACTGCATTACAAAAGTAAGGTTTCCATATCTAGAAAGTTACATTACTGTACAGAAAAGCAAGGATAACAGCCCCAGTTGTGTTGGTAGCATTTCTCCTTCATAAATACACTGTAGTAGCAGCCCAATCATCTTATTCATACAGTACTACCTTCAGCATTCATTCAAATTTTTGAAGGAAGATTCACCTACACAAAAGAGAAGAAAGCACAGTTCTATACAGTATTGCCTCAAGTGAAGTCTAAGTAAAAATCATTCTGAAAAAAAAAAACAATTATTTTTTTATATTGAAGTTACTATTTCCTTCAACTCCTTCCAAACATTTTCTTCTCAATAAATGTAGGAAAAAAAGGTCTGACATGATTACATGACATATTATGTACTTAAGATTTAGAATACTTCACCCCAGACACATATCAAATAACTCTTTCCAAAAGTAAAGGAAATTTACATTTAGGAACTTCACTTAAAAAATAAACTTAAACTAAAATATTACATTCCTCCCAGCCTAAAATTGGTAGACAAAAATGGACTCACCGGTTTTAAGTTTTAGGGTAACCTCTGATGATGAAAGACGAAGGCAGTTGAGAACTGGGGAAATAAAACTGTAGATTAGTTTCAGTTCTTCTTGCATCACATATCTCACAATATTACACCAAGTCTCTGATATTATGCCCCTCACATGACAGCTTTAATATGAACATGATATCTTGAAATGTGAAACCACCACAATACAGCTCCACATGAACAAAAATGTTCTGTATAGCCTACCTGAAGAGAGACCAAATTAAGCTGAAACAAAGTAGATAATACACACAATAGGCTATATGTTCTGGAAATTATGAGCTTCTCTCTTAACAATACTCTGGTGTATTAAATTACGCTTTATAGTACTGTACCGTACTTCTGTTATCTTTTATGAATATCATCTTGCTTCATCCATTTCTCTATTTACATAAGATTGTTAGTCAACAACAATAATAACAATCAAATTGTATAAATCCTATTAATAGGGCAAATTATGCTGCTGGCTTTTGCACTTATGCATCTTCAAGAGGCCACCAAGGTACAATAAGCTTTGTTAAAGACTGTCTTTATCATTACATTATGGAATATACATATTGCAAAAAAAACTTATATGTTTTCATTTATTTTGTGTGGAGTGAGGATTTTATGTTACAAGTGAGGACTGACAAGTATTTCAACTGAAATAAGGAATGATAAAATGCTGATATCAACATATGCACTGGTAAGAGAATTGCCAGACTTTTTGAAAATACATACCGGTACTGGTACAATACTAGATAATGTGGATATATACAATATAGGCTACTTAGCACCTATAGTGACCATCTACACTTCACTGACCTTCTTTGGTAGTGAATGTGACCACTTCTTGCCCATTAACCTCCCAAATGATGTCACCTGGAGCCAGCTGTATAGGGGGATATTATAATCAGTCAACAACTATATCACTTCACAATTACACACATCCTTAAATTTTCAAAGTGTAATACTTTCATTTCATGTGCAGTAACCATAATTTTCCTATTCCATCAATCTATCATGCTTAAAAAAAAAAAAAAAAGTTCCTAATATAGAGGTAATGATTCCCTCTCACTTGCCCACAGAATGCACTGTACATATTCTTCTAAAACCCATCCTTCCCTAACAATGGTATCAATGAAGAAGTATATGAGACCATAAAATCATCTGCCAAAACCATATCATCTCATCAACCCAACATAATACTGTAGTGTGAAAATATGTGAAGAGAAAGAAGACAGGTGAATAAAGTGATTGAACACAAGGGATGCCCGGATACCAATATCCCAAATATATTCTTAAGGGGAATGAATGCCCAATAGAAACATGTTCACTCAAGTACCAATAATTATCTATTTGAATCCCCACACCCACACCTTATCACTTATACCCGAGCAGAATTCCTTTAGAAGATGCCCCATTTTCGAGATATGCCCCGTTTTCACTCTCAATACAAACATGGGGGACTTGTGGGAATGCGGGGTTATGAGTGGGGGAAAACACGCATTTCACTATGGTTCTGCCTTTATAATACACTTCCTACTGTTATTTCCGTTGATTGAAATCACGTTCTTGAAGACCCACCCAATCATGAGGAGGCGTTGGATATCGCGGGTTTCGGTTGGGGAGAGAGGCTACTTCTTAAACTATTGGCTAGGGCTTCGCAGTGTTACCACATCCGGCTAGGTCCCGGAAATTTGCCCTGGTCACTTTATGATAGTTTACACCGGTAGTTTGCCCAGGTTAAGTCCCGGTAGTTTGCCCAGCTTAGGTTCCGGTTGTCTGCTGTGGTCTAGGTTATGTTAGACTACTACTTTCCAAATTAACCCTTTGTATTGGGGGTGAAAACAGGGCATATCTCGAAAATGGGGCATCTCCAAGAGAAACAACATAGATGAAAAGTGTCTTAGAATGGTCCAAATAGTGGGTAATGATACTAAAATATACAATATTGTGTACGGAGCACTACTATAATTTTACCAACACCACACACAAGGACAGACTACACATAAAACTACGGGACGTAAGCAGGAACGTTCGTGTATACGACAGCATTGTACCGGTGCGGGTATGACTCCATAGACAAACAACAGAGCCACTGCACCAGTACCACATCATCGTATACACCATCAATGTTCTTGCATACGGCCCTATAAACACTAACACGGTACCTTAGTGCAATCATGTTCTCCTCACTACTTATCATGCCCCATGGGAGTTACCTGACAGGAATTAGCAGCAGGTGAGCCTTCAATGATGTCGTATATAATGGGTGGGAGCTCTGAGCCGGCGCCCCCAAGGATAGAAAACCCGAAGCCACAAGTCTCACTTCTCTTTAATTTGACATACTTGATAGAGTCGGCCATCTTCCCCCCTCCCTGCCTTCCTTCGTCTGCTACCTCGTCACCTTGTTGGTCCTCCTACAGGCCTCTTCTTCCAGCCTCCCCGCCCCTCACATCTCCGAGGTGGCCCCAGGGTGATGTCAGAGGTGTGATGGAGGGGAAGGTGTAGGTGGGAGGAGGTGCAGTACAGTGTGAGGCAGGGGGAGAGATGGTGGTGTAACTCCCAGGCTGCCAACACTACCAACAGTTCACTTGTAAACAAACACAATAAACTATAAGGTCATCACTAAAATGTCTCAGATTACACCATCGAAAATACTCATATTATTATAAACATTTCAGTTCCAAGTTATATATTGATCAATGCCTAAACATTCAATGTAATTAACATTTGTTTCTGTTACCCATCACTATTATAGCATCTTCGCTGAAAGCATATTTGCATCTTTTACCTACGGTATAGGCTACAATAGACATGGATCCAGGATGGATCATCTCTTGGATGGTATGGACTCTACTATATTATGTGTACATATGATATAGCATATACGTCACTGTTTATTATTAGATAGTCGGTATCAGAGAACACTACACTGTACTGTACGTACCCTTCGTAGACAGTACCCTCCTATTGTACTTACACCACCCACACAGCCTATAATATATATACGTATATGTCTATACACCCAAACCGTGTACACATTCATAATAGTATACATATATACATACTTCATGTAGATAGGCAGTCTCTCACACAGACTCACCGTTGGTTCTTTATATACATATATCTCCATGTCTGCTTCCTTTCACACTACATTTCGATGTCGTTTTTCCATCTAATGATCATACACCCATATTTCACTCCCATACTATACATCCACACCACACCCATACTATTAATGTATATGATCACACAAAATCCTAAAAGTTAATTGTGGCCTATGTACAGGTTCGAATTCTCGCGTCGGGAATCCTTCCGAATCTACTAGCAAGGTCAAATAATGCACAGTTCGGGATGTGTTCTGACAGTAGATAATTTCGGTACGTTCAAGGGAGTATGATATGCTTTGAGAATAAAATACCGTCCTAAGACGAGTAAAACTGTGATAGAGAAGAGATGCAACTTTTAAAAATGAAATAGAAGGTAAGGAACTCAAGGAAGAGGCGACATACAAGAAAAAAAAGATAAACAAAATGCCGGGAGTCTGTCTTTATTAAATTATAATAGTAAGTCAGAGGGACATTTAATAAGCCAACATCACTATTACATGTCTAGAAAAAGCTGACATAGACCTATACACCTTTTTCTCCATGAGAAGCAAGATTGTCGTCCCTGCTCATAGCATCAGAGGCAACATGACATCTAGTAGCCAACGAAAGCCATATCCATCTCCTGCACCTCTCCATCAGTCTGTAAGAACCTGTGCGACAATTCTTGCAGTCGGATTCTTCTATAGTCGCCATTAACAAAGACAAAAACCAGGAGTAATTACCACCTTTCCTGTCTAGGCCACCAACCCTTGGAAAGAATCAAACCCAAAATAAACTCCAGCATAGTTTATCCTCGAAGTACCACATTTTCTATAGGAAATATCCACTATCCACGACCACAGCAACCCGTATTTAGTTTGGAAAATTAATAAAACAATAAAGCAGGGTGCTATAGCTAATCACACTTATTTTAATATGTATGTAGGATACCTTTATTTATGTTTCAACAAGTCCTTTTTATAATAGGCTACGTTATCGTGGGGATTCGTGGCCTCATATATATCTTCAGTCCTTATATTTACTCATATTATTATTATAAAAGGGTCAAAAATACTATACAGAATTTTCTGCATAGAACTACAAGTTATCAAAATATACATTAGGTATATACTGTAATTATACAACCACAAAAGACGCATTCACGTTAGGTTCATAAATATGTTAGACAATTTTTCAGTTTACATTTATTCCAGCACGTACTGCTTTAACCTCCCTTCAACTTGTGTAAAATTACTTAGAATATTTATCTTCTCTTAATCCTAACTCTCGTCGATCTTTTCATTTCCATCAGAATAGTCCCTCAGGGTCCTCGAATTTGTGCAAGGGAGGTCTCTCATCCAGCCAGGCAGCGATAGGCGGGAGGCTGGTGACGGCTTCGAGGAGGGCCTTGGTGCGTGGGTAGTCCTCAAGCAGGGTGGTGCCCAGGATGTCACGGTAGATGTCAAGGTAGGCCGCCACAGCCACGTCCACCCATGTTTTCTGTAATACACCACAAAATACTTATCCTTTATCTGAGTTTGTGGTAGATTCCAGAACCAAATCACCAGTTGTGGCTCAGTGGTAAGGGTCTTCTACTAAAACGTACAGTCGGCTTGTCTTACTATTTTGATTAACGTGTTGGTAGTTATGAATTCCTAAAGATAGGCCTACCCATTATTTTATCACCATCATATACTATTAACGTACAATATATATATACAGTACAGTGTTTAACCCTACATGGACCCAGGTAGCCTACGCCTACTGTTATAAGTCTTTAGCTAAAGTGTGGCGACGCTGGAAAAAGAAAGTATTGTAACATAATAACCATGCACTATGATGTTGACCAATAAACCTGGAGATGGTGATTGAACTATTGATACGATATATGGGCAATCCACATTGGAATTAATCATGTAAAAGCGTGATTACTTTCCTCAGTTTGTTAGTTGAGAAAATTTCCAATAAGTAGGTTATTAAATTTTACCATCTTCTAATTTACTACAAGCAGCTACTCACTATTCATAACAATAGTAACAATCTGATGTCCACGACTGTACAGTAGAAGGTTGATTGCTTGATTTATTTATATTAGGCGCCGCAACAGCGAGGTCATATAGCGCCAGAAAAAGGTGGCTAGTGGCTGGGGCCGAAGGGACGCCCAAACCCTTAAAGTATTGCCCACATCACTAATGCAGGTGTCGAGTGAGGTGTTGTGCTTACCTCTGGAGAGAGAATCCATCCCTCCTCTGATACCCTGACCTCGATGTTCTGGAGTACCACAGGCAGTCTCTCCTTCACCTTCTCAGCGTTAGATTTCGCCAGTGCCTCATTTCCCAGCACCCTGCCATGCACAAAGTAAATAAATAATAGTAACAATCAAATAAGTAAGCATATGTGTGTGTGTGTGTGTGTGTGTACAGAGATGAAAGGTTTCGAGGATTAACAAGAGAGATCGGTGGGAGGGAGAGGTGTACATGAGCAGGCAGGAATAAGGGACGATAGCCTATGCCCTATAGGAAAAGTGAGACAAAGTCCCTCACCAAAGACTACTACACAAGTTAAAATTCTATGGCATACAGGGACAACTTCTTCACTGGATTAGAACGTTCTTGACTACCAGAAAGTAAAGCGTAGTTTTTGACGGTAGTCAGTCTCCACCTGTTCCTGTGATCACTGGGGTACCCCAGGTCACTGTCCTGGGCCCCCTTCTCTTCCTTTCATACATTAATGACCTCCCACTTCTACTTTCCTCTACCACTAGACTCTTTGCAGACGATAGCTTAGTTTACAGACCAATTAAAGATAGGAATGACTGCCTTCGACTACAGGACGACCTAACTGCACTTGAAGACTGAGAAGTCAAGTGGCAGATGATATTTAGACCAGACAAATGCCATCACATCCGTTTTACCCGTGCTCATAATCCTATTCCATATACATATCAGCTATACAACACTAACTTCGACACAGTCCCTTCCCACAAATACTTGTGCGTCCATATCTCAGCGGACATGAGGTGGAACACACACATAGGTAGCATCAGGGCCAAAGCCAGTAGGGTCCTGGGATTCTTGAGCAGGGGTAACACAAACATCAAAATTATTGCGTACAACACTTTCGTTCGACCACACTTATTAGAGTATTGCGACACCGTCTGGGACCCACACACTTACAATAATATCAATAAATTAGAGTCCATACAAAACAAAACTGCAAGATGGGCCAGACGTGATTACAGACACACTACATCAGTCACTTTGCTTAAACAAGACACAAAACTAGACCCATTGGCAACAAGAAGACAAATACACAGACAACAGATGATATACAAAATCACAAACAAGTTAGTTGACATAGATAAATACACATATCTACACCCTACAAGTATACGGTCCACTAGAGGCAGCCACAACTTAAAATACCATACATACCAGCACAAACACTGATATATTTAGGCCCTCATTCTTTCCCCGCAGCATCCAAGAGTGGAATCATCTCCCATCTCATATAGTTAATAGTCCCACTCTTGACACTTTTAGAAATAGGATCACCAATCATAACCTTCCCAATCCTAATCCTCAACCCACAGTCCCTGACCCAATCCACCTTCATCCTAACCCCCTTCCTAATCCTACCCTGGATCCCTAAATCCCCCGCACAACCCCCGCATATTATGCTGCCCACGAGCAGCCCTCTGCGGGACCTTAAACTTGAACTGGAAGCAGTCACAGGGAGGTACCGTACAGTCGGCCTCAGGAATTCGTATACACCACTGTGAAAATAATCAAGAGTCCCTAACAACTAGAAAATTTAATACATTAATTACCTAACACCAAGATTTTTTAGAAATGCTTTTTTTTTTGGTTAATATTTGAATCAGTCAGTCAAGAGAAAAATGTCTACAACTTCTTTAACCAGTGCTCTGTGTACGAATTTCTGTGGCCGACTGTACATACTGAATTGATTATATTTTATTACCAAATACACGTATAACGAATTATCAGAGCACTGGTAACCTACTTATATACATCCAGTAATAAAGTGAGTCATTTTCGAAGCATATTATTTTATAGTTTGGAGTTATTTGGTTGCCTCCAGCAATTCACGTACATAACACAACACCACATACACCATCAGTATAGATTACTGTTTATGTGTGTACATACAGTATATGGTAAACCGGATTAATAAGAGGATGCGTGTATCAAGGAGGAGAGGATAAAGTTATCAGGGGTTCAGCGAAGAGTGAGAGGAAATACTAATTAAAGGAAGGGAATTGAGGGGACGAACGGAGGATGGGAAGGGAAGGGTAGAGAAGATTGATGGGGGAGGACCAAGGGGGTGCAGTGAAAATAGCACACACATACATATATACACACACACACACAGTAGAGAGGGAGGGAAAAGGGAACACAAATTTAAGGGGTGTAATGCGCGCACAAACACACACACGCACACACACTGCCTTCACCTGGCAACAAGAGCAGAGCCAACATAGTAAGAGATATCATGAAATGCCTCCATGATTTCTTCTTGGCGTGTTGCCGTCCAGAGATCCAGGGAGGCCAGTTGGTGCTTCTTGCCAAGGTAGCGACAGATGACGGTGGTCTGGTGAAGCTGCTCCCCGTCCACTACCAACACTGGAGTCACCTTGAAGTGGAAGTCTGTGGGACGAGTGAGGGTATATGGATGGGTCTAAGAAAAATGGATCATTCGTTTCTCCTACTTGCATGAGTCAATTTGAAAGCTACTGAATTCCTCCAAAAAATAGTGGGCGAATTTGAGTGTATATGCTTGGGTCTAAGAAAAAGGGATCTACCTGAATGAGTCAATATGAATGTTATACTGCATTAATCCAAACTATATCCTACTACGAACCCCCCCCCCTCCCTTATTCGTGTACTAAGGCAGTCCGTTTCCTGACATAGTTTAGACTTTAGGGTTATAGTTTAAGTTGAGATTCTCTTGTTGGTGAATTGGAAGGTCTCTTACTCTTCCAAACTATGCCACGAAACAGAACCCCCTATTAGTACCATTGAGAGTGTCAGTTTTCCTGATATAGTTACGAGGAATCAAAGACCTTCCAATTTACCAACATCAGAATCTCCCCTTAAATACGTACGTAAATAGCATTAAATTGCAGAAGTCTGTGCACAAGCTTTTTGAAAGAGCAATCTACTACAACAGCATAATACATAACCCCCCTCATACACACCTTCCATATCACCGCCCCCTCATACAGAACATAAGTATCCACTTCCAGGGATAATTGGTGAAGCTCTTTTAATTAATTACACTGCATCAGGCTGTTCCAAGTAAGCCTGTTGGATACCTAATTATTATGACTCGTGACTGTACCAATTTATACTAGAGTAGCCTACCGCCATACCATACCACTCACCATTCTTTCTAAGTGGCCACTGTGTAAAGACATCAATACGTTGTTCAGTGTAAGGCTGTTCCAACACCTTCAGTAGCCACCTCACAGGCTCACCACGTGCCCTAAGATCCATGTACTGCAACTCGTACCCCATCTGTAAGAGGTCAGGGATTGACATGTGTTAATAAGAGAGGGTAGTATAAAGTGTTGGTGGTATATATGGAGCCACTGATTCATCCAAACTATTCCAAGTCCTGCTCCAGGGGGGGGGGGGCTAATTTTATTCTCTGTGAATAATAGGCGTCCCCCATAGGGCAAAAATAAAGATCGTTGTAGGGATCTGCCCATATGGATTAAAAATCCAAGTGAGGTGTACTGCAACCGATCTTTTTTTCCACCTCCAGCACACGGGGGTGCATTATCCCTTTGCATGCAGCAGTCTTAACTCCCTCCCCCACTATGGTTCCTTTAGGACTGGTCTGATGGAAGTTGTGAGACTTCACTTGTAGCTCTTGTAGTAACGTGGACTTGGGCCTACAGCACTGGCTGTGGGATCAAAGACCTTCTCCCTAATCTCCCTGGCGGTCGGAGGTCCCCAGACTCCCTGGGGGTCGGAGGCCCCAGCTAGATTCCCTTGTCCAATAAGCTCAGGTCCCATTTCCCTGAGATTTGCTTCGGTAGCCCAGCCGGCATATAGGGCCAGCCCCTCCTTTTTTTTCACTTCGACTAGAGTGTACCAAGGGTCTGTGGGACAGGAAGCCATTCTGCCCCGGGAGAACATCAACAACAAAATCAACAACAATTATTCCAAGTCACAGGGCACCATTGTTTTTGTTCTTTTCCCAGACATATTTTGGAGGAATCAAGGCGCTCTTATGTACCAAAAGTATACTACTACCCCATTCCTTTCAGGGTACGTCTATCACATTATTGTAGCTTCTTTCGTCATCATCCGTCCACTGACCTCCAACCTCGGGCCAAATGTGTTTCGTTTAGTTTCCCTGTATGGTATCCTCTAATCTCATATGCCTATAATGAAGTTGGACAACGGACGAATATCCTTAGTTTGACCATGACGAAATATTAATGTGCATGTGTGATATACCTCCTAGGAAGCTAAAGAACGTTTAAGATGATAACGAAGCTATATATATCATGGGAGTCTACTGCAGCTATAAGCACCATACATTATGTTATGTAGCCTATATATGTTCATGTGTGCTGGAATGTAAATTAGTTATATATAGGTAGTTTGTCTATAAGTCTCCATACTTAATAATCATGCAAAGTAAAACTAAAATAAAAGTAATTTAAGTTCCTTCTGGGCACTTTTCAACAGACACACAACGATAGTATTAAAAATGACCACATGCCTACAGCAGTGTGAGGACGCCGAAATGTTATACTGTATATACTCACGTTTGTAACTATACCAACTCACTGACTGCAACCAACAACAACCTCCGTCGAGTGCCGCTACTGTACTGCTGAGAGTCTGAGGGAAGGGCTTATTTTAGCCTTTTAGGGTTCCCAGGCCCCCTCCCTTCTCTCTCTCTTTCTCTGTGTTTGGTGTCAACGTGACGAGTTTCATTCAATCTAATCTTCCTTACCGCCACCAGTTTTATTTTGTTTTGATAGTTTCATTCACTAATAGTGACGGCTATAAAAATTAATGTTTTTCGGTATGTGCAGCATATTTCTGAATAATCTCCTATCTCTCCACATGGCCAAACCACGTTAATCTTCCTCTTTGTATCACTCGGGCTGCCCTTAATTCTTAATTAATTTGATTTCACAGCTCGAGTAAAGCGGGCCTAATTATGCTTAGGTTGAGGTTGTAGAACTTCCCTATCCAATATCAGGAATACCTGAAAATTATATAGAACATCTTGCATAGCATCATGTGGTGACAATAAATTTCTGTAAGCTATAGTTGATGGAGGGCGTTACCCTTTCTCACAAGGTCTGTGCACACAAAGGAGAATATTGACCTTAAGTTTTAACCTTTCAGAAGTGAAACGAGAAAACATCCTCTGCATCAACATATCCTGTATCTTCTGGGTGCACTGAATTAATTAAGTCATATTTTGACTTACCATAAATTCCAAACCAGCTGATTTTCAAGCCTCTTCAATATACATTTTTCCTTTACCACATCACTTTATTCCTAAAATATTACAGAATTTGGGGGATTATATCAGTACTTCAAAATTATAGATTCCCAGTAGAATGGGCTATATAGTGGAACGTTGGTAGGATGTTTACCCAGGAGGTTACCATTAAGAGAAGGGAAGCCAGTGACAGTGTCGCCTTTTCCGGCCAAGTGCAGGAAGGTCTTATCAAGAAGAATCCCCAGTACCCACACCACGCATGTTATATTCGTTCCACACGAAATGAAGGATAATTTATAACGTACACAATCATATACTAATAAACTTCAATTATTTAGTCGTTTCACCTCAGACAGTGGCGGATTACTCTATAACCATGATAGGGCAAGCAAGTCCTGTGTGATCCACTTCGAATTGGGTCATTACTCACTACAGACGTCATCTACGACTACGAAATTATTAAAAAAAAAAATGGAATGGGTTAGCTGATTCTGTTTTTGAGGGTGTAGGAGTTAGCGGCTTTAAGACTCGTGCTAATCGTTGGCTCTGTCGGTTAGATTAGTTTTTTTTTTTTTTTTTTTTTTTAATATAACTTTCCGTGATCGTGGTCGCAGTCTGGGGTCTTCGGATCTATGAATAATTTTGTTCTCTCCCAGCCTGTTCACTGATCATTACTAATAATAAAATTAATAATAATAATTATCAAAAGTACTTAAACCCATTAAATTGCAGAAGAGTCTCCAGTTTTCCCCGTTCAAGCACTCCCTCCTCACTTGCTCCATCCCCCCTCCCACTCTCCCACTTCTCTCTCTCATACTCTTCCACTCTCTTCTGCCATCTAACCGGAGATCTGTCTCTCACATCAGCAGGTCCCACAACTTCACTATAATACACCTTCTTTACAAACTCTTCACTTTGCATTCTCTCTACATGTCCAAACCACTTCAATGTATTAAGCTTCACTCTCTATATCACTCTACATTCAATACCAATTTCTTTATCACTCATACCACACCTCTCATACACACTCTCATTACTTTCTCCATTCCACCTACCAAGTCCATGGACATGCTCCTATCACAGATAACTCATATCCACAGCACCTATTCTAGACTGATGAGCCCTATTCCATGTGCATGTATTCGATGTATATGTCAGTGTTGGCAGGAGTATACTATTTCTCAGTCCCTTTTTCACTTCCATACTCACACTCCTACCTTTCATTATCCTCCCCAGTGATCCTATGACCTGCCTGCCCCTCACTGCTCTCTCCCTGATTTCTCCTTCCATACTTCCATGATTACACAAATATGTTCCCAGATACTTGAATTCCCTCACCTCCTCCATCCTCTCACCCCCTAGAGTTATCTCACATTCCGTCCCAGTTGACACAGCCACTCTATAGGGAGTAGCAAAGTAAAGTACTTCTGTTTTGGTCCTCTCAAATACCATCACCTTACTCTTACCAACATTCACCTTCAGTTTTCTTCGCTTACACACTAACTGAAACTCATCCACCACCCTCTGTAACTCCCTTTCACTCTCGGCCAGCAGCACAGTGTCATCTGCAAATAAGTTAGCAACCAAGGCCCAATCTACTCCATTCATCCTCAATTTCACACCCAGGCCCTCCACCTTTCTCATGCAACCATCCATAAAGATATTGAACAGCCATGGTGATATGACACACCCCTGCCTCAATCCTACACTGATATCAAAGTTCTCACTCAAATCACCCTCGACCCTCACACAAGCTTTTGCCTCTCTATAGAAATCCTCAATCCCCTCCAGCAAGCGCCCACCAACACTGTAAATCCCTAATACATCTGTCATAGCTCTCCCATCAACCCTATCCTATGCTTTCTCCAAATCCATGAAGGCAGCATACAACTTCCTACCCTTCCCAATATATTTCTCCACTGCTGATTTTATTGCAAAGATCTGGTCCACACATCCTTTACCCTTTCTGAAACCTCCCTGCTCCTCACTAATTTTATTCCCAGTTGTATACTTCTATCATTCTTTCAGTAATAAGAACCTTCCTATACACTAAGAAGGCTTATTCCCCTATAGCTACCACACTCATCCCTACTTCCCTTACCCTTGTACAGAGGCACAATTATGGCTCTCCTCCAGTCCTTTGGTATCTCTCCCTGCCTCCAGGCCAATGTGCATATAAGCAGTGTAGTGATCCAAGGTCAAGCACCTTCACTTCCCATTAGGTACCTCACGCATCCTTGACTTCACCTATTAGCCTGCGCGAGAGCGCCTACCAACTTGCTGAGCCCATCACTCACCTGCTGCCACTGCTCACCTTGCCGCACTTCACCAATGGTGGATATATTATAGGGATTTTAAAGTATTCTCGTTTGTCTTTTCCTGTTTATATGTTCTGGTTGCTTGATTGCATAATTGACGGTAAATATAGTAAATAGAAGAAAGGAACTCAGTTGAAGAAAAAATATATACTGTATTGTGATGACCTTAATTGGCTAAAAAGGTTATGTAGCCTACAGGTGGCATAGTAGGTCATTACCCCTCACTATACAGCTTAATTGTAAATGTTACTTAATTAGTCTTGAATCTGGATCAAGTGAAAAAGTAAGTCAGACACAGGTGTTTTATGTAGGCAAAGAAAGAAGTATTGCTAGAGTACTTGCTAGAAGAGGCGGAAGGGCAATCAATATGAAATAAACATATAGTGATCATGCGAAATCTGAAACAAGGTCTTGTTAAACAGGAACAAACAAGATATGTAGGCTACTATATTTAGAGTTATATGTTCTATCAAGTGTCACAGACTGAGAATCATAATTATAAATTAAATTAGTGTGCAATTTGTTTCTCCAGTGACTGCTTTCTGCATTTATTAGAGTAAATGTGTACAAGAATTGGGGACTTCTGATTCCTCCAGATCATGCCACGAAACAAACTTCTTCCATTATAGCCTTGTTGGTATTTTGTGGCAATATTTGAAGGCCTTGTTTATCTCCAATTTTCGTATTACAGTACATCACAGAGTCCCTTAACAACATGACAGCCAGGGAAATGGTTCAAGAGTTGTCTGGGAAAACCTCATATCAAGAGTTATTGTACACAGTTATCTTGTTTCAGTTAATACATCTGGCAACTCAAACAAAAATTCATTGGTGTAAGTTTATATCCCCATTTTATAAAAGACAACAACTAGTAATTACAGTACAGTATCTCTAATGTGAGTTCAATATATATGGAATGTGATGTCCTATGGCAGTGAAGATGAACAATTCTGGGACCAAGCTGGCAAAAATATCTCTTAAAAATGTTTTAATTATTAGACAAAGAAAGTAATGCAAAATTTTGGTATCCCTGCATTTGGTTTGTATCTTACCCTGATCGAGGTAACCAAATTTTGCACCACTTTGTAAATACAGTACTGCATAATTATGTGAATTTTATCATTATTGTGTACAGCACAAAAAAATATCAGGTTAACATGACAGATAAAAATTAAACAATTTTTTCAATCTATCAATTAGAGATTATGGAAACTGATCAGAAATTAAATCTATATATGCAGTGTCATATAATTTTGGTCCAAATATAGGCTACCTAAATCAGTTGACAGTTTTGTTAGAGATGCTTTATGCCAAGACTAGACATTGTGATTGTTCAATGGCAGGACACCACACCATCACACCTGTCCCAACACTACTGAAAATAAACGCCAGAGCCTAACACGGAGATGTTGACCACATTTACATAGTTTTCCTTAGTTGATGGTAAAATCCAAAACCATTATCATAAGGCTTCCACACTAGGCTAGGAGTCAACACATCAGCCAGTTGGATGTAATCTGTGGATAGATATTGTGGACAATACCATAAGCTAGAGAAAATTAGACCATAAATGAGTCATATTATATAAGATCTGTAGGACACACTAAGCAGATGTAACTCTAATGGGAGCACAGCACAGTAAAAAGAAAATGACTGTATAGTACTTCAGATACCAAAAGTTGATTTGAATCATATTAAAAGTTTGCAATACAACAAATTTCTGCCAAAAAGGAACACAGCTCCTGCTCTGCTTATTTTAAATAAAACAATTTTGTTCCTATTCACCATCACCTAAGTATAAAAGCTAAGCCAAACACTATTAGCACCTTGAACATTATCACCATCATAGCTACTAATATTTCAATTAACTAAAGTTATATTTTCTGCTTTATAGAGGAAATGAAGCATGGAAAAGGATGAGAGACATCTACTGACTACTAAGTACACTTCAAATGTACAGAAAATGCGGTAAAAAATTACAAACTGCAGAAAGGAAAGAGAAGCGAGCAGTGCAACATCATGAGTGAATTCCCCCACTTCCAGCACTCCATTACACTTCTTGTACACTGGTGCTCAAAGGTTTATAAACCTTTTGATTTATGTAGTTGCTCAGGCATTTGTCAGCCATCAGTCAATTTCATACAGCAAAGACTTGTATATCATGGAAGGTGTCATACCTTTCCCTGACATCTATTAAATTCTATACATCATAAATTAAAATTGTTAAAAGAAGGAAAATGCTCCAACCAGTATCCACTTTGATCTGTTACCTGTAACTTCAAACTGGATGACATAAGCACTCCATATCAATAAAGTATAAGGTGGTGAGTATTGTGTGTTGGTAACATAATTGCTTCACTCCCTGAAAACTTCTATGAAGGACTAGACTTGACCAAGGTATGACCCAGAAAGTTCAAGCTCATTTACTACCACTACAAATTTCTTCACTGCACTAAGCTCTTTTTGACCACTCTCACATACTTGATTCACTTGCTCCCACTACACCAAGTATGCACTCACACTTTTCAAGGTGATCTGGAACCATGTGAGTCACTGTCATTATTTTTAAAGCTACATAAACATTTCAGTGATATTGTACTCTCGGAAGTGCCAGAAAAAAATTCATGGTATATAATTGTAGGCCTACACATATTCTGCACAAGTTGCATACCAATAACAAATTTCCATCCTTAACCCTTAGAACTTTTATTATTGCTAATAAAAAGCTTGATGTGAAAATCTGTACAGTATAACATTTTCAACCTTCTAGATATGCAATACACGACTACATGCTTCCCTTTAAATTGTGGATATGTCCTGGCATGTCTGTGTGATGCATGCTGGTGTTTACTGAGTCAACATCACTGTGATGCACACAATTTTTTTAGAGTTTAATCAGCTGGTTATCAATAGATATGTTTGTTTAATCATATCACTGCTATTCAAGTTATTATGGTTTATAAACCTTTGAGCAATAATGCATACCGAAAGTAGTTCTTTTTTTTAACCCTGTATTATTAAAATACATTCTTCACACATTTAATGTCTGCTTAGGAAAACCTGCCAAGCTTAGCATTGCAAGGTTCAAGCCATTGTTTCCAAATTGTGGAAGTATATCCATATCTTCATAAATTATGATGAGAAAACCTGTGCTATAGGTAAAATATGACCTTCATTGTGCTTATATATTATCTCTGAACAAACTGATATAAATTAAAATATTTGATTATATAATAATTACCATTACAATCCCCTTCACCTCTCTGGTACAGGCACTATCACTTGTAGTCTAGTCACACACAGGCTCCTGCAACACAGCATTGTGAGTCCACAACACACCACACTCAGTGTCACAAAATGGCACAAGACTTACACATGGTTTTCAAACTTTTTACGTGTATGTCTATTGACTTATGAGTCACTTGGTTTTCTTCCAGCTTGTTATGGTTTCATTTCTATTTCTGTTTTGACTTCTGAGTTCATTTCTGTTTCTGTTTTAGGTTCAAGTATTTGCCTACAATGAGGCTAGTCTTAGGGTGTAACAATGATCCTGAGATTTACATCGAGGTTGTTGTGGGCACGTTCATTGATGCCTGAATAATCAAGGGGGCGGCCCGTCACCTCGAGGTCAAAAGTTGCTGGATGATGAAGGCGGCGATGGAAGTGAAGTGAGGCCACACCATGATGATGTGATCGCATTTCAAATACTCCATCCTCATTTCCTTGAGCTATCTTATATTTCACATTATTCTGTGGATGAGTGGGAGTTTTTCATATTATGCAAAATAAATTATAATGTTAATGTGCAATCTAATCATAGATTACTGTATACACTCAACCATCGGCTATCGTGGATATGGCTATCACGCCTATACCAGAATCTGCCAATATATCTTTATTGCGCATAAATATAATATGTGTACAAAATAATCAAAATACGGTATACATATTAGGAGGTCGTGGCACCAATTACAATTACAGTACTCCCATAAGACTGCTCGGCCAGACAGTCTGGGGAACTACAACAACAACTCCCATAAATTATTTAGTTCGGCTATCGCGTTTTGGTAGCAGCACCAATTGGGCGCGATAGATGAAGGTTGAGTGTAATGTTGCAAGCCAATTGTATGCATGATATCCTGGAGAAATTATATTTTAAGGTCGTATTTAATACGGCCTGCACTTACCCACTGCAATGTTACAAAAGTGGATTCTACAGTAGTAAGATAAATGAAGGAAAATGTGTTAACACTGATAAAATACTGTACAGTACAGCACTTACAAAATTAATGATAACTCACTTGAAGATAAGTTACAGCTGGCTTTAATTTTATTATTCTTGTCCTGTGTCTGGTTTGGTCAAGAGACACTTTTAATATAATGGGATTCTTGGCAGCTTTATGTGACAAGCTATCATGGCGTCTCAGCTCAGACTCTAGGCTTCGTCGCACTATCTGTTTGGGGATACAGTACAGTATAGCATGTTATTGGCACAGTCATTATCACCAGCAATGAATAGTCCACTGAAGGACAAAGACATATTTCAAACTGCTCTACTTTTCTCAATTTATTGTTTGTCTATATCAGTTCGCCTGTGAGGAATGTTTATTCTCACTCTGGTTCTTCCTGTCTCATGGGTTAATCATATTCATTCCGTTAATACTAATGCAATGCTATAACAAATATTTCAAGAAAGATATGCAAGTCAGTGTGAGCAAATAGCTAATTTAATACTTCTTAATCAACTAAGATATACCTTCATACCATATACCAAAAAATCAAAGTAAATTATCATAGCATTATTATGGTCACCAGTTAAATAATAGGATAGGCTCATGATCCTTTGCTTTCCTTATATGCAACCTGGAACCAATTTCATCATAGTTTATAGGAGGACATATGTCCAGTTTGAGTCCTGATTAAAGATGGGGCTGGGTAGGCGGATAGAACACTGACCCTGTGAGTGCGATTGTGAGCATGAACCAACACCACCTGGTTGTCTGGGAGACTGGTAGAGGCTGGAACAAGTGCCAGGTCAGGAGATGGAGCCACAGCAAGGGATGACACCCACCTACGTCGTCGTCCAGTCAATGCTCCTTGCCCATTGACCTTCATATTCAAAATTCAAACAGTTAAGAAAACTGACATTATTGTATTCCTTTTATGATTAGGTGCAACTACAAACACGTACCCAGTACATATAATTAAGTAAACAAAACTAAGCACTTATGACATTCCTCTTCATTTAGCTATACAGTACTGTACTGAGACTAGTCATTATCAATACTGTTCTGGCACATGTGGAGAAAAACAAGTCATTTTGATATGCTGCCTGCAGCGTTGTTCTTTGTTAAAAAAAAAAAAGAAGGAAAAAAGAATATCATTAGATAGTGCTTCTCTTCTTCTGTAAAGCAATGAAAATCAAGTTATTGTAGAGACACTGACAAAGCATTGCATACTTTAATTTTTCACACTAATTAGCTACCATAAAAAAATAGCCTGTCACCTGTCCATCCATTCAAGAACAGGGCACATTGTGACCAGATTAATATACAGTACTTAATTTTCAGTTCAGTGAGTAATGTTTTTTTAAACTACACAAACAAATACAGTGTTCTTGCCTGACATGAGAAACAGCCCTCTGTAGAGATGATGTTGTCACTGTCAGCATGTGGATCTTGTTGTCCAATGGGGAATGTTGGTACACCACCCAAGTCATATTGACCAGAGAAACTATAGCCTCCACTGGTGCTTCCAGTACCACCAAAACCACCACTACCACCACCACCAAAACCACCACTACCACCACCACCAAAACCACCACTACCAAATCCTCCACCACCTCCACTTCCTGGACCACCACTAAATCCTCCACCACCCCCACCTCCTGGACCACCACTAAATCCTCCACCACCTCCACTTCCTGGACCACCAACAAATCCTCCACCACTTCCTGGACCACCACTAAATCCTCCACCACCTCCACTTCCTGGACCACCAACAAATCCTCCACCACTTCCTGGACCACCACTAAATCCTCCACCACCTCCACTTCCTGGACCACCAACAAATCCTCCACCTCCTGGACCACCACTAAATCCTCCACCACCTCCAGTTCCTGGACTACCACCATATCCTCCACCACCTCCTGGACCACCACTAAATCCTCCACCACTTCCTGGACCACCACCAAATCCTCCACCACCACCAAATCCTCCACCACCTCCACTTCCTGGACCACCACCAAATCCTCCACCACCTCCTGGACCACCACCATATCCTCCACCACCACCAAAGCCTCCACCTCTACCAAAGTTTCCTCCACCACCTCCTGGTCCACCACTAAAGCTGCCTCCACTACCACCATGACCAGTACCATATCCTCCACCACCACCAGGACCCCCACCACCAGGTCCACCACCAAAACCTCCAGTTCCACCTTGACCACCAAAGCCTCCAGGACCACCAGTGCCACCAAAACCACCCCCACCCTGACCACCACCATATCCAAATCCACCCTGACCACCACCATTGCCACTGAACCCACTGCCGAATCCACCATTGCCAATAGGAGGGTTTAAGGTGGACATACAGTGACCCTGTGGAAAAATGAGAACAATTATGCCTGGTATTGATGGACCTTCACAAAAATGTATCATACTCAAAGAACCACTGCACAAAAACTAACAAAATGACTGAAATCTCAGGCTATGCTTAAAGCAAATAAAAGTAATAGAACCCTGATATATCTGTTATATTTTTACCTGATGCTTACCACTGAATGGAAACCTACGGCCACAATACTGTACCTTTATGCTGAGCAGAAAGGTTAAACCAATGTTCACAAGTATTCAAGGGAATGTCTTAACCTATTTAGTACATTACATTAACTTACTATTTTGCTTTTTACATATTTCTCACCACTAGAGAGGTTCAAAATTTGAAGTGAGGCCCAAAGAGCCAAGCAGATATTTATATTTATTTTTGAGTGAGATCCAGTGGTATGAAATTTGAAGGATGGTCCAGAAGTCATATCATGATGAATTTTGGCATGGAGAACTTTGAGATCAATATCTAAAAATATGCTGGACTTTATCTTCTGGTACTGTACTTACTGGTACACAAAAGAACACATAAGTCTCGTCTCAACACTAACATTTCTCACAAAGCGCCAGTTCCAATTCTGATAACAAAAAGGCTTATTATTAGAGCCAATTTTGACCACAAATAGCAATTTACATAATATTTCAAACCATTAGATCCATCATTAAAAGTTACCCTGTTGATCTGTTGATAATGCTCTAGGAATGATTCTTGTGGGGGAGTCTATAGATTTTTGGAATTACTGTACTTAAACAAATAACAGTTCTTTGGGGAGGTTTGTTCGCAGTACTCACAGATTTTCACTATTCATACTGTACACTGTAGCATCATTTAAACTTTTTTAAATTTGGGATATGAATAACTTGCAAAATACAAGACCTAACACCATATGGAAAAGGAAAATAAAAGCAAACAGTGAGCAAAACTCACAGAGCCGATCCTGTTAAAGCCAGCAGGGCAGTCACAAGCAACTGTTTGATCACCAAGTGCATTACAACCATATGTACATGGGCTGGAGAGGCAGCTATCATCCACCTGTACAGGTAAAACAATACACTGAAATACATCCTTAAGCCTAAGTTTTTACTCTACATTGTTGTCCAAATCTGATTAACTGATGACTGTTGACCTATACTGTACTTAAAGTTTTATGTGATAGAGTGATTAAACTTTATATGAATTTTCAGCTCTGCTAATAAGGAGTCACAAGTCTGAATAACAAATGCTTCATTTCAGTTATAACAGTGTATCACAAATATAATTGAGTCTTCTATCAATAAATACTTTTAGTAACACATCTGAAGATAAAGGCTCGTCTCACCTTAAACCCAAACACAACAGTCCTGTATGGCAGCAAGCTTGGTAACTACTGTATGGTACAATAAACCTAACTTTTCTAAACATACAAAATGTTCCATCAAGGAGATGGAAAGAAAGTGTCAGGGTAATAAAACACTTCCAACTCCTTCTGTCAATCATAGCATGATGAGAGTAACTTCTGACTGTAATGGAACCCTGCAGTAGGTAGCTAACCTGGATGCAAACGAAGAGGCCAATGTTGAAGGAGTATCCATTAGGGCAAAGACACTTGTAAGACCCAAGGGTGTTTTGGCAGTCAGCAGCTCCACAGAGAGTGGCGGTGGAGCACTCATCGTCGTCCACACATTGACTGTAGTAAGGGTGACGTCTGAAGCCATCTGGGCATCCACAGCCATACCCTCCCTGCAGTACCCAACATCATCTCACATAATACCATATATGTGATGATTCACCTTTCATAAACATCACATCATTAACGAAATATGCACCTATGAGTTATTGGCAAAAATGGAATGATTTGCAGGTAAGAGAAGAGGGAAAGATTGAGCTAGGTTCACATGCTATTTGTAGTACGTCACTGCCATCACAAAAAGGTAACCCTTTCCAGTTAGAATGGGGGTTAGATGAAGAGGAAAGACAGGGCCTAAAGATGGACAAGGAAAGGAGTGATAGCTGAAAGTAATTCATTCAGCACCAAAGAAAAAAAAAAAACATTTTAAGTACAGCTTACATCTCTACAAGCAATATCTTTTTCCAATATGTGGATATGTTTCTTCCATCTACAGATCAAATGCCTTGTTCCCTCTCAGAACTCTCTCCTTTGGGTTGGCTATAACAAAAGATACTCCAATTTTCTTTATTCCAACACTCCCAACTTGCAAGATCAAGCCCTCTCATACCATACACATCCTCTTCCACTCCATTCACCCACTTGACTGGTTATCCCTCTTACATTTGGCCCCTCAATCATATACATACAGTAAAATTTTGCATTTAATGAGTAATTGGTGTAAAAAAACTTGTTAAATGTCAATTCATTCAATGCAAATACATACCATATGGGGAAAATTATCATAGGTAAACAAAAATTGGACTGAACCCCAATTTTGAACTTAATTTTTCAATTAAGTTAATTTAGGCCACTGCAAGTGGCATAACATACGGTGAGAGATACCATACTGTACGAGACAGGGTTGAGGTGGTGTGTCATCACCTACTCGGCCAAGGTGGTGGCAAATTTAAACCAAGCCCCCGGGAATTCTTTCGTTAAATTCGAAACTTCCTTGTTAGATATGAATATGGGTTGAGGTCCAATACTATTGTTAAATGTGAGATCCCACTGTATTTACATTCTCTCCATGCATTTCACCTACAGTACTCTACAAAAGTCTGTGCTGGATGTAAATAAAATCAACCGAGTGCGATAGTAAAGATGTTTTTACGTGTGGAATAGGAGTAGTACACAAGCTGATTCACTTTGATGTTAGTTGGTAAAACAACAAGTTTTCCTAATCCCTTCCCAGAAAAAGAACCCCAGGCCATTAGGTAATCTGAGTGCTTTACCGTCCCACAAATATAACTAGGGTCAAGTGGGTCACTCTCCTTACGGCAGTAAATGTTAAAACTTGTGATACAAGTAACAGAAAAGGTTGATTCGTCCGACCACAGTACGTTTAGCCACTTTTCCTCAGGCCAAGCAAGATATTCCTTTGCTATATTATGAAACAAAGATGAGTTTCTTTACTGGGCGGTGGCTTGAGTACCCAAGGCAGTGAATGTGCCTGCTCATCATATACACAGACACATCTCCCAAAGTTCCAGGGTTGGATTTGTTGACAACACGAGCTGAGGTGCGAGGATTCTTTTCAATGTCTCTTTTCAATATGGTCCCGGTACGAACCGACACTTTCGTATGTGTTCCAGACCTAGTTATGTGGGTAGGAATGTCACTACTGCCACCCTGACAAAAACGAAAAACCCATTTCCTCACAGACCGATGGCAAACACCAGTTAAATTGGCTATTTCTTTAGTTTGATGGAATATTCCTAGCCATTCTTAGGTAGTAACACACAGTATATGACAAAGAAAGAATCACAAAAAGGAGACCTCGCTCTTCACTGACCACACCCTACGAATAGAGAGTGAATACTAAATCAGCTGAGTGATTGTACAAATAGCTATCCTCCAGTAAGTACCTCCTCTCAGGGAAAATACCACGTCATCATTTGACTTTTGAAATATTTCAAAGGTCTTGTGCCGGCCTACTCTACCTGTCACAGACTTTTGTCGAGCACTGTACTCAGCCATTTTACCCTCAAATACAACTACTCTATTATCCATGCCACACCTCTCATACACACACTCATTGTTCTCTCTATCACACCTTATCAAGCCACAAGCTTTCTAATGGAGCTCATTTCCACTGCACCATTCTCAATAGTTGCACTATGTTCCATGTGGATATGATTAAAACTTAATGGTTAATTTATATTGTTGAAGCTTAAATATACAGACTCTAAAATGCATTTTCTAGGAATCTAGACTGTAATAATTCTTTGTCAAAATGAAGTTATTAGTATTTAATATGACACATCAACTTTTCAACACCCTGCTCTGACCACATGAAGGCCAGCTAAAAGCTGATAATGTTTACCTCACAGGCAGTGTCACATGAACCATCCAGACAGTCCGCAGCATCAATACACATGGTGCCAGATGGGTCCACTTTGTATCCACGAGGACACATGCACCTAAAGCTGCCCTGAGTGTTGATGCAGCTACCCAGTGGACCACACAAACCAGTCTGCTCTAAGCACTCGTTGATATCTTCCAGAAAAATACATAACCATTAGTGCTGTATGATATTTTTCACTGGTAATTATGTTTTTACAACCATCATAATTATAACAATCAATAGGATATACTGTACATCATAAATTATGTAATATTAAAGATGCAAGTTTTCCTGATTCATCATCATATTTTTTTACAGCATCAACAATGGTAGTTTCTAAGCACCAATATAAAGTAATATAAAAATCACCACTGATACAGCCAGTAAGCTAGATTACTTTAAAATCTTTGCAATGCTTAGTATGGAGTAAACTCTGCTCTATCAGAAATATAGCTTCTTCAATACCCTATAAGTTAACACTAAAATTTCATAATACTGTACTGTACATCAAAAGAGGCAGGAATAACAATTTTAACAGCCATGACTTACCTATACACTGCTCGCCAACCTGAGTATAACCCTGAGCACAGGTACACTTGAAGGAACCTTGAGTATTGACACACTGATCCTGGCATGTGTGTTGGCCTGTAGCACACTCATCCAGGTCACGGCATGTGATACCATCAGCATTCACAGTGTAACCACGGGGACACGAGCACCGATATGATCCCTCCGTGTTCTGGCAAGTGAACTTACAAGGTGAAGGTGTCGCCTCACATTCATTAACATCCACACATCTTGTCCCAGAGTGGTCTGGTTGGTAGCCTTTATCACAGATGCATCGATAAGACCCCATTGTGTTGATACACTTGCCATTTCTACATAAGTTGGGCATTTGGCACTCATCAATATCTAGGCCATCAATGGAGAAGCCAGCTTCCATACATATGTCATCATATTCAGGAGTTCCTTTACGGGGACAGTGTTCACACATGGGTCCCCAAGCAAGACCCATAGTGCAGCAACAGTCAGCCTTTGTTACCTGTAAGAATAGTGGGTCAACTATTATATATACAATATATACTGTATATATGTACAGTACTGTATATCAGATATTCATATACCAGTACAATACAGTAAACATATTACATACCTGTACAAGGCTGTCAGTTGTAGTAGAACACATGCCTCCCACAAGTTGTCTGAAGCAGTAGCCCTGGCGTCGGTCTAGACACTGCTTACCATCCCTGCTGGGCACAAAGCCCTCATAACACTGGCACCGGTATGAACCCTGTGTGTTGGTGCACCTTCCATTCTTGCAAATGTTGGGGTTGACTGCACACTCATTGATGTCCTTGCAGTCATCTGTCATCCCCACCTGACCTCCACAACACATATCATTATTGTACAAATGCACTCACATGGCTTCATGGGTTCAGAATATGGTTACAGTAGGCTACATATGGGAAATCTTTTCATGCTAGAAATCAAATTACCTGTAATAATCTTGTACATTTACATTTGTGCTAAAACTGATTTCTTCATTTCAGCATAATTGACTATGTTTAATTATACACCATAAATCCCTATAAAATGCATGCTCAATTAAGTACAATAGGTCATATTGCATCCAGTCATACACTAGTAGAGGTAAGAGAGGTACAGTATACAAAAATATACAATGTTCAAAATTACTTTGTACAGTATCTGGTTTCAGAGAGGAGCAGGGAGTGCATCCTAACTCTTTTGTAGTGGGAGGAAGGGAGGAAAGAGGAGGAAATCCACCATCAATCTTATCAAATGGCTGATACTTGACATGTGGGTGAAAAGAGGAGGGTCATCCTCGGAGACAGACCCTCCTACAGGACTGATAGTGATACAATCTCCACTGGCAGTATAGTAAACACTGAATATAGCCTATTCCCACCATAATTATAGGTAGAAACAGTCTCACCTGTTTCTTATGAAGTCTGTATGATCTGCATTACTTGGTTTCATGTAAAATAAATGTCAACAACATTTTATCGCCAGTCGTCCTTTAGTGATTTATACATTATGTTTATCTATCTCATCACATTTAAAAGATATAAAGAATATCTAGGTGACATCATGTCTTTATGTTCTTCATAACACCACCTTGTTATGATCCTCACTGTATCTAAAATTGGCTAGAACATTGGAAAGAATGGATACCACACAGCATGGATAATCATGTAAAGAATATTTCGAAAAATTATAGAAAATCCATGGAATTCCTGAACTGATAAGGCACACCTACCCATAAAATTTCACAAACCATCTTCATCCCACCTGTTGGTAGCCATCAGGGCAGATGCACATGAAGGTACCAATAAGATTCTTGCAGAGGAACCGGCAGTTGTTGGCTGGTGTAACACACTCATCCACATCCTGACAATGGCGGGCGTCTGGGGCAAGAGTGTAGCCATAAGGACAGATACATCGGAATCCTCCGGCCATGTTGTGACAGCGGAATGCACACTGGTGACCCAACTCCTCACACTCGTCCACGTCCTCACACGTCTGACAATATCACAAAGTAAACTTATGCAGTGAACCCTTTTTTGACAATAGTATTTTGGGATTGAAATGCATTGTGTTGTGAAATTATGTATAAAATTGACATATTTAATAATAGATAAGAGAGGGTAAAGACATTAAATTCATGATGCCATACATAGGAAGAGTCCAATATACTAGGCTATAACACATAGCAGAATAATCAACACATTATATTCAATGTACAGTCATGGTCAATAATAATCATTCACATATGACATTTTCAGTCTAATGTTTTTACATTCACATAATGATGTTATTGTTTTAAGTAGTGCGTATTTTAAGTAGTGTTTGTATTAAATTAAAAGATGGTAGTTAACCTATTTATTGGAAAGTTTATCATCTGAGGAACAGAGGGAAGCTGTTAAACTCTTATGTGTTACCCCTTTATTTATATTTGACCGCGACTGTACATGTGAAACTGTGTATCATGAAGGTTGACTGTACTCCTTGCTCTAGTTCTTTCATAATTTTTCTTAACAAGGACAGGGAGCATAAGAAATCCTTTACTGTGTGATGTCTTTTCCCTTTCTTTTGATGCAGATTATAATGCATTACAGTATGCACAATTTGTGTGACTACTCCATCTCATCAATGGACTGGTTGACGGTCGTGTACAAAGTATATAATACAATAAAATGGGCACTCCTGATCATGGAGATACCAATATTTTTCCCATATGAGTTCAAATTAACGAAAAATAAGGGTAAATAAGTGGTGGAGAAACATCGTACCTCACACCGTTTCGTGACATCACCAGCCAAAAGTGTTCCGACAGCTACTACAGACTTACTACACACAACACTAATAAATCTCTTTTCTGGAGCATTTCTAGCCATTTTTTGCACTTTGGGACAAAAAACCATTGTTGGCTATTGGCTGGCATGGTGAAGATGAAGTATATTCTACGTAAAAGCACAGTAATACCTCACAATTCCCCTAGACATCACAATCGCTTGCTTTCAAAGGTAATAAGAGGTTGGCGAGGCCTACATGTATGGTTAGTGATGTCATGGATACGCAGCCATCAACTTCCATTATGTGCAACTTTGATGGCTTTAATTTGCCAAACAATATATTTCTTTGTCAAATAAATTAAATAACAGGACAATTCAGCTCATTTATTAACGATATAAATTGTTTAATAGAATTTTTTTTTTATCGTCAACCAGTCCATTCTTCCCAAACTGTAGAGTAATACTGTACTGTAATGTGGTCTCGACATATTAACTTGTCAGTGTTTTTAATAAAATTCTGGAATGAAATTTTTCCTACCTTAAAGAATGATACTGTCTTTAGTTTTTTAATATAATTGGAATATTAATGATGTATACCACAACAATTTAATGGGTCATTTAAGGGGAACATAAAATTAAAATCTATAGAATGCGAGTCATTTTCTTAGCCTATGTCACTCATATATTGAATGTCTGGTACAATTATTGACAATGTTGTGATCCCCCCACCAGTTGCAATTTTATAAAAAAATATATTCTAATAATACTACTCTATACAGCTGAGTACAAGTTTTATTATGTACTCCAATATCGTAATTCATCCCAGTTCCAGCCACGAGTACATACCTGCATCGGCCCAGGTGCAAACCCATCTTGACAGGAACACTCAAACCCGCCCTCCACGTTGCTGCACGTGCCGTTACCACAGATGTTAGCCTCTGCACACTCATTGTCGTCTGGTGAGGGGCAATGTTGCTACATGTCCACTCAGGTGTGCCTAGATTTAAGTGTGTCAATAACTGCAACAGCAGCTCAAGTATGAATTCAAGGAATGCAGTGACATTGATGCAATTTTAATTTACTTTGAAAGGAATGCAGTGACAAAGGTGCAATGCTCATCTGCTTACTGTTGACAGAAAAATGGGGATCTGACACATTTAACAGAAACATAATCATTCGGATATAAATAATATGTATTTCAGCAAATCCTAGAGAACAAATGAACTACATTTACTCTAGTCATGCTAATATAATGAAAACACTTCTCACTTGTATTTATAAGCAGCTAATGCTTTATGAATAACAAATAAATTATTGAGACAAAATATTATGACACCATTATCAAGACTAAAGTTTCAGTGATTGTTCATATTAATCATTGGAATCTATATTCAAATATAATTTCTATCTTTTATGTGAACCCTGTCATATACAGCCATTAGCAAAAGTCCTGTCACCTCCCTTGGCTGAAGGTGCATATGAAAGTACTATGATGTATTGTGAATGGATAAAAATGCCTTTCAGAATCAAGACTGAATCAAAGGAGGCAGCCATATCTCCTTTTCAATATTGTGGAGATCACTGTTCACCATTAAGCAGGGGAGACAACAGGACCTCTGACTGTATACAACCTGAGAGACTGGTATCAGGAGTAAGTAATGATAAGGATGGAGATTTTATGTTAAACTATGTGAATTATATTGCATTAAGGGGATGCGTGAAAAGGGGGATAGGCATGGGGGGGTTTGGGGAGGTGGGGGGGGGTTGGGGAGTGCGGGAGTAGGGGGACAGGCTTGGGAGGGGGGTTAGAGAGGTGCAGGAATAGGGGACAAGCTTTCAACACACCCCAAGCCTGTCCCCCTATTCCTGCACCCCCCCAGTCACCCCCCCAAGCCTGTCCCATACACCCGCACCCCCTTAAGAGGAATTTCTGATTATATACTAAATAATCTAAAATGCACTGTACATGAACTTTTACACTTTTACTCAAGAAATGCTAATCATACATGTTCAGCCATCAAGACCAACAATGCATCTATTAGCCATAATACTTTACAGTACAGTAATTGGGATTATCATAACCCTAATATTTTTTTTCATGTTTTACTTATAAAACATTAAATGAACCGTATTAATTTCTTTCACTGTTACTGTTTACCAGTATCTCTTATCTAATGATGATCCAAGCATGCCCTAAAATCAGGAATGTGATCAAAGACATTTAATTGCACAGTAAAATGATGCTTATCAATATATACAACCAACCAATGCACCGTCGGCCAGAACTGTCCAGGACATAGCCCATGGGACACTCGCATCGGAAGGATCCATCTGTGTTGACACAGTCTCCACCCTGGCATGACCCTGGCATGATTTCACACTCATTCAAGTCTGCCCCTGATTCTGATCTCCCTGGACCAAGTGGACACAATCTCTCATACTCGGCTGAAAAAAAAAAAAAAAGCAAAGGATTAAGCTACTACAGTACATGGACATTATGGTAATTTTAATTACGATAACTACCATCACCTATATCATTTTACTGTATTAAAACACACAGTACTAAATATACCATGGGAAGACTATGGTAAAGGTGTGTATGGTGAAGTGTGACAGTGACGTGTAGTAGAAGTGACTCACGTGAACTGATGGGGGGGCAGCGATCACAATTGATCCCCCACGCTGCACCCGAGGAACAGCAACATTCTTTCCTCAGTATCCTCACTGGTCGTGGCTCCAAACATACTCCTGATACAGGCAAATGTCATCACATGTCTTTCCTTGCCATATGACTATTTTAAATATATTATGCATTCCCTCATTATGTTAATCCCTAAGGTATGTAATTTCTCTATCCTTTTACTTACTCAGATCCAAATTAGACCCAATTTTTTTACTTTTCATCATTACAGATTTGAAAAGCATAGAAAAACATATAAATATTTTTTATCCAAAGTAGTAACAAAATTAACTCCTGTGACATTTCTATTTCATTGGCTTTAATATGAGTGCAGAATATTACATAAAAAAAAAGACCCAGCTACTATGATATTTTGAAAACTATAATAATTACTCAAAAACTCACTCTTGTACAAATCACTGCAGATTCATGTTTTGTATACACAAAAAGTATATGCCTTCCAGTGATGATGATCAATTATAAACAACAGAAGAAAATCACATGGTCTGTGAAGGTATCCAGGTGTAAAATTAATGTGCAATTAGTGTTAAGATAAAAGAGCCAAGAAAGGGAAAGGATGGAAGTTTACTACAGAACAAACAACAAAAACAGCTACTAGATTATATTAAAATCCTTGAGGGATTTTGATTCCAATATATTAATATTCACGCTTTATTTTTCTGTAATAAGTTACTTGAGTTGCAAGAGTTGAGACTGACCTTGTCGATAACGCTGGTAACATTCTTCTTGGCGCTGGTCCACACATTTAGTCCCATCCTCGCTCACTTCAAAGCCAGGAGGACACACACATTGGAAAGTCCCACGCTCATTGGTGCAAATACCACCATCACAGATATCTTCAATTGTAGTGCATTCATTAATATCTGGCGAAAAAGTGATATGGATTGATTTTTACAAGTTGTCTGGACAAAAGATGACAACATTCAAACATCCTTATTGTCATAATACCAATGTCATAATATTGTCATAATACAATACCAATGAGGTGCAGGATCTCAATTGAGATTCTAGTCTCATAATACAGTAACAAGGTACAATCCTAATTAACAAGGATACAATTATAATTTCCTTTTATCTAAATCTACAATTTCCACAAATTGAAATGAAGTGATAGTTATCTGTCTGTTAGAAAAAAAACAATTGACCAATAGGGATATATGAAAAAGTTAAGCTCAATTGGCTCCTCTGATACAAACAGAGACAGGATCACAATTCAGTGAACATAATATGAATGACTTGGCATATAGATAAATAAGGAACTGAGGGGAACACAAGGAATGAAACATGACTGAAAACAAAAGCAAAATTATAAGAATACATATTGATCCCTAATGATTATCATCTCAGTATGACTGGAAACATTCTTTTCATAACAAAAATTGCCAATATTTTATAAAATACATGTACAGTTAAACCTCGATTTAACGGACTAATAGGGGGGGAAGGGTGTCCGTTAAAGCCAATAGTCCATTAAAGCTACAAATTTTTAGGTGGGGTACGAAATTTAAGAAAAAAACTTGTACTGTATGTACAAAAATTAACACAAAATATAGATACAGTTGACTCTCGAATAACGCAATTTTGAGTAATGTGTTTGTTATTTAATGCTGTGTAATATATAGGGGGGATATGATTAAATAGCGCTCTGTTCAGAGTGCAGAGTGAGGAGGGAGTGACGAGTGTTAAAAGTGAAGAGAAGTGTACTGTTACTTTACAAATGTAAATACAGTATTACAATTCGTATTAAGCATATCAAATGCATATAACTATTTATATTAAGGTTTTTGCAGATGACTCATGTGACTGAAATGAGTCAGCGACATCCGTGGTGGTGGAGGTGATAGGGGGAGAGTAGGGGGAAGAGGGGAGATAGCGTGATATCGTTTATTTACTTTTATCAACCACGCTCTGGTGTTTCCTTCTCCTTTCTCTATCCGAGAAAATCCTTCCTTCTTTATATGGAAGGATATGGCCTTCTGTTTTGTAAATGCACCACCTGGCATGACTGAGTGTTGAAGCTGGTGGTTAACTCGTAATTACTAAAAACGAGCGAGTTACACACAAGGTGACAAGGCACGCTAGGCCTATACTGTATTCCCTTGACCTTGGGCTAGGGTGAATGGAGACTGAGGGTAGGGGGGAAGTGGTGGGAACACACACACCCACAATTCACAGACGACAGTGATATAATTTCGTGACATGTTCATTATGATTTCGCTCGTTTTGTATAAGAACTCCTCGGATTTATTCGAGAGTCAACTGTATATATACATAAATAGGTATGTAATGAAGTGTAAATAATGTACCTACTGTATAATGTAAAACTATAATGGAGAAAAAATAAAGAGAAACCAAAATTCAGACAAATTAATAAAAAAAAATATCCAGCAGATTGTGTCCATTGCATCAGAAATCCGTGGCATCAGGGTCTGTTAAATCGAGGTTTAATTGTACTTCCCCTAAAAGTACAGTATAAATACCAACCGAGGCAGGAGGCTCGGTCACTTGAGAGAGTGAAGCCTTCAGGACAGTCACAGATGAATGACCCCATCAGGTTTTGGCATCGTCCAGGAGCAGGGCAGATGTAATCAAGCTGTACAGGACATTAATTATACAGTACTGTAATGAGATTTAAGATATTATTCCTTTTGTTCACGTTCTTACCTCTTAGTTAGTTTATTGAACATACCTGATCAAACTTAGTCTGAGCATTAATTATTGTCTTTTTTTATATACACCCAGCCTTCATATCCATGCTGGTGGTAACCCTTTGCTAGGGAAATCTTACAGAGGAGGGTTTCCCGTGCCCCTCACTCCACAGCTACTGCACCAAAACAGGACTTGAGTCAGCTTTGACTATGCCTACCTACGAAGGAAGGCCTCAGACAGCCGACTCAAACTCCCTACCCCCTACTCATAGGGCTGGTAACCACTGGTGACAGTGAGAGATTTTTACAGTGTCCTGAGCAGGACTTGAACACTGGACCACAGAAACTGCAGCCGAGCCCTCTACCACTGTGCTAACCAGAGGCTGAAAAATATTAATTATATATTGTGGGACATGGTGTGAGAGGCAGACCACCAGTTAGATGGCAGAACAGAGTGGAAGAGTATGTGAAGGAGAGAAGCATGAGGGGGAGGGGAGGGCTGGACCGAGTAAGGAGGGAGTGTTTGAACAGGGAAGACTGGAGACTTTTCTGCCTTGGCCACCCCCTTGGGGGGAGTTCCCGGAGGGAGCGAGGCATCAGAGCTATAGATATAGATAGATAGACATGTTTCTTAAAATGTTGCCTTCTAATCCTTCTTTACAAGCTTAACCTCTCAAGATTGATGGTTGTCTATGGACAGTTTGAGGGTTTCGACAGTTCAGTGTGAATGCTGTCCATCAATAGTGTGTTAATTAAGGCCAACTGCTTTGCAGTTTTGTACCTTTTAATATATCCAAGTACTGTAAAGCAAAAATGATATAATTACCTCAGAACATTCATTAATGTCCCGGCACTGCTCGCCATTGGGAGTAAGTGTGTAGCCATCAGCACACTCACACCTGAAGGATCCTTCTGTATTACGGCAACGACCATTGACGCACAATCCCACATTGATCAGGCATTCGTTAATATCTGGCAAAGAAATAAAATTCTAAAATTCTATGTCACTGTAAAACTTGAAATTTTTTTGCTGCAAATTTTATTACTATACTGTACACAACATCACATAAAATGGTTTAAGGGTGAATACATCTGCCCCACCACTTGATTCCTTGAAACAGAGAAGGATGTGACCCTTTTTTTTGTGAGTTATTAGTGCCTTGCATAGTGTGGCTTCTGTCTCAGTCAATCCCATGATGCGACACTTCCAGCAGAGAGTTTGCAGCCAACACTTTGTATAAATTACACTATGCTAGTACACTTCCATACAATGCATCAATATAATACTTTATAGTCTTTTCTTAATTAAATGCACTCATCACGAAATATATATTACCAATTATTGTAGCTATGAAAGAATAATTAGTTAATGAAGAGGAAATATTATAAAGTACCTTCATAAAAGTATCTCCATTCAATACTAAAATCTACCGGTATATAATTCTTACAAATTAAAGCCATTTAATAGACTAAAATAAAAATTTTCAATATACTTCTATAAAGAAAGGTTAATCATTTTGAATACTCACCAATGCAATCTCTATTAGGGCCAATTTTAAAGCCATTGTAACACTGACATTGGTAAGACCCCATGGAATTGAGACAGGTTCCATTGTTGCAAATGTCAGGGGAACGAACACACTCATCAAGGTCAATACAAGAGGAGCGGTCAGCAGTGAGAACATAGCCTGGGTCGCATATACACTGGAAGCTGCCCTGGAAGTTGTTGCATACACCATGTTGGCACACTCCAGCCTGCTCACATTCATCAATATCTGTAGGCATGGGTACCTTACATTCACACCAGAGATACTTATGCTAATGGGATATGTTTGTATTGAAAGGCATTGCAATTCTAAAGTCTGACAGATGTGTAAATTTCAAAATACTATTACAGTACTATAATAAGTTTAAATGAATTATTCCCTTGCTATAAAAAATTTATCCCAAGCTGAAGACTATTTAATACGTAATAACCAGTGTTTTTGGTGATGTAATATCTATGACCGCATGTAATAAAGTTCTTGAGAGTAAAACATACATTACAGTATGAATGATAGTTAGTAGTGTTTGTGCATTACTATGGTCACTTTGATGACAGGTAGCAAGTGTGTTTAGATATATTAAAAGACAGTAGACTGAACAATATATGCGGCTGTGGACAGTATCAAACAACAAAGATTAAAAGGTTTTCCTCACCAACACAATCATTTGTAAGTCTGTTTATCCTGTAACCTGTTGGACAAGAACAGCGATAGCTCCCAATTGTGTTTTCACATTTGGCCAATCCTTGACATGGAGTTAGTTCATCGCATTCATTGATATCTGTAAACAGAATGAAAAAACTCAAAATAGGTATAAAGTTTTTATTTCAGGTAGTTTCACCCTTGTCCTTCTCCCCTCCATAACTTAGAATAATATAAATTCCACATTGTTTAAAGTTAAACAAAGTAAATGTTACTACAGCATAGATGTATGCAGCACAGATTTGAAAAAAAAAATAAAAAAATTGCAATGCTTAGAGATGATCAGGTGATATACAAGGTCTTATAGGCAACTGTTTATATGATTATTTCACCTTAACTTTTGTTGGGAAAGTAGCCATAATAGATATAAGATTAGAACATATGCAAGGCTGAACACAGTCATTATTTCACAGTACACATTCTTTCTATCATATGTTGTATCTCAGCAAATCTGATTGAAGATGATTTACAAAGGGAATAATATGTATTCAATGTGGAACATAACACAGTACAGTACTTACCTACACACATGTGAGTGGGTTCATCATAACGGAAGCCTGGATTGCACTCACAGCGGAAGGATCCCATAGTATTGATGCATCGTCCATTCTTGCACATCATGTGTCCCATCAATTCACATTCATCCAGGTCTACTGGCACTCCAGTAATTGGGTCTATCACCTGCCCAGGGTCAACTGGGTATCTACCATCAGGGTATCTGCCATCAGGGTATCTGCCATCAGGGTATCTACCATCAGGATATCTACCATCAGGATATCTACCATCTGGCAAGGAACCATTAGGAAATCTACCATCAGGGCCGACACCATCAGGGTATCTACCATCAGGATATCTACCATCAGGATATCTACCATCAGGATATCTACCATCAGGATACCTGCCATCTGGATACCTGTCATCTGGATACCTACCATCAGGGTACCTGCCATCTGGATACCTGCCTTCTGGGAATGACCCATTGGGAAATCTGCCATCAGGACCTACACCATCAGGATATCTGCCATCAGGATATTGACCATCAGGATATCTGCCATCTGGGTACCTGCCATCTGGGTATCTGCCATCAGGATATCTGCCATCTGGGAAAGACCCATTGGGAAATCTGCCATCAGGTCCAACACCATCTGGATACCTTCCATCAGGATATCTGCCATCTGGTCCCACCTCATCAGGGTGTCTACCATCAGGGTATCTACCATCAGGGTATCTGCCATCTGGGAATGTACCATTGGGATACCTTCCATCTGGTCCGACACCATCAGGGTATCTACCATCTGGGTACCTGCCATCAGGGTATCTACCATCTGGGTACCTGCCATCAGGGTATCTACCATCTGGGTACCTGCCATCAGGTCCTACACCATCTGGGTACCTTCCATCAGGATATGTCTCATTGTCATATCTTCCATCTGGATACCTTCCATCTGGGTACTTTCCATCTGGGTACTTTCCATCTGGGTACCTTCGTCCATCGGGATACCTTTCATCAGGATATCTACCATCAGGATACCTTCTATCAGGATACCTCCCATCAGGTCCAACTGGTCTATAGCCATTGCCAGTGTAGCAGAGTTCACTATAGGCCACTGTGGATAAAATTTCAAATTACTTCTCATACACCTATCACCTTACCCTTACTTTATTTTCAATTTATAGTTCTAGCTATCTTTCTATCTATCTATATACTTTTATTCTTGCTCTCTCTGGGAACTCCCTACAAGGAGATGGCCTTGACAGAGGAGTCTCCAGTTCATGGTTACATTAGTTCATGGAGGTGTCACCAGCCTTCAGCCAGTGACAGTCCTGTGAAATCAGATATGTGCAAGTGTACTTATAAATGCACACTTGTATATGTGCATGTGCATCGGTTTTTTGGTCTTCAAATCTTCCTATGGTCATAATGATTCCAATTATGTAGGCTAAGGCCAGGTAAAATAAAAAGTTCCCATTATACAATACTGTATAGCATACTCATTATACATAATTTCTGACCAGGAGGTCTACGAGCTCTATGTCCTCTTCCGTCCATATCTGAATACCGTAGTAAGAAATAGGTTATTGACTATCTTAATGGTAAAGTTATACGGCAAATTACATACACTTCCAAATATATACGGTACCTTAATATATGTATTTAAAGTATGGCCTGCGTCTGGTCACAATTTGGTCTAATACTTCCTGGTCAGAAATTATGTACCGGGTATCACAAGTGTACAAGATGTTAAAAATGTACATTTCATACCATCACATTATTTTACTGCATCAACTGAAATATATCTTTTCTTAAGTCATCCAACTGTTTCAGAAGTTCATGATTATATTACTAGACACGGTGGAATTGGCAAGCTCTTGGAAATAATTGTCACCTGCAAAATCATACTCCAAGCATCATGAAAATAACAAAAGGAGGATATGATTGGATACTAACACTACTATTCTAAGAAAAGGACACATCTCTATTTCTATATAAAAATGAAGACATAAAATAAAATACTAACATGAGTTCTTATCTGGACAAGGCTCACAGCCAAAGCCCCATGCAGCACCCATGGAACAGCAACATTTCATCTTTGTAATGTCTGCCATCATGGGCATACTGCAGACACCATCTTCATACTTCATAAAGCAACTCTCCTCTCTCATGTCGATACACTCAGCTCTATTGGGCAGCAACATGTATCCCTCAGGACACTCACACTCAAATCCACCCACTGTGTTGATGCAGCGTCCGTTTTTACACACTCGACGATCTCTGCACTCGTCAATATCTACAGGGAGAGATTAATAATTGATGTATCCTATATAAATTCCCACAAACACTTTAACTGTAATAGATTTCTTAATAATATTATGATCATCCACCAGTATACAGTGATATAAAAAAGAGATGGACTGAAGCCACTGCCACTCAATTAATCAACAAATTAAAATTTTACAATGTAAAATGTTTTTTTCATACTCTTAATATTTTTTTGTTGCAAGTTACACTTTGTACTTAATTACATAATTAAATATACTGTATTCAGAATACTGGCCAGATATGCAATGTCTATTTTTTTCCTTAGAAAAGTGTAAATACTTACAATCAACATGAACTGGCTGAAGGGTTAACTTTAACTAATCAGAACTAGCCTTTATAATATTGGCTCTAGATATTTACCATCAGCTACAGGAAAAAAAAAAAACCTATAGTGATTTTACATTGTGTATGTGGATGTACGGGGTGCAAGACTAACCCACACAGAGTGCCCCAGTCTCATCCAGTGTGTAGCCACGATCACAGGAACACATGAATGACCCAAAGGTGTTGGAGCATCGCCCATTACCACACAGGTTATCCATCTCTGCACACTCATCTATATCTTCCAGAATTACCTGTAAGAAATAAAACTACTGTATGTACTTCATTCCACAAAGAATAACTCTTTTATATATCTATTCATTTATATTTTTTATATACCGAGCCTTCATCTCTACACTGGAGGTAACCCTCTGCTAAAGAAATATTACAAAGGAGGGGTTCCCCGTGCCCCTCACTCCGTGGCTATTGCACCGTAAAAGGGAACCCAAGTCAGCTTCGGCTATGGCTACCTAAGCAGGAAGGCCTCAGACAGCCGACTGAAATCCCCCACCCCCTGCTCACAAGAGTGGTAACCTCTGGCAACAGTGAGAGATTTTTAAGGTGTTCCGAGTAGAACTAGAAAGCTGGACTAAGACTTGAGTACTATAATTATAATTATAATAATATATAATTCTGTATTGTACTGTATGGAATAATTGTTGGCAATCTTTTGCTTAAAAATATATACATTTAAACCTCAATTTAACGGACTAATAAGGGGGAGAGGGTGTCCGTTAAAGCTGATAGTCCGTTACAGCGACAAATGTTTAGGGGGGGTTCGAAATTAAAAAACAAAAACAAAACAAAAACGTATGTAGAAAAATTAACACAAAATACAGATATATGTATACATAAACAGGTATGTAATGATGTGTAAATAATGTACTGTACCTAAATGTTATTTACCAAGCATGCGTCGTAGTGGTGGAGGTGGTATGGGGGAAGGGGGGAGATAGCGTGATATCGTTTGTTTACATTTTATTAGCCATACGCTGGTGTTTTCTTCTCCTTTCTCTATCCGAGAAAATCCTTCCTTCTTTATATGGAAGGATATGGCCTTCTGTTTTGTAAATGCACCACCTGGCATGACTGAGTGTTGAAGCTGGTGGTTAACTCGTAATTACTAAAAACGAGCGAGTTACACACAAGGTGACAAGGCACGCTAGGCCTATACTGTATTCCCTTGACCTTGGGCTAGGGTGAATGGAGACTGAGGGTAGGGGGGAAGTGGTGGGAACACACACACCCACAATTCACAGACGACAGTGATATAATTTTGTGACATATTCATTATGATTTCGCTCGTTTTGTATAAGAACTCCTCGGATTTATTCGAGAGTCAACTGTATATATACATAAATAGGTAGGTAATGATGTGTAAATAATGTAAAAAATATAATGGAAAAAAAATTAAGAGACACCAAAATTCAGACAAATAAAAAAAAAAAATCTCCAACGGATTGTGTCCAGTGTGTCCACTGCATCGGAGTCCGTTAAATTGAGGTTTAACTGTATATATCTTATATATATATTTTTGGCACATCATGCCTAAGAAATTCTTACTTTACATAAACTAACTATTGGCTACCCATACTTAAAAGCAATATCCATTGGAAAACTTACTGTAATAGTGTTGGGACGGAAACCCTTGCCACCAGGACATAACTGCTCATACTCCTCCGAGTCTTCTGGTGGACAGACTTCACATAAGGGACCCCAAGCCTTGCCAATGGAGCAGCAGCAAGTGGAATGGGTTACTGTGTCTCCAAGGGGATCTCGGCAGATGCCTCGGCCTCCTCGCAACCCCACTACATCAAGGAAACATTCTCCTTCACGTCGGTCTGGTTTGAGATTAAGACAATACTGTAATTTGATAATATTAATATACTGTACAGTACTTAAATAGAGCAATTATGTCTATTTACAAAAAAATACTCATTACTGACATTTAATTCTGTCCTGTAATTTCTTTAGCTTATCAAACATTGCACAGCTGTGAGCCATAATCTTTTACTTACCCCGATTTCCTGCAAGGTAAGCTTATAGTCTTTTAATGGACCAAGATTGAACAGGATGGTGATATAACAATGGCTTCACATAGTAGAATAAGCGGATGTCTGAGAATAAAAAAAAAGTTGCTGCTGTCCAGATCTGTGAGTCTTAACTATTGACATGGGTGTGCTAATATTATAGTCCACAAACTATGCAACTGGAAATCAGAATGTTATCATAATCCTCCTCAGTTATAGCCTCATTCAGTTTCTGTCAAGAATTAAACAGCAGGAGAAAAAGCAAATCGCATCAGAAACCCAAGAAACATACCAACACATCCATCTCCGGAGTCGATGAGCTCGAAGTGTGGTGGACATTCACAAATGTACTCGCCCTGCTGGTTGATGCAAGTGCCGTACTGACACACATCTGGGTTTTCACATTCATCAATGTCTGTGCAGTTACCACCAGTCTCATCTAGATGGTATCCATCATCACAGATACAACGGAACATACCAAAAATGTTCTCGCACTGCCCATAGACACAGAGATTACTGAACATATCACACTCATCAATATCAACACAAGCTTGCTTTTTGTGTGAGTCTGGGTGCATGAAACCCATCTCACAGTCACACTGGAAGGAACCAGGGTAATTAAGGCATTGGCCATTTTCACAAAGTGTGGGATCCTGTGTGCACTCATCAACATCCTCACAGAAGAAACCGTCACCTCGGAACCCGGCATCACACACACACTTGAAAGATCCATCAGTGTTAATACACTGAGCATCACGATTACAGCCTCCATTGTTGGTGAGACACTCGTTGACATCACGACACATCTTGCCGTTACCTGGTAACAGAACATGTTCTTAGTTCTCTCTTTGAATAACAACATACCATACAGTATAGAGAATACAAGCAAAGTCTGCTAAATAATAATGATGCTTATCCTTTTACCCCTATTGTTTGTCGAACTAATGTACATCAATCTTAGTGTAACATGCCTAATGGAGATTAAATTATGGAATGAGGATGTTTAGCTGCCTGCTGTGTACTTGTTTATGGCAGGCTCATGTATGGAACAGAAACATGGGCATTGACAAACAGACTGATGGAGGTTATACGCAGCTGTGACCGTAGAATGCTGAGATACATGGCAGGAATAAGGTGGCAAGATGGGAGGTCTAGCAGTGAAGTGGCAGAGATGTGTGGGGTTGAAGACCTTTCTGTTAGGTTGAGGCAGAGAAGACTGAGATGGTTTGGACATGTGAGAAGAGCGGAGGGGGGTGTGTTGAGTGAGGTAGAGGAGGTGAGAGTCGAGGGCCGGCGACCGGTGGGAAGGCCCAAGAAAAAGTGGAAAACGTGTGTAATGGAAGATATGAATTTAATGGGAATAGAAGAACATATGGTACAAGATAGACAGATGTGGAGAACTGTCATCGCCCGTCCAACCCCATCCTAAATGGGAAAATACGGACGTTAAACGAAAATGATGATGATGATGATGATGATGAATGCATGAGATATTATTTTAATGGACCTGCTATTGCTATTGAGGACATGGGGTGGTAATTATGCTTATGTTTTGTTGTTGAGGATACATTTTCTTGCTGATTATTGTAGAACAGACCTCACCTATGTCATAAAACATAGTAATATTGTTGAGGTTTCTTCCATACTCTTTCCTCCATTAAAGCAACATAAAACTCATATGATAGTTACTAGGTAATCTAGCTTAATCTTCTACTGCTTAAATTGATCCAATAACTGAGTACATTATAATATGGCAAACCTGTACCAAAATAATCTACCAATTAGTTGATATCTATCATAGAATTCTGTTACTTAGCCAAAAAAGACATCTTTAACATCCTACTCACATATAAAACATTAAATTTTACTTCTCTATATCTATAATGAAGAAAACAAGACTGCAATTTTGCAAAACCGTTCCCACCTGTAAATCCATCCCTGCAGCGACACTCATACATGCCATCAATATTGAGGCAGTCAGCATTGTGATCACAGTGAAAGGCACCCATGGTACACTCGTCATCATCAGTACAGCCTGGACCCAGCTCAGACTTCACACTGTAGCCATCCTCACACCGACAAGCAAAAGATCCTGCAGTGTTGTCACACTTCCCGTTTTGGCACAGGTTGGGGTTCATCTCACATTCATCCACGTCTGCGGCACAGGCACTCTGGCTGAGTACAGGGGTCATGCAGTACCACAGTAATAATAATAAAAAATACTCAGAGTGAAAGGAAAAGTAATTTACAACCATATCTACAGCTTAACATTTGCACTTCAGGAGTTTTCTTCCAGTCACTGAATTGGAGTTGTCTAGAATTATATACTGTATATTATGTACTAATATACTGTACAGTAAACAAAAGACAGCAATCTAGTTATGTCTTCAGAATGAAAAATGTATACACAATCATCTCCATCTCCCTGCTAATATCACATCTGAGTTATTGTACTGTGATATGTGAAAGGCAGCAATATGTAGTGAAATAGCAATGAAGAATTTTGTACATGTTTTGGTGGGTAAGTTCATTAATAACTCAAGAGAAGAGAAGCCAATGAAAATTTATAGGATTAAAATATAGCTTTGGGTAATGATTATGGCGAGACAAAGAGGGATGAATAATATAAGTTGTAAACTGACAATTATTTGTAAGTGGTGTACTGCTTCTTCTGATTATATCAATATTGGTATAAGTTGGGAAACAATATCTTGAAGCAGAATGAAGCTAAAATTATTATTGTACTGTACATACTATATACTGCGTAACTGGAAAACATTTATGAGATTAATATGTTCCATCTAATTTTCTCAATGTCTAACAGCAAAACTGTGAAAGAAGATGAGTTACTGAGTAAACTAATGATTCTATTAGTAGGGACTGACATGACTAGGAGTGGTCAGGCCTGTAACCCATTGAATGATGATTTCATTACACCATCCAAATACAGTAGTAACTTATTAGGATCAAAGACTCACCTAAGCAGCCAGGACCATCAGGGTCTGGAAGAAGTCCTCCCTCACAGGTGCACAGGTAGCTGCCTGGGGTGTTGGTACAATCTCCACCAGCACAGATGGCTGAATTCTCTGTAGATCCAATATAGACTTACTGTACTGCCGACATTTTTAGATTATGTTGTCCTGGATATCAACAGTAGCTTTTCTTGGAGTACAGGATAGGTCTCTATATACTATTTACACTGTATAGTCAGCTTGACTGTTCCACGATTACTTCATTTTGACATCAAGCCACAAGTCACATATTTGTCACATAAAACCCTATTTTCACCTAACATACCTTCTCATGGTTATTAAACTGCTATAAAAAAATTATCTGCCATAACAGACAACATTTTAATTTCTGATTTTGTCAGTCTGTCTGTAACAACATAAAACTATATAGTCAGAGGCACCAATATTTCAGCTACTAGTCAACTTATTCAGTACATAAAGTAATCCCTCAGATTCTGCAAGGGTTGCAGCCCATAAAGATCTCATGGATGGCAAAACTTATGGACTCAATTATATTTACTGAAATTAAAGTTTCTTATATTTATTGAAATAAAGTGTTTTTCTGGTAACAAAAGTGAGGTAAAACCTTCTATGTGGCAGAAAAAGTGAGAAGTCTTCCTGCAAGAACACATGGGATGGCTTTTGGTTTACCTGGTCCTGCACAAGAACAAAAGTTAAGTACAAAGTCTTATTAGACCTAGAATGATGCCACAGGATCCATTTATATCATCACACAACTATAAGGCACTTAAACAAGATACAAACCTTTGCATTCATCAACATCGGCACAGGAGCGACCATCTATGAGGAGCATGTAGCCTGTGGAGCAGGAGCAGGAGAAGTGCCCAGGTGTGTTGATACAGATGTCGTCACACCCACCATTGTTCACGCTGCATTCGTCAATATCTTCGTGAGTCACCAAGAAGAATACAACAAATTATGACGATAACTGGTCCATGATGGATTTCTTATCATTCGTGATAGTGACGGAATTGATGACAAATTATGTTCTAATGATAAATACTGTACTGCAACACACAAAAATAAAAACAATCCAAAAGAAAGTCTTACAACTGCACTTTCCAAGTAATATTTCTGAGATACAACACAGGATACATAACACACAGACAGATCTTACCATTAAATTTTGTTACTAGAACCTTTATACAATACAATTGGTGAAATGGATGCTTACCTTCACAGTGAGATTTCTGGCCAGTCTGTTGGTACCCATCATCACACATACACTGATATGTGCCCATCATATTCTCACACACACCATTGGAACAGATGCCTGAAGTACGAGAACACTCGTCGATGTCTTTGCAATTCCGCCGATCACTAGAGAGTTCGTGTCCAGGTGGGCACTCACACCTGCAATACATTCCACACAATCAATATTATGTGACCTTTATGTGACTAATTGGAAAGGTAAGACTATAAATGGTCATCTTTACTTCACAACACAAATTATAATAATCTCAGATGTATACTAGTACGCAGATAAACCAGAATGACTTGTGTCCTGTTTTAACCACCATTTTATGATGCTAAGCACAAGGATCTAAATATTCATCATACTAGTTGTATATAGGAGATGAGGAATGGCATAAATATTGAGTGCTGTAAAGTAACTAAGTAATAAGAATTGAGTACCGTTCGCAAGCACTAATTTTCTATATTTAACCTTTTTCATTGCCAATATTCTATGACATTTGATAGTCAGTATAAGTCGAGTACAACATCAAACAGGATTAAGCATACTTGGGTATAATAATTACTATACTGTACCTGAAACTACCTGGAGTATTAATACAGCGACCACCACGACAGAGGCCTGGGGAACGTTCACACTCATTGATGTCTGCAAAAGGAAATTTTCATCAAATTTTATTCTCCACAACTACCTAAAGACAAAATAACCATTATACAATTTTTTTTTATGCTAATTAGCTATCCATTACGTGTTAGTATACACCTATCCCTCAGCTATCGCGCGCGACCTGGCTATTGCGTTTCACAGCTATCGCGCAGACTTGAAATGATGCACATTCCAGGCTATAGCGCAGAGATTTCCCCAATTTCAATAACATAATTTCCCTTTTTCCCTCAAAAATTTTCTGTTTCCTCTTGAAGATAATAATGTATTTACCATTTTCTTGATATTTCGTCTGGTAGAAATTTCCCCATTTACTCTTGAACAATCTATATATAATTTCCTCATTGGTACCTCTAATTCCCAATGTCTAGAAAAAATTCTCCATACTTGACAACACTGCATGCTGCCCGCCCACACGGTCCTCCCTCCCTCCTCCATCTGTCCTCCCCTCTCTGCACCACGTGCCTCACGTGATCGTAAGCCTGCACGGTGATTGGCCAGCCCAGACTGACTTCACTCCCCCTCCTCACTCCTCCACCCCTATATCAGTCATGCGTGTCCTTGGCTCCCTTTGGCAATTTTTTGTGATAGCTGTTCCCTTAGGTGATTTTTTCATGATGTATAGGCCTTGTTTAATAGTTTTATTGATGAATTATTAACTGTGTACCCTTTTTTACAGGCAAAAAGTTAATTTTCTGTTTTTATGGGGATAAAATTGGGGAGCCAGGTTACAATAATGCATTTTCCCATTGGTTCTAAGTCCCGGCTATTGTGAGCTTATCTGTTAACCATTTCACGCAATAGCTGGGGAATAGGTGTATAAGCAAGCCAGCTTACATAGTTAATAGAAATGAATTTGAATATAAAAACACATAATGTTCTACATGAAATATAATACATAATATTTCAATGAAAGTGTTCTTAACAGAAATAGAGCAAAGTTTAATTCAAAACAAGTGTACAAGCTGCCTTAGTACTGAATTTCAGCTCACCCATGCAAACCTGCATCATCATAGTCGATTCAAAGCCTTCATCACAGTCACAGATGAAGGAGCCATCTGTGTTTTTGCAGGTACCATTTCCACATACTCCATGCATGATGCCACACTCATCAATATCTGAAACACAATGAAAAATTTCTAAAAACTTGCAAATGAACACTCACTCTACATACAGTACTGAAAAAATTATGGGTACAACCCAGAAAAATTGAAGAATCACCCAGTATCACCATGGTGTCCACTGAATTTCTCAACACAACATAGATATGAATCAAAAGGCAACCTGAATTTATGGAGGCCAAAGAATTCCTCTTGGTAAAGGACCTAATAAATTGGAAGGCATGTTTCACATAACAACACACTAAGGAACTAAATAAACACATAGGTAACATCATACAAATTTTGGACAGTAAATAAATTACGATTATTGTAGCAAATAACTCTTGATTATATTCACCTAGGCACTTAACTCCATCCTCATCCAGAGCATATCCCTGGTTACATCGGCATGAGAATGAACCAATGGAATTCCGGCATCGTCCATTATCACACATGTCTTCAAAAGTCGTGCACTCATTAATATCCTTCCGACCTTCATACCCATAGCTTTTGGGGCACAGCTCATCAAATAGATCTGAACCAGGGTGTGGGCAGGCCTCACATGCCTCTCCCCACGCTCGTCCAACTGTGCAGCAACATGTCGACTTCCCAAACAAGCCCTGTGAAATAACATACAGCCTACTGTTGACATACACACAGATTTTCTACTGTAGAAAATCTTAAGATACCACTGACTTATACTGTACTACTTGAGCAATGTAAAGCTTTATGAGACAAGGTTCCAAATTAAATGAACATTATGAATACCAAATGAATGAACTAGAAATTTACAAAAAATTACAGAAAGCTTGGAATAGGATATATTTCATACAATTCACAATGATTCAACCCTCAATGATTCTTTCATCAGGTATATTCGATGAATAAATCATAATGTAGTATTAGATATGGGATGAAATAATAAATATACGGAAGGAAACAGGAGAAGAACAGTCTGGTTGCATGAGAATGAAGAGAAAAGACAGAGTTATTATGGATGTTAGTGACACAGTGAAGGGAGTATGGTAAAGACGTTTTGATTGTTTAATGGTCCGTATGCAAGAACATCCGTGGTGTTGACAATAGCTTTGTACCAGTATGATGGCTCTGTTGTTTGTATTTAGAGCCATCATACTGGTACCACACCATCATATGCACCATGAATGTTTTTGTATAAGGCCCAAAGACAGAGGAGATTGAAGGGGAAGCAGTGGTGGCATGCTTGGGAATGAAGGCAGGTGGCAGACAACTTGGCATATAAGGTAAATCAGGAAGGGATGAGGTTAGGAAGTAATAGAGAGGCTGAGGATGGAAAAGGCCCAGTGTTGATTAAATAACTGCTGATATGCTGAAGTACACAGAAGACGCAAGAGTGAAGTGGATGTTGCTTATATGTAATTTGGCCTAGAAATGGTGAGAGCTACCAGAAGACTGGAGGAGAGCCATAAATGTGTAACTGTACAAAGTCAAAGGGAGTAGGAATGAGTGTGGGATACATAAAGAGATAAGCCATCTTTGTATGCAAGATTAAAGTGTATGGGAGGATTTATACAGAGATTGATGGATGTACAGAAAATAAGGTCAGGGAGGAGCAGGGGAGGTTCAGAAGAGATTAAGGATGCATGGATCAGATATATGTAATAAAATCACAGTAGAAAACTATCTAGGGAAGTGTAGGAAGCAGTTAGGTACTTTTAATAATGAACACACGTACGGTATGAAATTGCTTGTTTGAGACTGTTCATATTATTTTCACGAGACTAGGGATCTGTAAAGCCGATTCTATGATAAATTCCACAGACCATCATCCTCTGGTAAATGTGGTTGCAATTATCAAAGAAGAGAAGAAGGATGTAGACTGTTACATAGTTCATCAGAAAAATTGTGACAAAGGGATTGGATCCAATTAGTGCGAACTTACGAGGCTTTATTATACCTCGAGTGGCTCGCTGCAGACGCCGTTGCGATAGTGGAGGTAACAGACTTCCTGCCGAAGGTCAAGGCACTTGGTGCGGGCTTCATCAAGTGTTAGACCAGGTGGACAGTTGCATGTAAAGGATCCTTCTGTATTGACACATTCTCCTCCACCTTGGCAGATCCCTGGGTTGAGCTGGCATTCATTGATGTCTTGACAGGTCTTTCCATCCATCTGTTATACAATATCCCAAATACCGTCAATACATGGGTACCATCAGAAATAATTGCTTATGAATAAATGCCACTGATATTAATGGAATTCAGATCACTGGCTGAGTAATGTAGACACCAGGGCAAAGACCAAACAATAATAATGAGCATGTAAGTTCTGAATTATCGCATAGGTATGGATTTGAATCCCTGCTCTGTCATTGGAGCTTGGTCTGCAATGACATCCTAAGTCCAAATTTACACATTTATATGGCCAAATTATATAGACAGTATTGTTTTTGTTTGCATAGTAATGTTGATATAATGCTAAGTCCGAAATAATATTCCCTTTTCAGGATCATGCATGTGACAACACTGAAAAACCTGCACACACCAACTCATGCTTCTCTCTGTCAGATGTACAGTATATTTGTTAATGAAAAAGTTTGAAAACTATTTCAGTTTGTAAGTACGCTCACAAAACTGTCAAATAATTTTTTTTTTTTTTTTTTACTATAGTACAATATGCCACAGTTTATTAACTGTGTCTTTCAAATTAAAGAAAATACACAGAACTGTAGTGACATCACAGATTAGCATTAAGTAATGAATAAGAATGTGGTACCAAACAACAATGATACTTATAAAAAAAGTAGCAACTTTTAACACTATTTTTTATCATTAAATAATATTGTGCTTCCCATAATTAATATATTCAGCTAAGCTCATTTTCAGGCTAGTATATTAGAGAATTCTTCTACAAGTAGGATTTAAAGTGATGGCAGTGTTTCGCCTACTTTCATAACCAGATATCTTTTACTGCTTCAAATACTGTACAACTATTGATTAGAAAGAGATCTGCATTAATGTGTAAAAACTTTCAATGCTGCCATAAAAAACTGGGAGGGCCAGCCTGCCTTCAAAGGCAGAGAGAATGTACAAACACAAGATATATCAGGATATATATTTCAGTCAATAAGTACTGTACCAAACGTTTTGTATACAAGAGACCTTAGCAAAACCAATAGGACAATCACAGTCAGCAGGACTGCACAGCTCACATGGAGATCCCCAAGCCTTGCCAATTGTGCAGCAGCATTCTGACTTTAGGGTCAGGCGAGGCAAGTTGTTCTCACACCTCCCATTCTTCACCTTACTCCAGCATGACCCACGTCGATTGTCTGACAATCACACAAACAATTATTATTTCACATAGTAGATGTAATGTACTGTATAAGGAATTGTTAAACTAATAGCCCAGACAGACATGGAATTTGAACCCATTCTAGGCTGAACCACAGCACATTTTCTGTGAATTATTATAAAAAGTTTAAAATCCTAGTTTGATGCATGAAGCTCATTAGGTAAACTGTACAAACAACAGTACTGTACACTCCAGCCCTGCAATAAGCAATGCCTGTATAACTATTGTTGTTGAAATTCAAGAGATGGACATAATATACTGTAAAGTACAGTACATACTTTATTTTACTTCTCAGACAAAGATACTCCATGGATATCATATGCATAAAAGTTATTCTATACAAATACTTTCCTATATTCATCAATAACTGCCTTACAGGAAACTATGTGAGAGAGGGGAATATGGTAATGGATTCTGCATAATTCTATATGATTATGTTTAAAAGGATGCCTGAAAATAATCCTCCCTCATTCTCTCTCTTTTATTAATGCCAATTTATATCTATCAACACTATTAACACCAATGCATCACTGACATTAGTCCAGTTATTCACTGGTAGATAAGCGAGTTGTCACATCTACACTTTACCCAACTGTACAATTGTGCTGAGGAATTCGTGAGAATCCAATCGTGGAGGCCATCTGGCTCATTCTGCTCTTACTAGCTGACAGGTAACAGAGTTAAACTGTCCTACTGACACAGTGAAATAGAAAATGCAATCACTTCTAATGAAAGATTGTTAAAGAGAGATTATCTGTCGTCCAGTATGAGCAGAGAGGGCCAGACAGCCTCCACTATAGGGGTCTCAGAAATTCCTGAGTGCGATTCTACATGCAACTGTTTAACTCAAGTCAATACTGTACAGTACTGGATTGTGGTCCAAATTTCTTGCTCACTTTTGTTATATATACATACTCATATACAGTATACTGTATAAGGCAAATATTTCTACTTCAAATCTGAGGGTTGTCTTAAAATACCTGCACATAAGGTGTATGTACAATAATGATTTATTAAAGTAAAAGATGCTAGTACATTGATGTTGTAATGCGTCATCTATATAGCTAAGATGCACGGTCATCTTACCAATGCAGTACCTGCCAGTCGAGTCAAGAATGGTGCCGTCCTCGCACTCACACCGGTATGAGCCAATGACATTGACGCAGGTCCCACCTACACAGGCTTCCTCACCCAGCTGGGAGCACTCATCCACATCCTCACAAACATGGGTGCTGGGGTTGAGCTGGGTGCCTGATGGACAGATGCACTGGTAGCTTCCTGGAGTGTTCCGGCACTATAACACAAGACATGTAACATCAGCACGTTTCTTTTATCACATTAACATACTGATAACACCATACTTCCATGATGTAAATACTGTACAAATATCAATACTGTACTTCAACAATGTACCTGTCCACCATCACATAGGAGGTTATCAATGGCACATTCATTGATATCATGACAGCGACGACCTGTGTCATCAACGCGGTACCCAGTGTTACAGATACAACGGTAACCGCCCTCCAGGTTTTCACAAGCTCCATTTTGGCAGATAGTTGGGTTGAGTGCACACTCATTAATATCTGAAAGATAAAAAGTGATAGCATCTCATCTGTATGAATATAAAAATCTCTACTGTATATTTTAAGACATGAATCTTAGTATTCTATTGGCTTTGTTTTGGACATAAATACTCCTAGATCCCAGATCCTAGATCCAATTCACATATAGAATGATTAATATTGGTGTTATCTAGTTTGTATGTTGTCATAGTAGCTGTATTTCCTATGCTTAACACTTTATATATATCAATGTTAAATTACATTTGCCATTTTTCAGGCCATTCATATGTAAAGACTACTTTTATCATCATCATTAAAAATTTAGCCTATTGATATTGTTATCACTCTAAACACTTACCATGCCCTTCATGTGTGATTCCAGTCCCATGGGGGCAAAGTGCCAAAAACTCATGTGTGCCAGGTTGAGGACAAGCTTGGCAGGGGGTGCCCCAGCCCATAGGTTGGCCCAGCACCACTGTACAGCAACAGCAAGCAGACTTGGTGGTGGGTGTAGTGGAGGGGTTGGAACATTGACCATCACGGTACACAGCATAGCAGAAGTCCAGCTTAGTGTCTGTTCATGAAGACATTATATCACACATACAGACATACAATTAAACATATTAAGTTCAAGCAGTAGAATATATAATTCTATACATCAGCTGACCCTATGTTCCCAGTACATTATGCATTATATAGTTATAACTAAAAGTCCACCATTTCTATAATTCCATCTGGATACAGAATACCAAGCAGTGATAAAGAGTACCACTTACCCAAGCAAATAAGTCCATTAACACCCAGGGTGAAGCCAGGTGGGCATTCACACTGAAAGCTGCCTACAGTGTTAATACAACGACCATTCTTACATGGGCCTGATGCACACTCATCCAAATCTGTAAGTTAAAATAAAATAAGTTACTCAATTTCCCAAAAATGTCTCTAATGCTCCTCCCCTTTTTAAAGGGATTCAGGAAACATCTTTCCCAATACAAAAAAATAATACAATTGCACTTATGGCGATGGTGCAGTCAGACTCGTATCCCCTATCATACAGAGGGGGAGTGAGGGTTCTGAACCCTACTCTCTAACAATGACCCCACTAAAGGCTCAAATAGCCTCAGAGCTGGCCTGCACTAGTGCTAGAGCTTCTTCACCCCTTAAAAAAAAAAAAAGGGGACTGATGATGATGATAATTTATGAAAATAAAATAGTAATTCCAGTAATGTTATAGAAGTTTCTAGGAAGAAGTAACATGGCAGCAATACTGATTGACTGAGGTCATACCACTTACCCACACAGGTTTTGCCAGATGGGGAGAGGGTGTAGCCAGGTTGGCATACACACTTGAAGGAACCATCCATATTAACACAAGAGCCATGGTCACACATGCCCGTTTCACTGCACTCATCAACATCAGTACAGAAGCTGCCATCCGTGGCATGGGTATAGCCATTGTCACACACACATCGGTAACTCCCGGCCAAATTTTCACAGCGACCAAATAGACAGATGCGTCGGTTCTCTGCACACTCATCAATGTCTGCAATGAATGGAGTATATAAAGCTATAGTTGTCAGAACAGCCATGTATAATGCTGACTACTTTATTTCTGGACAGTACTTATCAGATTAGGTGAAAACTACATGGATGATGAAGTGTCAGATATATAATTTTTGTAAATACCAATAATGTTGCCACAAAATTGTGGATTAATTTTTGATATGCTGTCTTTTATATCCAGTGATCATTAGTATATGTTAGACTGTGCATGGCAGCCAACATTATTTTAAAAACATGATAGAATCTTAAGCTTTACCGAGATTACATATCATGAACTTGACTCACCTGTGCATGCAAAACCAGAAGGTGAGAGAACATATCCAGGGTTACAGACACATTTGAAGGAGCCGTCCATGTTGGTGCACACTCCGTTGGCACACATGCCTGTTTCACTGCACTCATCATGGTCTGTTGTGAAGAAAATATCATACATTGGCCTTATAGATATAATACTGAATGGGAATTATGTTCTAATAGTCCAATGTTTGAATGATGATGAAATCTTTGGATATTAATTAAAACAGTAATGATTACTTGGTAGTTAATCAGTAAGAGTTATCACTTTATTAGGCAAATTACTCTTTAGAATATCGAGATATAGATAAACTTTCATAGATAAGCTCGGATTTGAACTTCACCAGACTGTGTAGTTATTATTTTCAAATCCTACCAAGTGACAAAACATTTGATGTGTTTAATTTTTTTTTTTTAAATAACAAAGACTCAATATACCATATATACTTGCTGATAATTTTATAATGTACCAGGAATAAATTAATTATTAAGGCAGGAGTATTTAATCTTTCGTCAGTATCTACAGTATATAAATGCCGACTAGAACTCAGATGAACTAAACAGAGTCAGTGAAGACAAACTTTCATACCGATGCAGGAACGTCCATCTGAAGAAAGATCAAAACCAGTGGGGCAAGTACAGGTGAAGCTGCCCTGGGTATTATAACAGCGACCTCCCTGACAGGCTCCTTCACCACACTCATCAACATCTGAAGTGGAATTATTACCATTGGGATAGATACAGAATATAATTTCTGAACTACTGAGATGTTATACTTGTCTTGAATTTGACATAATTACAGGAAAAAATAGAAACTGTATTAGAGGTAAAACTTTCCATAACGGTAACTAACAATCAATAAAACCATGACATGTAGGCCTACACTATTGTACAACTCTGTACATCATGAAATGAACTGGATGAATAATCTACTGTACTGTACATAACTTATTATAATATATCCAAAATACTGTCATTTTTTACCACTCTAAATGACTCTGTATACATTGACAATGAACATACCTTGACAACGATCAGTGATGGGGTTGAGCTTGAAGCCAGGATAGCACTCACAAGTGTAGCCAGAATCTGTGTCCACACACCGACCGCCTTCTCCACACTGGCCGGGGTTTAATGTGCACTCATCCACAGGAGGCAGAACATACCCTGGTGCTTGCTGACATAAACGCCTGTACAGCTCTGCCAGGTAAGATACGATTGTTCTTAATATATGTGATTTGTTTATAGTATTATTGCTCAGTATACAGTACGTTTTTTCCACCAAACAACACTGTCTCTTTAACGAGGGTTAAAAAAAAAAAATTCACAAGGATTTTACTTCAGTAACATTACCAACCTTCTCCTTCCAGGGGGCAGGGAACACAGTCACTACGGGTCTCTCCCCAAGCTTTACCCATATTCTTGCCACAGCAACATGCTTGTTGTGTTAGAGGGATTGGAAGTGGCTTTCTGCATCGGCCACTGCCCCGGATCTCAGTATAGCAATTACCTTGCCGAGCATCTGGAGAGTAAGCAGTATATACAGTACACTGAACCATTCACAAGTTTGATTTGAATTTGATTAAAGTACTGTAGTTGGAATTATGCATAAGTCATAACGAATCAGAATAACCATAAAAAAATAGTCTAAAATCATTCTAAAGTTACACCACCAGCTCAAAACTATTAATGACACAAACTATGGTAAATGAAGCATAAGTTAAATTCGTGTCTGGACAGAATGTCGGCTATAATACCAATGCACTGTTTGCGATCCTGAGTGGGTATGAAGCCTTGGTTGCAGCTACAGTAATAGCTTCCATCAGTGTTGATGCAGCGACCATTATGGCAGACATCATCCTCCTCGCACTCATCTCGGTCCTCACAGCTGTTGTTCTCTGGGTTTCTCGCTTGACCCTCGGGACACTCACAACGGAATGAGCCAATACTGTTGACACACACTCCACCCTCACAAAGCCCAGGTATTGCTTCACACTCATCAATGTCTGAGAATAAAGAAAAAATATCAATAAGTTTAAGTTAAACACAGAAAAATACAATTAAAACTGATCGTCATACACAAATCCTTTAATCAAGAGAAAACTTTAGTAGTGAGAAACTTCATTAAGGTAATGCAAAGCATCAATCATTTTTTTTAAATATAAGGAGCACTTACCTACACACTGTCCACTGTGTATGTTCTTGAGGTAGCCTTTACTGCAGTCAAGTCTTGATGGGCAGTGTTCACAAGGGTGACCCCAAGCTTTACCAATGGTAGCACAACACAGCTGTTTGGTACATACAACGCCAGGTAACTGTCCTTGGCACATATCATGCTGCACCTTGGTGAAGCATGGACCAGTCCGGTAGTCTGTCAGGCAATAAATTATGTAATGTCCTACTCTATCAGTAATATTATTGTAATTTAAAATGCAACAAGGCAAGCCCAACTCCCCACCATGGTGCCCAGTCATGGCAGTAACCCCCCAGTAAACAGTTTTAAACTCTACAGCCTGGGCGAGGCTCGATCTGCCGACCTCACGGATGCGAGGCAGGTGCGTTACCACTGTACTACTGTACCACTGTACTAAGCTGGGCCAGACAAGTTATACAATACTTCTCACAGTCCCCATCAATGCAGGGATTCAAAACTACACATTCCTGTCAAATGAGCCAAAGTATCAAAGCCCTTACTCCTGAGCCACGATAGATGGTCAACTATTATTATAATACTAACCTGCTTCACATCTCCTTCCAGTAAAGCCATAGACACAAGCACAGCGATTTGGCCCCACACAGCGGCCGCCATTCAAGCATGGTTGCTGACATATCGCTATAAAGAAACATAATACTGTATTGTAACAAGAAATCAACTCATGCATTCAATTATAAATTTATAAAGCATACTTCTTTGAGTTACATCTACATTTCAAATTGTGAGAGAGTACAGTACAGTACTCATTTTAATATCCAGTTTCTACACAATACCTTCAGTACAGTATACACTATAGGACATACATGTACCAATATATTTTCTTTCGTCAAATATAAAATATGAAATTAAATTACTTCAGTCAAATATGTATGGTAATTAAAACATTTTATCATGATGTTATAAATTATTATAATAATTTTGCATTTAAAAGTCAAAGATATTTCTACAAATACTAACGCTCAGCACAGTGGTCACCGGTGTATCCTCGTGGGCAAATGCAACGGGTGCCTTGGCATGTCCCTCCATTCAAACAGGTTGTCTGGCAACCGAGGCCTGCCATATCAAACAATCATTCACATTTACTGGTACAGTAATCCAAAATGCTGGGAGAATGAGCTGAAGCCTACATTGTTACTGAGGTGATATGTACAGTACATAATTTTTGTAAAGACAGGAATGTAAATTTTAAGTTGCCCTATACAGTGGACTCTCCAATAACGCGGTAGTTACGTTCCTGGAGACGTCGCGTTATTAAAAAACGCGTTATTTAAACTTAATTTCCGCATAGGAAACAATGGTAATAGTGGGGGTTGCGTTCCTGGACAATGCAAAAGTCTACCTTTTGGGGATTTTGTTACTCTAATGTATGAATAGTAGAGTCAAACTAAAGTATGTAGTTGGTGACTCAAACAACAAAAACCCACATTCTCGTTTTATTTATATTTGTAAAGTAACGGTACACTTTCCTTCACATTTAACACTCGTCACCCCGCTCTCCCTCCCCACCCCGCTCTCCCTCCCCACCCCTCTCTCCCTCCCCACCCCTCTCTCCCTCCCCACCCCGCTCTCCCTCCCCACCCCGCTCTCCCTCCCCACCCCGCTCTCCCTCCCCACCCCGCTCTCCCTCCTCACTCTGTGTTTCCTCCACATCCCGCTCTCCTTCCTCACTCCGCTCTCCCTCCCTACCCCGCTCTCCCTCCTCACTCTGTGTTTCCTCCACATCCCGCTCTCCTTCCTCACTCCGCTCTCCCTCCACACCCCACTCTCCCTCCACACCTCCTCGCTCTCCTTCCACACTCGTGTTACCTTCCTCTGACACCACATCTGTCTTCCTTTTAAAGAATTGATCAAGTCGTGTCTGTTTGGTCAGAGAGCGGGCCTGAGCAGCTCACCCTGCTTCCCGCCAAAAGTAGTGTGGGTAAGCGGGTGAGCGTGGCCGCGTTAAATCGAACAAATAATGTTATTTAATCATATCCCCCCTATATATTATACCGCGTTGAATCAAAAACGCGTTACTCAAAACCGCGTTATTGGAGAGTCCACTGTATTGATTTTATAACAGAATACTACCAGCAATCCATAGTTCCTGAAAGAAACCATAATTTTGTTTATTATATCATAAACTGCTTGGAGTATGAATGAACAGGAAAATTTAATTTACAGTACTGCATTACATGTAATATGAAAGCTGCCCATGTCTAAATCTGGCGCTGGTAAAGAGATACTGCTTAGCATCATCATGAACAGATTGCAGGTAGCCAACTGTATTATAGGTTCATATATGTGCAAATATTTTGAAACAAAGTTCAGAATATGAGTACCATTTCCAAAATACCCATGATTATGGAAAGTATTGTAAATTGCTAGTACAGTAGAAACTAAAAAAATCACAGGGGATACAATTAATGATGGTAACAAGGCTTGAATATAGTGTACCGTACTGTACCATTACATACAATAAAAAATTAATGCATTTTACTGTTAACTTTCTGAATTAAAATATGTAGCACAATTATTTACCTGGAAACCCTGGAGACACACTGCCAGGTCCAAGTCCACCAGGTCCAAGTCCGCCAGGTCCAACACCACCTGGACCAACACTGCCAGGTCCAAGTCCACCAGGTCCAACTCCACCAGGTCCTACTCCACCCGGACCAACACCACCAGGTCTAACACCACCAGGTCCAACTCCACCTGGACCCACTCCACCAGGTCCAACTCCACCTGGACCCACTCCACCAGGTCCAACTCCACCTGGACCCACTCCACCAGGTCCTACTCCACCTGGACCCACTCCACCAGGTCTAACACCACCTGGACCCACACCACCAGGTCCTACTCCACCTGGTCCAACTCCACCAGGCCCTACCCCTCCGGGGCCTACACCACCTGGTCCAACTCCACCAGGTCTAACTTGGCCAGGTCCAACACCACCAGTACCCACACCACCAGGTCCAACACCACCAGGACCCAAACCACCAGGTCCAACACCACCAGGTCCCAAACCCCCAGGTCCAACACCACCAGGTCCAACACCACCAGGTCCAACACCCCCAGGTCCCAAACCACCAGGTCTAACACCACCAGGACCCACACCACCAGGTCCCAAACCACCAGGTCTAACACCACCAGGACCCACACCACCAGGACCCACACCACCAGGTCTAACACCACCTGGTCCAACCCCACCAGGTCCAACACCACCAAATCCTACTCCACCAGGTCCAACCCCATTAGTTATTCCATTCCTACCTGAATTATATCTGCCATTACCACACATAGGTGAAATACTTCCTCCAAGGCATATACAGAGGTTAGGACGCACACATCTACCACCAGTTCCACATTCCCGTACACAGATTGCTGCAAAGAAAATAGGTTATTATTAACTATTATGGTTCAGTTTATTACAGAATAGTATTGTGGTAAATACTGTGATTATCTGCGTCCTCGATTGTCCCACTTTTTGTCATCCGAAATCGCATATTTCTTTTCACTTTTTATTTTGGAGACTGTTCTATTATGTGGAAATACGTAAACAACATGACTATAATAACATTTGTATGTATTTACTTTGAAACGGGAGTGAAGCTTTCCTAGCGGGTTCCCAACATCCCGCGGGCCGCGGCCCCGCAACTTGGCCGCAAGTCGCCACTGCTGTATTCACTATTCAGACAATTCAGTGTATTGCCAGATACAGGAAGACTTCCATGTTTTAGGCAAATTTTGTCCACACTTTGGAAATCGTATGAAGAATGCTCAAATTGAGCGGGAAATTCAATAATTTAGTATTGGGATAAATAATTTTTTGATCAGATGAATTAACCTGACCTGACTAACCTATTAATTAATTAAGGTATAATGACATTAAAATTACGTTTCCAGCAATAATTCCTGTCTTATCTACAATCTTATACCACCATGACATGCAGGAGGATTTTATCTACATCATCCACCCATTTTTAATCATGGTAGCGTAATATTTATAAATAAATATCGGCCTATAAAAAAAGTTGTATAAACATTTTTAGCTACTTGTTTCACTTCAACTCGTATTTAATCGTATATTTTTTAATGATATGGATATTTTTTTCACGATAAAAGTAATCCTCTATTATTATTCTGTCAGGTTACCAAAGTGCCAAGTAGATATTAAGCGAAATAAGTGAGGCACCAAGAAAAAACAAAAAAGTGTACATCTGAGAAATGCAATGTTTTGGTATGGGAAAGGTAAGCGTGAACGGAGGTTGCCTGGAGATATTGACCAATCAGAGACGAGCATTAAAAATACACATCTAGACTCCAATTGCAAGCTAGTAGGATTGGATAGAGTATAGTTCCCAACGCCTCCCCCAAGATTGTTGGGTAAGGGATATGGGCAGAACAAGTTATTTTCCCCATCTAAAAACAACTCTAAATGCTATAAAACAGCTATATAAAGTGATCTAGGAAAAAATATATAAAACATTGGAACAGAGCGCATCCTCGTATTTTACCTTAATTAAAGCCTCTATCACACGGGTAATTTCGTCGGACTGTTTCATCGAACTTTAATAAACACTTTACAGTCATTTGGTACAACGTACAACCAGTTCGTCGAACTTCAATTGATAACATCCCTAGCAGACTTATATTCTCACAAGTCACAACTCGCGAGATTCGTTCAACCGTCTCCAATGTAAATAGTTGGGATATGTACTATTATGTTGTCTCACAGCACTGGCTCGTTCCTCACTATTTCTATAAGGGTAATTTTAATGAAATATTACTGGTTTATGTCGCTGGAAAGTTTGAAGAATGTAGGCCAATGTTTGCTTTGTACACAAATATCATATCAGCATCATAGGACTTCAATAAATATAACGCATAACTATATATTCTCATGTATATTTTCTTATATATTTTTTTCTTATAATATACAGTACGTGATGGTATACATATCAATACATATCAACAGCTTTCAATATATTTAATTAAGAGAAAAAGTATAGATATATTTTTGACTCCGAAGTAGTTTGGTGAAATGCGCATATTTTTGTAGCATTTCATCAAACCTGGAGAGCGCGTTTGATCCGACGAAATGACCCTGAAGTTTGATGAAACAGTCTAACGAAACGACAAGTTCGATGATACAGTCCGACGATCGAAATTGTACGTATTGTACAAGGCGTATTGTACGCAACTGCCTGCTGGACCATCAGTAATTTTGTCAACCCGACCTCATATCAGTTCGTCTCTACGCTACAGAATTATCGTATCGTAAAATTGAAATATTTAGCAAAGAACATATTTCCACAAGAACATTCCACTGAGTATTGATAAAGGTAACCGAACTCTACCTAACCCAACCTATCCTAAGCAGTAGTTCGCTGGCGCAGATAATCGCAATATTATATAATCTTATAAGTCTAGTAGAGTTGTTAAGAATATAGGTTATCATCAGCAATGGTTCAAACCCGTTATTCCCGTATACAAATTGCTGTATTTATCCTTTACTGTGTTATATATATATATATATATATATATATATATATATATATATATATATATATATATATATATATATATAATTGCCATTACAATTCGTGGATGTGGGCCATGTGGCATGAAGGGTTTACTGCTGTTATTACTGTCGTTCATTCCGTTCACAACTTTATGTCATTCAAATCTGATAACCCAGTTCCGTAGATTTATTCACAAAGTGTAAACTGATGTGTGTATGTTACGTATGTACAGTACCCTGCGTATGTTCTAGTGAGGAATAAAAGAAAGGCTGTATAATATAGGCTATTAAGATGCATCCTTGGATAAACTTCCTTCTTCTTCAAATCACATTGCCCTAACTAAGATGGCTGGTAAATGCAGTATTAGTTTATTCATTATAAATCCGTATGGTACTATTTTTAAATTTCTTTAGCTACGATAAAGAAAAAAATGTCTTATTGTTATAATAATAATATTTATTATTATTAGTAGTAGTAGTATATACAACTAAGTGTTTCCTCTACCTAGACACTGCTGAAAAAAAAGCAGACGTATGTTGATCCTGTGTTTGTGATAGAAACTTTTAGTCATTTCACAAAAAAAAAAAAAAAACGGAAAATTTATATACACGTGCATGTGATAAAAAAAAAAAATAAAAAAAAAAAAAATATATATATATATATATATATATATATATATATATATATATATATATATATATATATATATATATATATATATATATATATATATATATATATATATATATATATATATATATGTATATATATATATATATAAACCGCTGACCGATAGAAACATTCTACGATACTTCTCGATTATATATTGAAAAGAAAAGAATTATTAACCAAAGAAAACGCTGAGCGAGCAATGATGAAGATGGAGGATAAGGAGATGGAGGTAAAATAGGGGTGTGTGCTAGGGTCCTGAAGGCAGCTGGTCGTGAGCATAATTCTAGCCAACATAAGAGCCGCTCCTCGACACCGTACCTCCATCACAACACACGTAGGGGATCCAGCAAACATTCTCACATTTATTACTCCTCAAATCTACTCTCAGTGTGTGTGTGTGTGTGACATGAATTTGTCGTGGTATATACCCCTCAAATCTACACTCAGTGTGTGTGTGTGTGTGTGTGTGTGTGTGTGTGTGTGTATGAATCAGTCGTGGTATATAGGCTACCCCTCAAATCTACTCTCAGGATACAATCAATGTACGATTGCTGAAAATATTAATTGATGAAGCAGGACGATTGCCGACGAAATCGATTGATAGCTATATATATAGTGTTGTTGATTTACATACATAATTGAATATTATGGCAGGTTTGGTTAGGGTTGGTTAATTTGGTGGTAATGTGTGTATCAGTAGCTCAACGACCAACCACAGTACAGTATTTCCATTACCCATGAAGTTTCAGCGAGGGGAGACACACGTTGATGTAGATATAAACTCATTTTAGTTACTATATAATATTATATATATATATATATATATATATATATATATATATATATATATATATATATATATATATATATAAACCAAGAAAACAGACTACTCACGGATAACACAGAGACTGTTGCTTTGCTTCTGGGACCATCCTGGACAGCAGAAGGACCGATGTCTGCTCCCACACACGTTCGGTCTGCAATATCAGTGATTATACAGTTAATTAAACAGTTACATTAGAGTGTCTTGATCCCTCCATATATAGCATGCCACGAGACAGGAACAGATTAACCAAAGTAATGGTGGCCTGTTGCTTGCTTGGAATAGTTTTTAAGATTCAGTCGCTCCAGAGTTTCCATGTCACATAGCATTTAATATTACAATGTCACATAGCATTGTATACAATGATATGCAACAATTACAGGTATGGTAGTATTGAATTTACCACCCTAGACTCGATAAAATATTAAATATAAACCCATTCTGACATTTCTCATTATTGATACCAGAAAATGCCGGTGATATGTCGAGCTTATAATGATGATCTTTAAGGATATTATCGAAACCTAACTCCCCTATAGTTTTTTGGTCGACTGTGCCTGAGAATACGTTAAGTGATCACCACCCCATGTAAAGGTGGTTCGTTTATTGTCAATACTGGTTATAATAATTATACAATAATCTGCTCCGGTCACACTTGGATAGCTCTACCCAAACCTTGACACAGACTCCTACAACTCCACAGCTTACTTAACAGTCAACACAAATAGTTCTTTAACAAAACGTTTATAAAGGATCAGAAAGAAAAATCGGTGGAAGTTTGTGTTGATGACAAAGTAAACTGAGCCATCAACAACACTCATTGTGTATTATTGTGTGACATAATTGTATACAGAGCCAATATGTAGACTGGTAAGTGAGACAACACTTTTCCTGGCGAGCCTCAATCAACTCTGAACTGACGTGTAACTATTTCGTGAGAGGGAATGGAAGGGTATTGAGAGTGGAGAAAGAGTGGGTAACGGGGACATGACGGGTATAGTGAGGGGAGGGGGAAGGTGAGGGTGGCGATGGCAGGACGGGACAAGGGTTGAAGGAGGGAGGGAGGTGGAGTGAGGTAAGGGGACCTGGGATGGGAGCTAACTTGTGGGAGAGGAGTGGCATGGATGGCTCTTCAACCCTGCTAATGCACCTCTTGACGCGCGACTTAACACGGCTGGAGACAAGGTGAGTGTTGTAGTGCGTCCTGGTGGTCTCCTGGTGGTCTCTTCAAGGACCTTTCGACACAGGACAAACATGCCACAAGTTATGGCGTCTGTAGTGGGTCTTGTTGATGGCTTCTTGAAGGACTTTTTGACGGAGGACAAATGCGACAGGAATTTGGCATTTGTATATATATTGGGTCCAGTTATTGGTGTTCTAAGAGGCCTTTCGACACAGGACAAACACGTCAGGAGTTATGGGATCTGTGGTGGGTCCTAGTGATGGTATTTTGAAGGACCTTTTAACACAGGACAAACGCGTCAGGAGTTATGGGATCTGTAATGGGTCCTAGTGATGGTATTTTGAAGGACTTTTTGACACAGGACAAACGCGTCAGGAGTTATGGGATCTGTGGTGGGTCCTAGTGATGGTATTTTGAAGGACTTTTTGACACAGGACAAACACGTCAGGAGTTATGGGATCTGTGGTGCATGGGGTCCTGCATGGTGATGGTTTCTATTTTTCTTTCTTTTGAACAGGACAAGCACATTAGCATGATTTATTAATAGTTCTGATGGTGGAATAGATTGCAAGACCTTTTTTCTCCGCATTTCTCGCTTACCTGCCATTATCTCTATTTTTCTTTCCCTCTTGTGTTCATCCACCTACCCACACAACCATCCATTCATCTTTACCTCTTCATTCATCCATCCATCCATCTTTAGATAATTACTCCACCATTTTGTCTAATATGTATCTAAATATCTCTCCTCATTCCTCCGTGCAAAACTCTCTCCCTCTCTACTATTCTCTCCTCCCTCCACCGACTTCTCTCAGTAAATCATCCAGTATTATAATTCTGACCTGTCCATTGATTATTCATGCCTATCATTCACCACCCCTTTCCCTCCTTCCCTCCCTCCTCGTTCCGTCGCATACCATTATTTCCTTCTCCCAATCCGCCTTTTCTTCCACTCCCTCCTTTTCTTTCTTTCCCCTTCTACTTCTTTCTTCTTTTCTCACTCCCTCCCCTTCTTTCCTCATTCCTTCCTCCCGCCTTCTCTTCCCCTCCCTCCTATTCTTCCTTCCCCATTCTATTTCTTCCTAAACGGGAAAATTTTGTGTTGGTAAATCTGGAGCAACGGAATCCTCCAAACTATTCCAAGCAACAGGACACTATTATTTTTGCTCTTCTGGTTCTGTTTCCTGGCATACTTTGGAGGAATCAAGGCACTCCAATGTAACAAAAGAGAATTACCCCCTTATATCCTCCCTGTCTTCCATCCTCCCAATCCCTCTTCCCTTCCTTCCTTTCTTTCTCTTTTCTCGAACTCTTCTAAATGTCTCACTGTTTTCACCCATCGCTGTGTCCATTCCTTGTGTCCTTCATTTTCCTTCTCCTTCTCATTTCCCATCTTGTGTCTCTTCTTTTCATTCTCCTATTTATTACAGCTTACGTTTTCTTCTCCATATCAAAACACTCACTTTCGCCTTTTCTGTAATCAAGGGAGGTATGTATTCATTCTACAACTTTCGCGTTCTTGCCTTTCATTCCTTTTCCATGCAAGCCACACGTCTCTCTCTTGTAAATTAATTGTCTCTCCTTTTCTCCTATATATTACCCACACGTTGCCAACTCTACTCCTATAACCATGGCCCCCAACCCCAGTCTTCTTCACGACAGCGTCTGCACCACACGAGAGGGATGGAGGGAGAGGCTGGCAAGGGGCTGGTACCCAAATGAGGAATGTTGAGGTGGTTCCTATATGGCGGTTACCCCGTTGCCCTTCACTGCTACATCACGCTCCTATACCCACCCACCCACCCACCCAACCCAGTGATGCCGGTGGGTGGGTGGGTGGGTGAGTGGGTGAGGTCAGGGGTCTTTCCAAAGCAGAGTCGATGCACGCTTGTATTGTTTGTCTCGGTCGTCTTACAAATTGGTCGGTCTCGGTCAGCGTGAAATAATACCTATCCTATACCCTTGGTCCCAGTGATGCCAGCTAGGGAGTGCATGGGTAGGGCCAAGCCTGGGTCTTTTAAAAGCAGAGACTATTATATGCGCTTATTTTGTTTGTCTCAGTCCTGCAAGTTGGTCAGTCTCTGTCTATCAGCTTAAATTCGTATATGTCAGTTTATTTATTTGCCTATTAGTCGATTAATTTATCTCTTATCAGTCTGTCTATCTGCGTACCTGTCTTTGTAATTATACGAGTCTGTTTGTTTATGTGCCTGTATCTGTCTGTGTGTATTTCTGTCTGTCTATCTGTTTGTATCAGCTTGTTTGCTTCTCTGTCTTCCTGTCTGATAATTGCTTTCCAGTTTGCCTTCCCGCTCGTGTTGTAATAAAGTTGGAGTGTTTCATTCTCACTCCGGTTCATTCAGTACTGTCAGCCTCAGTCGTCACATCAGGGAGAGACGAGTGAAGGTGGTCGCCATCTGTTGACTATCTTGTGTTTAAACGGCCTGATTTTTTTAGGCCCTGGGATAAGAGAGAGAGAGAGAGAGAGAGAGAGAGAGAGAGAGAGAGAGAGAGAGAGAGAGAGAGATGAGGTCATCGGGAATGCTGCATCAGCTTCTCAGTAGCTATAGAAAAGCCAAACTGACTCTCTCTCTCTCTCTCTCTCTCTCTCTCTCTCTCTCTCTCTCTCTCTCTCTCTCTCTTCGTATACAATGAGAGTAAGCTTTGGTGGCGGTTGCTTTGATTGTTGCACTACCAATTAAAACACTTCCTTTTATTCTTCTGATTTGTGTGAACTTATTCGGTGCTTCAGGCCAGGGCAACACACACACACAAACACACATACACACACACACACACACACACACACACACACATAAAAGGCTCGCGTGATCAATGTTGCAGCGAGGATACTTCATTGCCTTATATTATGGTCTTATGATCAGTTAACCAAGCTTCATTTCGGGGTACAAGTAATTTCATCTCGTATCGCTAACAGAGTTCAAACCTGCCACTCATGGACAGACAGATAGCCAGCCGCCCTTCCCTGGCTATCTGTGTGTGTGTATGTGTGTGGAAAGAGTTGGAGGGCTATAACAATATAAACCAATCCCTCCAAACTATGTCAGGAAACAAGACTAGTGCCACACTATGAATTATAAACAAAGGAGACCTGACTTGTAGCACACCTTGGAGGAATCATTACCTCCCATCGGTTCGTCGACATCACAACTAAATCACCCACATTAATTTTTCTTGTGTGGTATAGATAGCCATAAGGATTTTCAATCATTATTTGATTAACTGGCCCGCTTCAGCCAGTGTATTTTCTGTCTGTCGGTTTGTTTATGTATATATTTCTATCTTCTGGTTAGGACACCTTCCTTATTACTCGAAGCTGATCTTTTTACATTTTCTTAAGGGGAGAATCTGAAGTTGGTAAAGTGATGGCCAAGTGATTCCTCCAAATTATGCCACAAAACAGATCCCCTATTAGTAACACTGATATCGTCTATTTCCTGATATAATAGTTTGGAGGAATGTATTAATAGCCTTCCAATTTACCAACAATAGATTCTTCCCTTAAGGGCCCAAGTGATGTAGTCAGAATATTGGAGACAAGTGAGTTATTCAATCATTGCCACGAAACACCAGCACCACCACCAACACCCATATGAAAGGAGGCTGTTTCATGGCATAGTCTGGAGGAATGAGAAGCCACGATCACAGGGTCCTTAAAGGGGAAAATTGATTAGCCTTCCCTCCCTCCAGCTATTTATAGTCTGCCTATATTTTCCTGAATGTCTGCTTGTCTGTCATACCACCTTCCCTGCTCCATCCCTCCCTGTCCTTCTGTCCTTTATACGTCTGCCTGTCTGTCATTACTCCTTCCCTGCTCCATCCCTCCCTGTCCTTCTGTCCTTTATATGTCTGCCTGTCTGCTTGTGTGTCATAACTCTTTTACCCTTCCCTCCATCCCTGTCCTTCTGCCTTTGTGTCTGTGTGTGTGTGCTTGTGTGTTTTTTCCTTGTTTGTTTTCTCCTTCCAACCATCCTCTCTCACTCTCTCTCTCTCTCTCTCTCTCTCTCTCTCTCTCTCTCTCTCTCTCTCTCTCTCTCTCTCTCTCTCTCTCTCTCTCTGTCTGTGTGTGTGTGTGTGTGTGTGTATGTGTCTCTCTCTCTTTCTGTGTGTGTGTGTGTTGGTGTGTGTGTGGTGAGTGTGTGTGTGTGTGAGTGTGTGTGTGTGTGTGTGTGTGTGTGTGTGTGTGTGTGTGTGTGTGTGTGTGGTGTGTGTGTGTGTGTGTGTGTGCGTGTGTGTGTGTGCTGGTGAAGTGATCAATGTGGACTCCCTTCCCTAGTGTTATGTCCATCACTCCCTTCTTTTTCCTCCTTCTCTTCTCTTCTTTTTCTCCTCCTTTTCTTCTTCATTTTCCTCTTTCTCTTCTCTTTTTCATCATCTCCTTCTCCTCCTCCTCCTCCTCCTCCCTCCTCCTCCTCCTCCTCCTCCTCCTCCTCCTCCTCCCATTCTATCAGGCACTTTTTACGTCGTCTCTCCTTCACATATATTTATCATCTTCCCTTTCCCTTTCTCTCTTCGCCATTTACAGAGTTCCTTTCCCTTGTCTACTCCTTTCTCTCTCTCTCTCTCTCTCTCTCTCTCTCCTCTCTCTCTCTCTCTCTCTCTCTCTCTCTCCTCTCTCTCTCTCTCTCTCTCTCTCTCTCTCTCTCTCCTAACCAATTTGTGTTTATCTATCCTCTCTCCCTTCTTTTCTCTATCCCTCCTCTCGCTGGGGGGTCGTGAGAGAAAGGAAGGAGGGTGAGAGGGAGGGAAGGAAGGAGGGAGGGAGGGAGGGAGGGAAGAAGAGAAGAAGATAGAGAGAGCCACCAAGGAGGGAAAGAAAGAAGAGGGAAAGAAAGTGAATAAGAAAAAGAGAGAAAGAGAGAGAGAGGGGGGGGGGGGAACACTGAAGAGATATGATTATGATTATCTAACCTGTTGTGGCAAAAAGTGTTCAGTAATTATGTACTAAACGGGCTAATGAGAGGGAGAGGGAAGAGAGAGAGAGAGAGAGAGAGAGAGAGAGAGAGAGAGAGAGAGAGAGAGAGAGAGAGAGAGAGAGAGAGAGAGAGGAGAGAGAGAGAGAGAGAGAGAGAGAGAGGGAGAGAGAGAGGGGTAGGGGATGCCAGGGTACGAGAGAGAGAGAGAGAGAGAGAGAGAGAGAGGAGAGAGAGAGAGAGAGAGAGAGAGAGAGAGAGAGAGAGAGAGAGAGAGAGAGAGAGAGAGAGAGAGGGGGAGAGAGAGGGTAGGGGAGGCCAGGGTACGAGAGAGAGAGAGAGAGAGAGAGAGAGAGGAGAGAGAGAGAGAGAGAGAGAGAGAGAGAAAGAGAGAACAGGATAATAATTTTAACTACCCCTTCAATGCTGTCTACCAATCATAAAAGTACCGGTATATTTACGATAAGAACAGACGCCACCACTCCAGGGTTACCCACAGGTCAGGCTACTGTAGAAATTCGATTATAGTGGATAAGAAACACTATATAAAAAATAAGGTGAGGCAGAAGAGAAGCTATACCGTGCCAACATCACCACCACGAAGCTCCACTGTCTCATCTACTGCGACACCCAATAATCTCGGGGCCTTGCAAGAATCACGGGATATTGACAGCCTATAGTTCCCAGGTTGAGATTAACAAAACAAAAAAAGCCATGAATCAAAGTGGTCCAAACTCTCTCGTCTGTTTTCAAGTACTGGAATCCATGTGTGGTAAAAAATGTAAACAAGGTCCATATTATATATATATACTTACAAGGGAATCGGTGCATTTTCTCCATGCATGATCAAAATTAATGATAAATAAATGCACTATATATACAGGTGGGTTACAAAGTGGGGGATGAAAAGAGGGTATATTATGATAACGGAATATTCCCCAGTTGTATTATTCTCTGTATCGAATCGCTACACTCGGTACCGAACCCATAAAGTCCAAGAAAAGAAAAAGTACTGATGAAAGGAATGATGGTTCTCTC